>JAKEPQ010001025.1:7540000-8054412 GCA_024500445.1 Entomyzon cyanotis
GGCTGTTATTAGTGCAAAATGAATCAGCGTGGATGTGGCTCCTCAGCAGCCCTGAGCCAGGGATGCAGCAGGAGGGATGCAGCAAGCACAGAGAGAGCCTTCAAAGTGCCGTTATTAATTCATGCTCACATTCATTGGAAGAACACCTTCAATTGTGGCAAATTTAGCTGCTTTAGCCACTTGGTGCAAGGGGACAGAGGCTTGTGGGAAGGAGCTTTGTTACTGCAGGTCCAAGCTTGGCCAGAAAAGCCACAGTGGAGTAGTCCTGGTTTGACTGGGACCCTGGCAGAGACGGTGGCCTTCACATCCCACAGTTTGTAGTTACTGGGCACAGAGGTGGAGTCACTGTGACCCTGTAGACAGGGATGGCTTGTGGACATGGATATTCATAGAACTTCTCAGACCACCTCCTCCAGCCTTTTCAGCCTCCTTCAGCTCTCATTTCACAGACTGCACTATGTAAAAGAAAGGGTTATTTAACACCCCAGTGCCCTCCAGCCCAGCCCCCTATCCTGTGGAGGCTGCATGGAGATTCCCACTCCATAGGTAGGGCATCGTGGTACCACAATGGGTCCTGGTCTAGTGCTGAGCCCAATCTCTTGTCCCTTGACTAAGGAACTAGTGCAGAGCACAGCAGAAAGGCTGCACACATGTGCACCATGTGTTGCACATGTGTGATGGGAACAGGAGGTGTGGGAGGAGCTGTGGCATCCAGACACACAAACACTCTATAAATACAGGTGCATCATGGACAGGCACCAGCTCCCATGCATAGACACACCACTTATTTTTCTCTGGATTTGTCACTGATGATTATAACTCAAAACAGAGTGGGTTTTTTATTTTGAAAGTGCTCCACCAGGGGAAATGTGCCCGTGACACTAGGTGTATTTGGCACAGATATTTCTGTAGCTGACCCACAGCTTGTCTAACTGCCTGGTTACTGGCTGCTCTGCCAGCAAGCCTTGATGGACAAGCCTTGGGGAGAAAATTTAATGGCAGCCCTGGGATGCAGGCTTCCTGACACTGGAATTTGGAGAGGGGCAGGATTTTGAATAGTGGCAGCAGGGTGTTCATGCCCACCTTGTCCAGGCCAGCCATGGAGGGCACCTCCCATGTGCTCCATGCTTTACTCTTTTTGCCTGGAATATCATCCCAAAAGCACCGGGGATGACCCAGCCTGGTCTCCCACTGCCAGCAGCAACACCAGCATTGCACTTGAAAAGGGAAGATTTTCCCTAGTGGTGGTGCCCAACAGGAGCAGGGTTGGTTAAGTGACACCGGAGCTGTCACAGGGGAGGAACAGCACATCCCCGCCAGGAGCAGAGTGATGCAGCTAAGGATGAAGGGAGGGGCAGGAGGAGGGAGTGGGAAACATCCTGCATTTTGTGAGGATTTAAATCTGCAGCCCCATGTACACAGGGGGTTGGGAACATGCATGGGCCACATGAGGGGGGGTCTCAAAGAGAAGGGAAGTTGGTCAGGAAAGCTCAGACCTGGGACTGCAGCAGCACTTGGCACAAGGAGATGCTCTGGACCCAGCTCAGCCAGGCTGCGAGGATGACAAACCCTTCTGACAGCACAGGTTGATTGGAATATTTGCATTGTTTTTTTGGCCTTTACTGAAGTACTAATGAAGTGCTTTGAGACAGAGTAGCAGCAAAGGCGTCTCCTCAGTATAGCAGTGCCTGTTGGAGGGGGCTGGGGCTGCGTGCTCAGTGTTGAGATCCATTATTTACAGGACAGAGCCTGTGCTGGCAGGAGATGTGTGCTTGGCATCACAAACAGGCATTTCAACAGGGCCAAAGGCAAGGTCATACATGGGGAGGGGAGGTTACACCTGTCAGAGGGGCTGTGTCCTGGAGAGCAGGCCCTTGGAAGAGGGGTGCAGGGCACAGCACACAGAGATGCTGTCAGTGTGTCCAACAGGGCAAATGAGGTGTTGGTGTGAGCAAGAGGTGCTATGGAGGGGGATGACCTCCCTGTCCTCATGTCTGACTGAGCCCCTGGAAAGATGTGATCTGGCCAGTGGCTTTCTCAGTGTCCAGCAGAGGATGTTTCTGATGCTGTGCTGGGTGCTGCAGGTAGGTGGGTTGGTGAAGGTCAGGCATGAGTGACTTTGTCATAAAGACAGATCCTCCAGATCTGGACAGATGCTGGGTATTGCCTGAGGTGTCACGTAGACACCAGGCCCACAGAGGTGTGATCTGTGATCTACTGCCCAGCACAGTCCCATCACCAGCATCATGTCATCCACAGCTCAACAAGTGCAAACCAGGTGGTCATTGATAAAGTGGTACCAAACCATTCTCAGGAAGAGGCACAAGGATCTGGGACTAAAATGTCCCCAGGGGAACAAAACATACAGTGAAAATATAGATATTCCTGTCTTCAGGTCCATTTATTCCTATAAACCACTGTGTGCTACTCACCCTGATGTGAACTCCTTCTGATCCCACTGCTCCTGCTGCACGCGCTGCCACCATAACACTTCGGGGGGCTCTGGGGCCCCCAGTTAAAGGAGTATATGAACCTCTGAGAGTGAGCCCAGAGATGGGCCATGAAGATGTTCAGAGGGCTGGAGCCCCTCTGCTCTGGAGCCAGGCTGGGAGAGCTGGAGGTGCTCATCTGGAGAACAGAAGGCTCCAGGGAGACCTCAGAGCCCCTTCCTGTGCCTAAAGGGGCGCCAGGAGAGCTGGAGAGGGACCTGGGATAAGGGCCTGGAGTGTCAGGACACAGGTAATGGCTTCAAAGGGACAGAGGGCAGGATTAGATGGGATATGGGGAAGGAATTGCTGGCTGTGAGGGTGGGGAGGCCCTGGCACAGGGTGCCCAGAGCAGCTTTGGCTGCCCCTGGATCCCTGTGAGTGTCCAAGTCCAGTTTGGACAGGGCTTGGAGCAATCTGGGATAGCAGAAGGTGTCCCTGCCTATGGCAGGGGGTAGAATGGGATAAGCTTTAAGGCCCTTTCCAACCCAAATTATTCTGTGATTCCATAATTCCTGCTCCAGGTCAAAGCACAGAGTGGACACAATGGGTGAGGGGAGACCAAAGAGGCAGAGTGAGGGCAGGGAGTGAGGGCAGGGGACAGCATCACTTGATCCCTGTGGCTGGATGGATGCAGGAATGCAGGGCATGCAGTGAAACTCCTTCCTAACCCTTTATCTTCCCCGTGCAGCTGGAGGCCACATGCTGTGCTGGGTGCAGGAAAATCATCAATGTGATGGTTCAGGCCTGGAGCCAGCACTCAGGATCAGGATGTCACCTCCAGGGAGGTGTGGGTGACCCTGATCAGTGACTGGGAACCTCTGGCTTGGCCTGAGTGTTAGCTTGAGGCACCTGGAGCTGCAAGTACCTGTCAAGCTAGAGGACAGGTACTTTGCAGTCCTTCCCTCATGTGACACCCATGTCCTCTCTCAGAACACTGTTTCTTGCTGCTTGAGCTGTGCAGAGCTCTAGGTCTCCTGCACTGGGATACAGCACAGCTCTGCTGCTGCACAAGCTTTCATGGTGAGCTAATTCTAGAGTCACTAATTTAATGATGATTAATGACAGGTACACCACCCTTTCCTTCCTCCTTTTATCAACTGGGGAAAAAAAACTGGAGCAGAGCCGGATATTAATTAATTCTCTCAAGTAGAGGGGAAAGTAATCAGACTGAAATCAGATTGAATTTAGGACTTGTGGATTAGCAGGAGGATGTACTGAGTGATGGAAACGAGAGATGCCCCAGCCTGGCTGGGCTGGCAAGGACAGGGCTCCTGAGCAGATTCCTCTGGAAAGGATTGGCTAAGGTGGATGTAAGGGACAGGTAACCAGGCTGGCCCTGTCCACCTGGGGCACACATACTGGGCTGGAGTGGGGGATGCCGGGAATTAAGTCCAAAGCCTGGTATGGGCTCTTGACGTGCCTCCACTTTGACTCCAAAGCTGTGTTTCTCTTTCCGACAGGTTGTATTGCATCACATTTCCCTGGAAGTGTCCAAGGCCAGGTTGGACACTGGGGCTTGGAGCAGCCTGGGACAGTTGGAATATGTCTGCCCACGGCAGGGGGTGGAATGGGATGAGGTTTAAGGTCCTTCCCAACCCAAACCAGTCTGGAATTCTGTGATTCTATGAGCATCAAAACTGGTTAAGCTGCCACAGAAAGTTACATTTTGCAAATTTCTGTGATTGTAGATTGTCTTTGTTTCACCTGGAAATGCCAGTGTAGGTCTAATCAAGGCTGAGGAGTTAATCTGCCAAGCATTTAACTGTTTTAAAACCATATATCCTCCAAGAACAGCCATTTCACCTTAAGAAAATATTTCCTTCCCTCCTTCCCTGTGAATCAGTTCACTGGCAGGACAGGTCTGAGCCTCACGGCTCACTGGGGCTTGGGGCTCCAGCAATCTCCCAAGTATTTAAACATGACTAGCTGGTTTGTGCCTACCATACAAGGGATTTAAAACCTGTATCCTATTCAAGCACTGGTCAGACCCACAACTGCTTAATTTCTAATAGCATGCACACTCAGCCGTCAGACAGGAGATATTCCAGAGTGCCCTTTCCCTTTGCATTCCAGTGCAGTGTCACCTCACATTAGGACCGGGACCATGAATCCTAAACCTGTGACCCCAGTGAAACAGTCAGTGATGCCGTGTCAAAATCTTTTGACATGATGTTTCAAAAAAGAATCTAAAAGAAAATGAACCAAATTAAATAAATGCAATTAAACAGTCATTTTTCATCATGAAGAGAGGTTACTGACTGGGTCCACTCCAGGATGTGAGCAACCATGTGTTCATAAAGGAAAGGGAAAGTTTTATGTGGTGAAATCTCCAGTTTGGCAAGGCTATGTGGGTCAGGTCATGTTGGACTGAGCCACCAATGAGGGCTGTCCTTAGGTGGGCTGCCTTAGGAAAAGCATACTTGGCATGCTAAGGGAAGTATTTTTCCTCCCTACTCAGCACTCAAAGAGCCACGATGGAGCTGTGTGCCCAGTTTTGGCTCCACTTCTTCATGAGAGGTGCTGATCCAATAGAGCCCACCAAGATGCTCAGAAAGGAACATGTGACAGGCAAAAAGAGACCAAAACTGCATCTGTTCAGCCTCAAGAAGGGAGAGGTGGGTGAAATACAACTGAATCTTTCTCTGCCTTACATGGAGGCCATAAAGGAGGCAGAGCCAGAGGTGTAGATTGAAGGAGCAGGACACAAGGACACAGCCTGACAGGACAAAATAAAACACTACTTCCCTACATTGCAGCCACAGTTCTCCCAGCTCAGGGAGCTTCTGGCATCCCTGTCCTGGAAGATTTTCAAAATTCAGCTGAACAAGACCCTCAGCAGTGTGATCTGAGTGTGATGCTGGGAGCAATGACACCAAGGGCACAGTCCCAGTGCCTCCTGGAGCTGGCTCTTAGCAGGATGTAGGAGAGGTCTTAACGACAACTCCTGAACAACTCCAGCTCTGTGGGGGAATGCAAAGCAAGCACAGTCTTTGGAATGGTTGGAAAGAGAGAAAAGAGCAAACCAGCAGTCAAATTACTGCTCCTGCACCAGCAGTAGAGACTCATTTAAAAGAATCATAGAATACACTAAGCTGGAAGGGACTCACAAGGATCATCCAGTCCAACTCCTGGTGCTGCCCAGGACACCCCAACAGTCCCACCCTGTGCCTGAGAGCATTGTCCAAATGCTCCTGGAGCTCTGACAGCCTTGGGGCCATGACCATTCCCTGGGGGAAGAACCCTCTGGGGGAAGAACCCTCTGGGGGAAGAACCTTTTCCTGAAATCCAACGCAAACCTGACACAGCTCCAGCCGTTCCCTAGGTCCTGTCACTGGTTACCAGAGTAGATATTGGAGCTGCTCCTCCTCTGCCCTTTGGGAGGAAGCTGCAGACCCCAGTGAGGTCTGACCTCAGCCTCCTCCAGGCTGAAGAAATCAAGTGATCTCAGCAGTTTAAACACTCAGTACCTTTAGTGACCTGGAGATAAGACATGGGAGTTTGCTGGATGTCTGTGGGGACACCTCAAGGACAAGACATTGTGGGGACAGCAGGCAGGAGGGAGCACTTCCAGCAGGCAGGAGACAGGCATGGAGATGAGGAGAGAGGCACAGCTTTTTGTAGGCTTGTACTGCTGAAAACAGGTCAAAGCCACAGCTCTTGTGTCCCATCACTTGTGCCACCACCCTCAGAGGATTGTGTGATATTTCACAAATCATTTTCTCACATGTTTAGTGGAAAGAGCAGAGCG
Source organism: Entomyzon cyanotis (assembly GCA_024500445.1). Lineage (NCBI taxonomy): Eukaryota > Metazoa > Chordata > Aves > Passeriformes > Meliphagidae > Entomyzon > Entomyzon cyanotis. The sequence goes on from JAKEPQ010001025.1 coordinate 7,546,238, forward strand.
AACTCAGCCCCTGAGACAGGTGCTGCTCTGCAATCCCCAGGCCAGCCCTGGGGGATGATCACTGCTGTGTGCCATGGGGACAGTGAGTGACAGTGGACTGTCATAGCAGCCCTGCCCTGGCCACAGCCACACAGCAACAGGAACTAGCTTTGAGTTAGGGGCTCTCTGAGAACCCTCACCAAGGTTCTGAGTGGCCCAGCGCTCAGTGACCTCTGAGGGTCTCTCAGGGGATGAGGGCTGGCACTTCTGAGCTGGACTTGGGCCAGGACATGCAGAAGAATCACAGAATTGTTTACACTGGAAAACACCTCTGAGATAATTGAGTCCAATCATCAAGAAGGGAGCAGAGGGGAGGTTGGGATGAAGGTGAGCAGGTAGAGAGAAGGAGGAGCGGACCATCCCTGATCCCTAACTGACATCCCAGACTCCTGCTGAAGGAAGGAGGTAAGTGGAATGATGGCACTGAGGGGCAGAAGTAGGACCCCTCCCGGCTGCCTCCTGCAGCCCTTCCCTGATTAGAGACAATTGGTAAGGGCTCTGAGGAACCTGGTCTGGTGAAAGGTGTCCCTGTACCATGGTGAGTTGGAATGAGATGAGATCTAAGGGCCCTTTCCAATGCAAACCATGCTGGGATTCCATGATTCTGTAAGTCTAGAAGGGGGATGTGTCCCTGAGGCTCTCTAAAAATACCAAGAGCACTTCTCGACCCAGCTGTGAGCAGTGATGCTCTCGGAGGTGGCCAGTCCCTCCCTGGCTGCCTGTGCTGCCACCTCTGCCCACAGCATCCCTTCCAGCACGCAGGGCTGTGCCTGCAGGCAGGGCTGCCTTCCACATAGCCTCGGGACAGGAACAGCCATGCCTTGTCCCTGGCGCTGCAGAGCAGCTCCAGGCATCCCAGCAGAAGCCAGCATAGCCCATTCGACAGCCCCGGCACTCTCCTCGGGGCTCGGCTCCCTGGGACCTGGCATGGGAGCCTGGGCCCTGCATGAGTTTGTAATTTATTATTGATTGTCAGGAGTGGGGAGTGCTCGGCAGGACACGGAGGACGCAGAAAGACAGGCTGCCTCTGCCTGTGCTCTTGCAGCAGCGCTGCTTTGTGATAAAACTTTAATAAATTGAAAGACACAGTTTCCATTCCATTGGTAATTAACTTCTGCTGTTGTGTTCCCTCCTAATTGTCTCTATTACTCCAGATAAAACTGAGATCAATAGAAACCAAAGTCTGGAGGCTGGGAAAGTTGCAATTAATTAATTATCTCTCTCTTGCATGCATCCTCCATCTGCTGGTAATCAAATGAGACGGGCTCGTCCTCATGCAGATCCTGGGCCCTCCATGGCTGCTGGAGGCCTGTGGGGACCTTGCAGTGCACTGAGCAGTGTGTCTGGAGCAGCAAAAGCAAAGGGACAGCTCTCACTGTGCCATTGCATTCCTCCCGGGCGTTTGGCCTCTCCAGGATGGATTCCATCAGGGATCACTTCTCCCAGGGTGGTGGCTGCTTGTCATTCCCTCAGGCTCTGCAGTTTGTGCTGGGACAAAAACACCAGGAAACACCTGGAAGGCAATGGTTTGACATATCTTTTGTCAAGGCATATCACTGCCTGTGACTGTGAGCAAGGCTGAGAAGAGCCAGAACGTTTCTCACGTGGCCTCTGAGAGCCTCCAGCAGTCTTTGGCATGCTCCCCGTCACATGGACTGAACCACCTGTCCCTGGAGCGAGCTCATCTTTGGATTCTCTTTTAAGGCTGGAGTATTTCTCCCACTCCTCCCAACTCTGCTGCATGCACAAAGTGCTTCTCTGGGATGTTGTCAGCTCTCCCAGAAAAACCTGTATCTGTTGGAGTGTGTCCAGAGAAAGGCAATGGAGCTGGGGAAGGGTCTGGAGCACCAGAAGCCACTGAGAGAGCTGAAGGGGTTCAGCCTGGAGAAAAGGAGGCTCAGGGCGACCTTCTGGCTCTGCACAACTCCCTGACAGGAGGGTACAGACAGGTGGGGGTCAGGCTCTTCTCCCAGGGAGCAAGGGATAGGATGAGAGGAAATGGCCTCAAATTGTGCCAGGGGAGGTTTAGATTGGATCTAAGAAAGGGTGGTCAGGCCCTGGCACAGCTGCCCAGAGCAATGGTGGACTCATCATCCCTGCAAGTGCTCAAAAACCATGGGGATGGGGTTCCTGGGGACGTGGTTTAGTGGTGAACACAGTGATGCTGAGTTAATGGTTGGACTTGGTGATCTTAGAGGGCTTTTTCAACTTTATTGACTCTGTGATTCTTTATAATTTTACACTCAGCAATGCCCTACTGTGAGCCAGGACAGCAGCAAGTCAGATCTGCAACCTGTGCTGACATGGTGGCCAGGCCCCTCCTGTGCCCTGTATCCCTTCAGGCTCTCAGAGGAGACAGATGCTATTGAGAGTGGACACTTGGTAAGGATTTGTATTCATTTATATTAGTGCTCAGAGAAAATAATGCCTTCCCCAGGAAGGTGAACCAATGAATATTCAGAAGAGCCATGCCATGGCCACCATCCATCAGTCACAAACAGATGGTGGGACTTCCTGGCCCAGACACAGGTGCTGAGTCCAGCTGCCCCACTGCCAGGCACTCCTTGGAAGCTGGAGGATTTCTTCCCATTGTATCTTGTGGGTGTTGTCACATTTGCAGTGTCTCTGACCGTGGCAAGAGGGTGGAGTGAGATGATCTTTAGGGCCCTTCTGACCCAAACCTGTCTGGGATTCTATGACTTCATCTTTCTCCATGCTTTGAATTGCGCATGTGTCAGGGTGTGCAGGGAATCTCTGCAGGAGGGCTGATGCATGGCTCCCTGACTTCCGACATCCCATCTACATTCCCCTTGCAGAACTGCTCTCTGTGGTTTTCATGTCATTTTCTGCGATGTGGGTGCTGCTAAATCAGGAATTTAAGAAGAAGCACTCAGGTGTACTGCAGTGAATTTCAACACAGCGTTCTCCTTCCACCAGTGCCAAGGACCTGCCCCACCCCCCTCCCAGCACTTGTTCATCAGAGGAGCCTTTGCAGGCACAAAGCTGCTCTGGGTCAGCTCCAGTGTGCTCTGGGAGCCTTCCCAGCACAGCAGCTCCATGCTTGGATCCATGGGTGAGGAGAATGGTTCAGGAGTTCCTTGGCTTCCATCAGTCTCCAGGGGACATTCTGTGGTCTTGTCCGGTACTTGGTACAGACCCTTTTCAACAAAGTGGGCCTTTGGGACACCCTAATCTCCTAATCTTCTTTTGGTGAGGTATCTCTAGCAGTATCAAGGGGATCCTTCTTGGTCTCATGTGCTTTTTTTGGTGTCTTATGAAGATGTTGGATGGAGAGAGGAGTTGGCTGGAGTTTCAGTGTGCCTAGCCAAGTCCTGTGCTTTTCCAGCTTTTCCTATGGCACCTTTTCTCTTCTTTAGGCCTTTAACACCATCCACATTTTGTGTTGCAGAAACTCTTCCTAAGGACACTGGCTACAGCTCCTCCCTATAGCACCTGTGGATGTGACATCTCCCCTCTTATTGTCCACCTATTCATCCCTCATTGCTTCATCCGGGCCCCATAAAGTCATCCTTTGCCCCCAGAGGTTCCTACAGCAAAAACTACCCTCTCAGAAGAAAACAACATACCTTGACCAGGGGTCAAGAAGAGACTGGACTACCTGAGCTAAGCCCAGCTTTCCACAGTCATGGCAATCAGCACCCCAGAATGGTTTGGGTTGTAAAGGACCTTAAAGCTCATCTCCTTCCACTCCCCTACAATGGGCAGGGACACCTTCCCCTAGACCAGGCTACTCCCCATGGATGTTTGCTCCAAAAGCACATTCACTGCACAGGGACTTGTGAAATCTTGAGGCAAAGAAGATATTTTTGCAATGCTTGACAGGTATCAAGGAAGAGAACTGACAGCAGGCAATTCCTCTGGGGAAAATTCCAGCTAATCCCAGGAGAAAGTGGACAAAACCTACAGTACAGAGGGAAAATAACATCTCTGGCTGGGGGAGCTGAATCCAAATCTCAGTTACGATGACAGATGTGTTAGGCCTGACTGATCTTAACCTGTGCATCATTCCAGCTGTTTCAGTGTTCCAGCAGGGAAGAGAACCAAGAGACTGTGTTACGGGAAAGAAAAAAATCATAAAGGAAAAAGATGGTTTCTGGCCCTGCAGGTGGCCAGCAGGACCTGACAAAAGATGCTGGCAGGCAGTGATGGACCATCCCTTTGAGCCTCTCCGGGGGATGCTGTTATTCTGTGTGTGATGCAGACCTGCATTTCCAGCACCAGGTTGACTCCTTCCTTGACCCTTTGCTTTTGGAATTAATCCCAAACCTCTTTGTCCCCTTCTCCCTGCTTGGGAACCCATTCCCCTTTGTGTGTTTGTGAATCTCTTAATTTTCCGTGTCACCGTGGTCACAGGCAGTTTATGCAGATTTCATGTGCTAACAGAATTGTCTCTGAAATCGGATAATCCCTTTCCATATTTAAAAGATGGTGATCTCCTTTCTCGACCCTGGTTGCGTCAGGCCAAGGTCCCTGTGCTCCTCCACTCCCCAAATCCTCCCAGCACTGCTGCCAAGTGCCGGAGCTGGAGATAATGATGTGAGTAAGATCTTGACACCGCCTTGTACGTCCCTGTCTCTGCTGCAAATGCTCTGTCTGGTGCATTGTGTGCCCGCATTAGCCACAGACTATTGGGAATCAAATTAGATTAGAGGAAAAAAGAGATATCAAGTACCCTTGATCTCTGAGGTTTGAGACCAATTGTTTGTGACTAGGATCTTCCCTAAGCCTGATTTGAGAGGCACATATAATTTGCCTGGAGTGAAACAAATTAATGGAAAAGCCTCTCAAATGAGGTAAATCCATTTTGGGGTCTTGGTCACACTTGTTAGTCCATAACTGCCTCTGCTATCTTTCAATATGGTAAACCACACTTTTAGGGCAGCACCAGGCTACTTTATAAACCTAAAAACGGAAGGAGTGTTTAAAAATCTGTAAAACATCTTCAATGCTGTATGTTAAAGTAGAGAAATGCTCTTTTAAACACTGTACAACAGCATGGCTAGGTTTGAAACATCTGCCATGGTTAAACTGCAAAGTGAATCAGTTTCACAGAAATTAAAAGTAATGTCCAAATGCAGAAAATTGTGCCCAGACCCAGGTAAATTAGGTGTCAAACCATAATGAATCAGATTAAATATTTTTAAGAGCAACTTGTTAGCAGCTTGAAAAGCTAAGAATGCAACTCCCCTAGACTTCAGGAGGTCAGGTGGTCAGGAGTGTCACCTCTCCTCGGTGACATTATATTAAAGGAAGACAGTGGGAGCACATGGCTCCACAGAAAAATAAAATTAAACCTTTGCATGACATTCTGAACACCTCTGATCAAGTACATTCCAGCACCACGAGGGCTTTTCCAAGGGATAAACATGAGAAACCGCCTCAAAGAGGTGTCAGAGGAGATGTTAGAGCAAAATGTGCCCGAAGATTCCCAAACCACCAGGACTGTGTGGGACACAGAGAAGACTACAGAAGAATCAAATCAGCTACAAACTCCAATGTGTAACCTCAAATGGGTGTAGAAGGTGACACATGTGACACTGAACCATACAAAAATCTCTGCAGACATCTAGGCAGAATATGACCAGCAGGTCTCAATGTCACACCAAGCAACTGGGGCAACTGCAGTGAGGAACAGAATAGACAACTTGATAAACAAAATTTATTATGAAAGTGCCTGAGATTTTCTGTAGAGGGGAATCAGGTCTCTCAGACCTTGGAGAGATCTTTGAGGCAGTGAAAAGGGACGTGGAGAAGGATTGTATGGACAACACCATGTCCTTGGATCTCAAAAGCTGTGCCAAGGTACCTCAGAAGAGGTTCCTGTGCTATGGGGCCATGGCTCAGCCCTGTGGACTGATAATGAGCTCAAAGGAGAGAAAACCCAAGCTGGGAAGAGATGTCCAGTTTCATAATGGAAGAGCTCACCATCAGAAGCCCAGGAATTCTGACAGAGTCCCAGGCTTAGTAGTGTATTTGTAACAATCAAAGGAGATGGTGAAAGCTGAGGCAGCAATTCAAATCTATTCGGAATGTTCAGATCTGAAAGGGAACATGAAAAGCTGCAAAGAAAGGCAAAACAATGATTGTCAGGGAGATAAAATGGCCCTGAGTCCATTCCACAGACACAACGTCATTCAGATGGAAAGGAAACCCAAGCTGAACATAATAACTGGCTCCAAATTAGCAGCACACACAAAGGATCTTGCAGTTACATGGAGCACCCTAATCGTGCCTTGAAACTGTCCAGAAGCAAAGGGAAAGGGAAATTCATTAAGTAAAATATTGGGAGCAGCAGGGAAACTTTATTACACCTCCCGTGAGTGGAACAGCACAGACAGTTCTGACCTGGGCACCCAAAAATTGATTTCGTACAATAGAAACAGGGCCAAAGGAGAGAGGTGGGATGGTGGGAGAGGTAGACCAGACATACGAAGAGAGATGGAAGGGATGGGAAGATGGGCTGAGGGAGACGGATGCTTTGGAGATCTGTGCAGTCCTGCCAGGTGTGGGATGATGAAGGGCTGGCAGCTGGAATCAGGAAGGGATGTGTTTCTGGAGGACAGCTTTGCCAGAGGTGGGGGGCTGGGTCTGGAGCTCCCTGTCCTGCCTAGAGCTGTGCTGCTGTGGCCACGTGCACTGTGCAGCACCAGGCCCAGCACAGGCAGAGCCTGTTGTCTCCGTGTTGGTCCTGGGCTCGACCTGCACTACTGCTGCATGAGGGACAGGTTGGGCAGGCAGCCACAGCCTCCTCAGTGCTCCACCATGAGCTGAAAAGGCTCTGGGAAAACACTCACTGTGAGCAGGCAGCAGTCCAGCCAGATCCAGCTGCTGAATTTGCTAGAAAATTGATTCCCTCAATTGCTCCTTTGCTGCAGATAATGAAAGTTAGAGAAGGGATTGTAAACTGCTAACAGGAGAGAAGGACTGATTTCTTCTGCATCATTTTTGATGGAGCTTGCCAAACCCACAGAGCCTCCACTCCCCTCCGGGTGACACTGCGGTGCACTGGCACCATCCCAGACTGGCAAAGATGTTTTCAGGACTCCACATGAGAGGGATCCAATCTGATCTGAGCTGCTGCTGGCACAGAACAACTTCTTGCATGTTGGAAAAGATTCCTCAAGAACTTTCTTCATGGATCCTGATCTCCCCTGGGGCCAGGGCCCACCCCACTAGGACACAGGCTAGGAAGACACTTCCTGTCCCTGTTGTGCCCACAGACCCTGAGCTGCCCAGGACAAGGTGCCAGTGTGGCGCAGGAGGTGCTCCCAAATCTGGGCATCCCCAATGGCCTGTACAAACCTGCCCTGGTCCTGCACCCATCTCTGATTCTGTGCACTCATGTGAGCAGCAGCTCCATGTGAATCGAGCTTTATGTTGTGAAAGTTACTTTAATTCCTAATTTGAAATCCTGTATCTTTTGTGCTCCTCGTTCCCATTATTTCTGCCAGCTGTATCCAATCCCCACTCAGCCTTTCTGCTCTCCTAAACAGGGATACTGCTGTCTGCCCCTGACCCCTGGTTTGCTTTATCTGACACCCCATTTCATCCTTGTAGACTTTGCCAGAAACTTCACCTTCTCTAACACAAAAATTCACTGTCACAGCCATTTTCAAGCCTGCTGCACTTGTGTCCTCTGCTGCTCCTCTAGCTCTTCCCTTCCTGCCTTTGCATTCACCTCCTCCTGCCCATCTGCTGCCAGGTTCTGAATTCTCCTTGTTCTCCGTTCCCCCAACCCCTGTGGACGTTCCCCTCCTTTTGCCTTACACCTGAATCACAAACCCCTAATTACTCCCACTGTGCTGCCCTCCTCTGATCTCGCTGTACAACGCCCTGCTCATGCCTTCCTCTCTTTCTTCCTAACACTTTTCCCTTCTTTTCTCAAACTCTTCCTCCCCACTGCCCCTGACAAATATTCCCTTCAGATCCTGGAGGTTCTGAAGGCTTTGCTTGGCCTTGCCTCATCTCCCCCCCCCCCACCCCACCCCCCCCCATCTCTTAGGGAATACCATCAGAAACAGGGCTGGGGCTCATTAAAACAACAGACCCACAACCCTGTCAGGAAATACACCATAAAGAACAGGCCGGGATCCTGGCAGCTGAGCTGCTGGCAAATGCACAGTGGATTGTGGAAACAGCAAAGGTCTCTTTTTTGTTTCAGTGCCATAAATGGATTCCAGTTAGGGGCCTTTTGTGCTCTTCTCCCTTTCCCACCCCCCAGCCAGCACCTCCCACAGTGCTTGTGGAGTCCTGTGGAGCAACATGGTCACTGACCTGCGTGGGGATGCCCTGAGGACCCGAGGCCATGGGGTTTAGTGCCAGCTTAGAATGAAGCAATTAATTTTCACAGCTGAAAACCCTTCACATTTCATCTCATTCTGCAAAAAATGCTGATAAAGCCACAAATTCCACAAGGAAAAGGGTTATCTTGACAGTCAGCCTTGTTTGCACTCCTCTCAAGCAATTCCCCCATCTCTGACAGGGCAGAACTGCATCTCCCCTGGCACAACAATTCCAACCCAGAGGAAGCTGAGGACACATCTGGGGGAAGCAGTGCCTGGTCCCACTGTGCACTGACAGTAGCAACATTTCCCCTCGGTGCTGGAAAACTGCAGCTCACCCAGTCGACCCCTCCTGTGCTGCCAGGAAAGATGAAACCTCTGCAGCAAAACCGGGGCTGTTTGTTCTCAAATACCCTGTTTTGCAAGGGAGCTGAGTGGGGAGTGGGGATGGGAGTACTTGAAAAGCAAATGAAGTTATGTTTTATGCTTTTTAAGATGTCTAACAGAGTACAAAAGTTCATCTTTAATAGGAGGGCAACACAGAGTGCTTAGAGCTGCAGTTTGACACAGATACAGAACTCAAATGCCTTTGAAGTATCTTCTGATTCCTCATTCTGCCTGAAGTAACTTTAGATTTATGCAGCAGATGGGAAATAGTCCCTCGTTACGTGGCTCTACACTTCAGCGCTGACTCCAAGATAAGGCAGCCTCGCTGCATCTGCACTCCTCAGAAGAGCTCTTAGTGCTTTAGTCTTCAGGGGCCTGAGTCTGTAGTTTGCATATTTTTTCCCTGTTTTTCTCTAAAATTAGTCTTGATAAGTCCAACATGTTGTGAGCCTCTTCAAAGGAGAATGAGGAGGAGAAAAGTTTGTCTGTGGAGTAGAGTTGATTCATTTCAATGCGTTTGAAAACAGCTCTGTGTGTTTGGGGGAAGAGCTTTCGGAGAAGCGCTGGGGAACGGCCTCGCGTTGACCCCAGCCTCGCACACGCCAGCTTTGAAAGAGTCACTAAGGAAGCTTTTCTGTGACTCTCACCACTGCGAACCACACCCTCAGCCTCGGCGAGGTCCCTGCGAGGGGGGCCGCTCCCCGAGGGGGGCTGCAGGGAGAGGCCAGTGTGTGCCGGGGCTGGGCTGGGGCATGCTGCTGTTTTCAGCTGTGCTCAGCCCCGCACGGCCCGGAGCTGCCCCGCCGCACGCACGGGCTCCTCGCCAAGGACACCTGGGGAGAAAACCACATCCATCATCCTTGCGGGCTTCATTTCTGCCCTGAGCCTGGCACCAGCCTTTTGCCAGGGGTTCAACCCTCCCAGCCCCACGTCTCTTCCATGTAATGGAGGCAAAGCCCCTCAATCCCTGCTGCTCCTTGCATGTGCTGCTTCACCTGTTTGAACCTTACTTTTGCACCACAGTCTGAAGAAAAGGAGGCTCAGGAAGGGACCTTCTCACTCTCCCTGACAAGAGGTTGGAGACAGGACAGGGTCAGGCTCTGCTCCCAGGGAACAAGGGACAGGATGAAAGGAAACAGCCTCAAGCTGCGCCTGAGGAGGTTTAGGCTGGATATTAGGAAAATCTTTTTTTTGCAGAAAGATTTGTAAAGCATTGGATCAGGCTGCTCAGGGCAGGGGTGGTTTCACCATCCCTGCAAGAGTTCAAAAAACGTGTGGATGTGAGGCTTGAGGTTCAGTGGTGCACATGGTGGTAGTTCTGGGTTGATGGTTGGACTTGATCTTAAAAGCCTTTTCCAATCTTAACTCTGTGATTCTATGCTTTTCATCCACTCCTTAGTTCATTCAGCATGGTCAGAATAAGGCTGATCAGTCCTAAGGGTTTGTCCCTCTCCTGGCAAAGCCCAGCAAAGCCCAAGCCAGCCTGACTCAGGGTCCCCTCCCCACAGGATCCTTGCTGCTCCCAGAAATGGTTTAGGACACTCAGGTGCTCTCCCAGGGCTTGGATTGGGTTGTACTTGGCAGGTGCAGGGTGGGGTAGAGCAATGATGCCATGACAGTTGTCACCAGGAAAACTTGTACCTTGTATCACAAAGTACCTGCAGTAATTGAGGTTATGCAAACACCATTTATCCTGGCAGGATGTGCAGCTGTGATGGAATTGGCTTTGTTTCCAGCTTTGAAGTTTTCCCCACTGACCAGATGCTGAGGGTTGTGTTGTTTACCCTCCTGCATAAAAGCCTCCTTTCACACACAGCTTGGCATTTCTGCTTCTTGCAAGATTCTCTGGAATACACCATGCTGGAGCGTTGCCCCCCTCAGATCCTGCCCAGAAACTTTTGAAGTCTCCAATGCCCCTTGCACCTGCAGGGGCCCACCCAGGCACAGGATTCCTTTCCCTGAGATGGTGCTGCAGGAGCTGCTCCGCCTGGGCAGCCAAAGGTGTCTCACAGCCTCCTGAGACTCAGTCAGCACTGCAGAAGGCAGGTGGCGATGTTTAGGAGGAGGCTGCCTGACAACCCTCTAGGACATCCACTGCTGGCCCTTCTGGGGTGCCCTGCAAAAGCTCCAGGTTATATCTATATAGATACAGATATATAGCTATAGATGCCATATATTTATATATGGCACTGCATCATGCTCAGACGCATGCCCTGGACTACAGGACCAGTCATAAAATCCCAGAACGGCTTGGATCAGATAGGAACTTAACGCTCATCTCATTCTACCCCCTGCCAGGGGCAGGGACACCTGCCACTGTCCCAGATTGCTCCAAGCCCTGTCCAGCCTGGCCTTGGACACTTCGAGGGATCCAGGGGCAGCCACAGCTTCTCTGGGCACCCTGTGCCAGGGCCTCCCCACCCTCACAGGGAAGAATTTCTTCCCAATATCTAGTCCTAATATCCCAGTATGTATCCTAATATGTAATATCCTAATTCCTAATATCTGGGATGAGCACTTTGCCTGTTTATTGCTGCCCTGTTCCATCAAGACTTTTCCTGCCTTCTGCCCTTGGTTAAAATCCTCCGAATCCTTCTCAACCCAGATACCCCAGGCATCCCTGAAACTGCTTGTGTGAGTGGGGAGAGGATGAGGGGGCTCCCGTAATTGGAACAATTCCTCTCTCAATCCATGTCCTGTGATGTTTATGCCTCTCTCTTTGTCTGGGTGTTCAGAGCTGGTTGATCGACACAGTATTTATGACTTGTTTGTACAATAATTGCTGCTTAAGATAAATGATTCATAAAGTCCTACCATAGTCTTGGAAATGGTGTAAACAGGGAGAGCAGCTGGAGGACAGCAGTGGGATGCTAATGAGGGACCACCATGGGGAAGCAAATGCAAAAAGACTGGGGAGGAGGGGGATTAATGCAGCCCCTGATGCTGGAGAGCATCCAGTGCCCACCTGCAGCACAGGGAAGAACCCAGGCTGCTCCTGCCCCAGTCCTGAAACAAGAAGTCTGCAAGAGCCACTTTGAACCACAAGAGCAGGAAGGATCTGAGCACTAGGGTCAGGAGCTAGCGTGGGCAGCTCTGAGATGGCAGGAACAAACAAGAACACAGAGGAGACAGGGCTGGACAGCCAGCCCAGGCTGCAGGAGGCAGGTGGGACTTGAAACACCTGGCATGGGGATCACACACCCCCAGCTCAGCTGAGCCCCTGGGGCAGGTGAGGAGGAATTTGCTGCTGAGCAGGAGCACAGGTCACTGCTCACCAACTCTGCTCCACCCACTCTGCCCGGCTTTCACCAGCTTCAGCTCTGGGTGTAACCTCTGCATTGACAGGACACAACAGATAGGATGGAGGGGCAAAGAGTAGGGACAGCCCTGCTGCCAGGTGCCCAGAAAACACCTTGGGGAGTAACAAATTGTCATACCACATACCAGCACACAAAATTCCGTATGTTTCCTACTAAGAGTGTGAACCATGGTGGGTGCTGGGTGGGCAGTGCTCTGCTGCAGCCCTGGGACCAGCCTGAGGACAGGTTACAGGAACAGCCTTCTGGGGTCATGTTCTTGAACAGGAGGCAAGAGCCACATGAGAATGGATGTCTGACCTGCCTCTGCATCACTGCTCTCCTCTGGATGCCCAGGGAGCGTGGACACTCAGGAGAGGTCTCCAAAAACGTTCTTCTGAGCAACACTTGGAAGAGACCAGCTCCAGGGCAGCATCTGGAAGCAACTTTGAAGAAGGTTTACATCTGAACATCCCCCATGGCCACCCTCAGCTCCCACTCAGGTATTACCCCCTGGAAAGGCAAAGGGCTCTCCCTGCCCACTGCTCTCCAGGCACCATTCCCTAATAACACAGAGGCTGCAGGGCAGAGCAATCCAAGGTGTGGCATTATTCAGCTTCTCACTGGAACGAAAATAGCTGAAATTGGTAACACTCTGATCCCATAAGAACATGGGCAGAGATACATTCCTTTGCTTTCTACACAACTTCACCAGGCTGAAGCGGCCGAGCCCAGTCCTGTCAGTACCCATCATTCGGCTGCTGGATGTTGATGGAAAGGCAATACAGTGACAGTGCTGCAGTGGCTGTTTGGCACATTGCTCTTGAAGAGCAGAAGTTAGCATTTGGGATCATATGGGAAGAGCAGCTTGGACATGGGGCAGAAGGATGAAAATGTCAGTGTGTAGGACACTTCCATTGTCTCTGACTCTGTGGGGTCACTAGGGAAGGGTCTCTGTAGGGTGTGAGCAGAATGCTGCACCCAAACACAACCAGAAACCCCCTCAGTGCTCACCACCTCCAGGCTAATCATTGGCTGGATAAGTAAACACTCAGGAAGAAGATAGAATAAAAATAACAAGCTCCCTGTGACACCCAATTCAGTGACAGGGCAGAAAACCCCCTCCTGCTGCAGCACAGGACCTTTCCTACCTTGCGCTTCCTGAGAGGTGGAAAGATGTGGTGCCACAAAAGGAAGAATTTGGGCTGCCTCCCAGCAGGATACCACATGAATATCCCTGTGGCACCACCCTCTGATTGCAATGCCTCCAGAATTTTTTTAGCTTCCAAACCTCAGTGCCATGGTCCTTTGCAGAGCAGCTGAGACCTCCCCACTCCCCAGAGAAGCCCTTGAAAGCAGCTGAGACACAGCCATAGCAGACAGTGATGGTGACACTCTGTGCTTAGCAAGGCCAGTCTGGGGTGCTGGCAGAAGTGAGAAGCCAGGGCACTTCTTGATTGCCAAGAAGATCTTGCACCAAATGGGGGGACTGGAGCTTGGATGCAATGCAAAAGCTGAAGTCAAACACTTCCAGATTGATTCCCACTTTTAAGGGCTCACCCTGTCAGGCAAACATGTGATGCTCATGGTTGTATTTGAGCTTCAAGGCTGAGGAGAGAGGTGAAATGTGGAGCGGTGCCCCTGAACGGCCCAGGGACCAGGGCTGGGATGGGCTGAGGCAAATGAGTTTGGTTATGGGATTCTCTGCCTTGTGTCCAGCTGAACATACAGAATTCCCAGAACATCCAGGTCACAAGTAACAGGACAAGGGAAAATGGCCTTAATTTGCACCAGGGGAGGTTTAGGCTGGATATTGGGAAAATCTCTTCACTGAAAGGTTGGTCAGGTATAGGCACAGGCTGCCTAGGGCAGTGGTGGAGTCACAGTCCCTGGAAGTGTTGAAAACCCATGTGGATGTGGAACTCGGGGACATGTATTAGTGGAGAACATGGCAGTGTTGGGGGCATGGTTGGACTCGATGATCTTAGAGGGCTTTCCAATATTACTGATGCCATGATTCTGTGAACACAGCTGCTCACTGCAGGCTGCATCCTCCTGCTACCAGCAGCCCTCTCTGCCACCAGACTGAGTATTAGGAGAGGACAAGAGGTGACAGCAGCCCTCAGCACTGCCAGCATCCCTGTGGGAAGGTCAGACATCCCAGTGCAGGCTCTCCCAGCACCCTCCAGCCTGGAGCAAAGGCAGGAGCTGCTGGGAGGGGACACACTGCTGGGGGTTCCTGGTGCAGGCAGGCACTGAGGCAGTGCCATGTCACTGTGCCTTTTGAAGGACTGAAGGTGATACTGGGCTGGAGGAGCATCTGTTATCCCAAGTCAGCACTGGCCTGCAAATCCAGTGTTTAGCTGAGCTTCCAGGGATCCAGAGAGCCCAGCCAGCCACCAGGATTTAGCCTGAGGAGAAGGAACTAAGCATCAGGCCTATTGCTGGCTCTGCTGAACCCCAGGAGCTGTGGGACAAATGAAGAAAATGACAGACTAGAGGGAAATTAATAGAGCAGAAAATTTGAAATGATGTGGAAATAATTCCCCCAGTTTAAGGAGAGCTCCTTGTATGTTTAATTTCAGAATGCAACTGTTTTCATGTTGCTAAATTACAGTATCAAAGTGAGGGGCCCAGCCTGAAGCTGATGGGACATGGGGGCATTCCCATGCCTGTGGTGAGCTCTCCCACCTGGAGCAAAGTAAGGCCTGAGGTGACCTATGTTTGCCATAGGGTAGGGGGCACAGAGCTGTCGTGGCTGTTTTGGAGAAGCCCAAGTGCTGCTTGTCACCTCCATGAAGATTTGTCCCGTTAAGCTTTCATCCCTAATTTGGGGCTGCCAGAAGCAGCTGAGGGGGGAGGGCAGGGGGGTGGGGAGGCTGAGAGGTGCCTACTGACTCCTTCCCTGCTGCTCCCAGACTCTGCTCCCCCTCTGTATGGGAATTTCTGTCCACTCTGCTGTGCAGAGCCAGGCTCGGGAGCTGGGGGAGCCAAGAGGGATGCAGGGAGCTGCCGCAGTGGGACAGGAGGAGAGGGACAGTCCTGTTTCTCAGAAGCCTCCTGAATCCACCTGTTGTGGGGGTCTGACCTCCACTGCAATGCCCTGATCTGCAAAGCTCTCCCACCTCCTGCAGCCATCTGTGGGCTCTGTCCTGGGTGTTGAGCCAAAGAAGGAGACAGCACCAAGGACCCAACTGCCTCTGCCAGGACCTGAAGGACTGGAATGAGACTCTCCCTGGGCACATTCCCAGTCTGGGGGTATGCAGGCACTTGGGCAGGGGCCACAGAAAGCAGACACTGCAACGACCCAGTGCTCCCTGCACCCCAGCCCAGCCTGGAGATCCCCTGCTCAGGCTTGGTGGCAGCCCATGGGCTTGCACTGCTAATGAGTGCCACGGGAAGGGGGCATAGGGAAGATGCTCTCAGATGCTGGAAATCTATCGGGAAGTCCCCAAGGAGCCTCAGGGTGTGAGAAATCAGCTTCTTTCCTGACAAAAGAAGTTTTCAAGGTGTCCTTTAGGCTTCAGAGCACAGAGTGAGATTGATCTGTGCTCAGCCCCCCAGAGAAAATCACCAGTCTGGATTTTCTCTTTCCTCACACATAAATGGGCAGGAGCTGCCCACAAGTCCCTGCAAGTGGAGCCGGGAGCAGGCAGCCCCAGGAAGTGGGGAGAAAGGAGACGGGGTGTCAGAACCACACCCAGCCCTTTCCCCACTCTGCAGCAAACACCACTGGCAACAGACTCCTAACATGCAGGGTGTGAGGGGCATGGGCAGGGAGGGACAGAGTCCTGGAATGTGGGCAGAGGAGCAGGAGTGTCCCATCCAGAAGCATGGCCCCAAACTTCCCCGGGCAGAGTGCTGGGAAAAAGGAAAGCAGCCTTTTGCTACTAAAGCCCTGCCACCTCCACCGTGCGTGCAGGACTCAGAGACCTGCATCCCTGATGGGACACTCCCAGTCAGGACACTGGGGTAGCAGCTGCTCTGACCCACAGTACGGGGCACCCAGGCAGCATATCTGCACAGAAACTGTTCGTTTATCCATCACAGAGGTGCTGCGAAACGCCCCAACTCACATGGGCGGTGCTGGAAGGACCAACCGGCGTGCTGTCTGTCCTCTTGCTGCTGAGTTGGAACGCTCCGGGCACTCTTTCTAATGGAGTGGAGGTTTCAGTCTTCCTGGGAAATACCCGGGCTTCCCACGGCTGCATCCACAGCCCAGTTCATCCCTACCTGCTCTAGTTTCTTCTTGCTCAGTGTTATGGATTCCCCCAGCACAGGGAGCTCAGTGCAAGCTGCAGAAATTCCACTTTTATTACAGCAGATGGAGTCCGAACCCTGATGCGGAGGGGAGGGGAGGGGAGGGGAGGCGAGGGCGAGGGCGAGGCGAAGGCGAGGCGATCTCCATCCTCTGCAGCCACAGCCTGTGCGGGGCTTGCCAGGCACCCCTTGGACCACAGCAGGGCACAGAGGGAGTGTCCTGCATGTCCTCAGGGTGAACATCTCTGCTCTGATAGCCTGGACACAATAACCAAAGGTCCCCCCAGTCACCCCCTTGCACACACTAGCTGTTTACCCTTTGGTACACAATTCCAACCACATGGAATAGTGCTTCCCCTCTGGTTAGAACATTCCCAGTTCCAACCCCCTGAATTTCCTACCTGGATGGAACCTCTGGGGCATCTCCTGTGCTTGGGTGGTTGCTGCTGGCATTGCTTCACCAGTGTGTCTGCTGTCCTTCCCTTCCAGCACTTGTACTATGGAGTGGTAGCCCCCTGGCAGGGTCACTCACTCTGTCCCCAAGGGTCCCTGTCTCTCTTCTCGAGTTCTGGGCCCCAAACTGAGCTTGTCAGGGAGCCGTGCTGAGCATGGTGCATGGCCAACACATGCAGCTCAACTGCATCACAAATGCATAGAGAAAAAAACATATAGTGAGCCCTCTGTGCATGTAAATGACCCCAAAGTGAAGTGCAGGGGATGGAAAAATAGTCTGGGATTTAGGGACACCTGGAGGTGTTGTTACCACCCTTTGACAGAGTCCTGTCATCCCTGAGGCTGGCTCTGGGAGAATGGGTGAGGGACCAAGAGGAGCTGCAGCTTCCAGGCCAGGACCACTGCACCCAGTGGATCTTGGCCTGCAGCAATGCCAGCCACTATCAGCTGGAACTGGAAGAAGACAGTCATACCCTAAAACCTGGCCACAAGATCTAAGAATGACAAATTCAAACTGAAAAATGATCTCTGAACTGTCTTCTCCCACCAGTGACTCCAGTCCAGTAGATGCTGCAGAGGGAAAGCCATGAAGGCTTCACCAGTGGCCTGGGGCAGGCAGGCAGTGAGGGGTGAGCAGCAGAGTGATGAACCTGCTTTGCCATGTTCCCTGCCCAGCACAGCCTCTCCTGCTGCCTGAGCAGCACCCACTGGCTGCGGGATGCTGGCTAGGAGAAGGACAAGCCCTGGGAGCTGCAGGGCAAGCGTGTGTGTGTCAGAGAAGCCGCTGGCCGCTCACTGTGTTGTGGCAGCAATAGCGTGTAAAGCGCTGTCTGTGCGAGAGGAATTGCGTGTCAAGTGCTCCCCAGGGCCGCGGCATCGCTGCCCGCCCCGTGCAGGGCCGAGGCACAGCAGCGGAAAGGGGATGGCAGCGGCATCCCGGCAGGCAGCCCACCCGCCGGGCAGGGGGCAGCCGGGGCTGCAGCCCTGGGCACAACCAGGCTCCACCAAACTGGGGATGTGCTCCCAAAACATGGCCCACCAGGATAGGGGGGACAGTGGGAGTCGAGGTTAAGAAGTGGGTCAGTGCATTTAGGCTGCTCATCTGAGCTCTCATCCTGTCATGACTCCATTTATTCCAGCAGACTGGCTTGCACCTGTTGTGTGTTGGAGGTCATTCCTGCTCCAGCACATTGCCTTCCCTCCGAGCGTGGTCAGGAGGCCATGGAAACCCCTGTGCACTTGGCTGGGGGCACAGAGAGCTCGGGGACGTGACCCACCCACATTAAAGGTGCCACTGCTATGCCTTGAGCTGCACCCGATGGTCACAGCATGTGTGGGCAGACAGAAAAATCATTCCTGGAGCCAACTGACACTCTCTGAATGGCACCTGTTGAAGGTCAACGAATCAATCTGTAAGAAAGGCCAGAGCTTCTCCCAGAGCAAAACAACCCTGGAGAGGATGGCGTGGATTGTTCCAGTAGGGAAAGAGCAAATCACACAATCCAGGGGTTTTGCGGTGGTGGGGCTGTCATGAAACAAGGTTCAGCCAAGGTTTTTTGTTGGAAGGGCTCCCTGGAGATCCACAGTCTAGTCCCCAGCTTCAAGCACTACTTCAAAACTAGATCAATGCCACCGACTGTGAGCCACGTTCGCACATGTGGATGGAGCTAGGGACGAATGGCTGCTCCTGCACAAGGAGAGCTGAAGTGAGTTGGGATGCACAGAGTTTCAAAACCGAACATCAGCTCCAAGGTTACCCTGGGAAGGCACAGGGACAGAGAGAGGCACAAGAGGACTGTGGTCTCTGCCATGTCCCCTTCTCTCAGCCCCTCAGAGCAGCTCTGGGAAGCTGTTAGTACTCACATTGTCCCAGATAAGCGAAAATTTGAACAGTAGGAACGTCCTTGCTAGGTACAATTAGCTGCCTGAAATAGCCCAGCTGAATTCTCCAGAGCCAGGCCTGGTCATTAGGAAAATCATCAGGATCTTGCTGAAGAGAGAGCATTTATCAGCCTGTTTGGGAGCTGACCCTGTGTCCCTGGAGGAGAAGCAGGAGCTGTGTCCTTGGTGCAGGAGGTCCCTGTTTGCACACTTTGAGCTGCATCCTCCACACAAGGCAGGTCCAACCACCTCTTCCCAAGCAGTGCTGCTCCATGTCCAACCATGCCCATTTCCAGCACATGGTGAAAGCCCCTCTGCATTTGGCATGGGAATGAGCCCTGGGAATGCCTCCTTAGGGAGAGGGAGGCAGGCAGATGCCAGTTCGCTCTAGAGCTGCAGGAGATGGCAGGGGACAGCGGTGGCAGGGCCAGGAACAGGAGGGAGGAGAGGCTGGATGGCTGCAGCAGGAGCAGCCAGCAGCAGCAGCAGCGGGTGGTTAATCAGCCAGCTGCTTCCGTGACTGAGCTCCGAACTCACAGAAAAGAGCTCCAGAGAGGAAAAAGCCTCTCATTCATGAAAGAAACATCAGGGCTAATCGAATCCAGGTCCAGCCCGGCAGCACGCAACAGGCCACAGCACCTTATTCATATTTCATGCTTTGCTCCACTTTGGCAACAGAAAGGCCGCTGCAAAAGGTGGAGGAGCCCTGCCCAGCGTGGGGAGAACCCCAGGACCATGAGGAATGGCCAGGGGAGAGGGGAGCCAAGGGCTGAGCCACTCATGGGCTGAGGCTGTGGGAGGGAATTGCCAGCGAGTCAGTGATGTCCCAGGTAAGCTTGAGTCAGTGCTCATTGGTTTCAGGTTCTGGCCTCTGCAGGTCAACAAAGCAAGTGGGTTGCATGGGAGTCTGTTACCTGTCTTTCCTGGCCCCTGGATTTGGGTAGTTGCTCCTCAGTGCTGCTAGAAGTGTGTGAGAGCCCAAAGAAGTCCAAGCAGATCACGGACAGCAAGGTGAGGAGAAGACGGCACCTAAGACAGACGATGACTGAGGTCTGTTTGTGCCCAAATGCATCTCTTTAGGGGCTTTACCCTTATCTGGAAGAGACTACAGAGACCCTACCAGTGTGAGGGGGGTGTGGGGCATGGATCCCATCAGCAGGCACAGGGACACTGCTGGTGCTGGAGAGGAAATGGCAGGAAGGACCTCAGCCTATAGCAGGAGCTAGAGCAAGGTGCTGGAGCATGTCCAGAGCAGGGCAATGGAGCTGGACAAGGGCTGGAGCACAAGTCTGAATAGAAACAGCTGAGCGAGCGGGGTGGGGGCTCAGCCTGGAGAAAAGGAGGCTCAGGGGGATCTCATCACTTTCTGCATCTCCTTGAAAGGAGCTTGGAGCCAGGTGGGTGTCAGGCTCTGCTGCCAGGTACCTGTGCCAAGGGAGGTTCTGGTTGGATATTAGAGAAAATTTCCACACTGAAAGGGCTGTCAGGCACTAGCACAGGCTGCTGAGGCCAATGGTGGAGTCACCATCCCTGGAAGTGTTCAAAAACCTTACAGATGTGGCACTTGGGGACAGTGTTTAGTGGTGGCCCTGGCAGCTCTGGGTTTAATGGTTGGACTCCATGATCTTGGAGGGCTTTTTCAACCTTGATGTTTCAGTGATTCCAAGGTTTCTGCTGTGCAGTGAGGTGTCTGAGCAGCTGTGTGGGGACTTGGCTGCAGGCTCCCAGCAGGAATGGTGGAGGGAGGCAATGAGGGAGGAGAAAGCTGATGGAACCCATGATCAAGGCTGATAAAGCAGAATTAAAGGACACACAAGCTGGAAGTTGGACAAATGGGCAAGGAGCCATCTCCACTCCTCTCAGAGATCTGACAAAATGCACAGAGGACCAAGACAGGAAATTCCCATTTTAGCACCACTTGGCCCATTCCTGGTGCTCCTCCCCAGCATGGCCAGACCAGTACAGCAGCTGGTGGCAGCTAATGAGCCTGTCACTGGGAGAACTTGATGCCTTTCCCTTTCCTGTGCCACATTTCCATCTCCCAACAGTACTTTCTGCTTTGGCCTTTCACAGAATCACAAAGTTATTAAGGTTGGAAAGTCCTCTAAGACCATCAAGTCCAACCATTAACCCAGCACTGCCAGGGCCACCACTAAACCATGTCCCCAGGTGCCACATTCACACATCTTTTAAATCCCTCCAAGGATGGTGGCTCCACCACTGCCCTGGGTAGCCTGTGCCAATGCTGGACCACCCTTTCAGTGAAGAAATTGTTCCTAATATTCAACCTAAGCCTCCCTGGCCCAACTTCAGGCTGTTTCCTCTTGTTCTATCTTATCCTTCTGCATGGCTCAGCGATGCCACAGAGATTGCTCAGAGAAGCAACTGGTTTTGGTGAAAGTATCACTGGTGCTGGCTCAGAGCAGTGCATGGTTGTCTGCAGGACATTCCATCCACCCCATCACCCTTCCCTCCCTTCCCTTGCTTCCACTCCTCCTCTGCACCTCTGTTAGGAGCACAAAAACCAGCAGAGATCATCATACAGTTCAGTGGCAGCTGGTGGGTCCTGCCCTCCCCAAAGCGTGTCCTGGCCACCAGCCAGGTGTCCTGAGCCCTCAGGCTGTGCTCCAGAAGGGACCAGGCTCTCTGCTGCTGCCAAACCCATGGTGGAGGCTCCAGGAGCAGAGTGCAGGCACATGCCAGTTAAAACCCGGGGACCTCTGCATGACACTGCTGTCTCCCTGGGACTGCACCCTGCTTTCAGACAGAAGCCACCTCCTGGGCTCCCAAAGCTTTCCATCCAAAACTGGTGAGTCATTTCAGCATCACATAAAGAGGTCCAAGGGCATTCCCAGGCAGCTCCCCCCATCCCTGTGGTGCCAGGGGATCACTGACAGGGAAGACACCTTCTTCCTAAAGCAGATCAGTCCCATGTCAAGAAGATGTTGAGCCGGAATTTTGCTAATCCAGGCTCAGGGCTAATAGAGCTGTGCAGAAGCAGAAATGCCACCACAGGGAAAGTGAAAATGAAGGAGTGTCAGGAGCAGCCACTGAGGCGGGGGCTCATCACGGATTGCCATGAGGCTCTGGCCCCCCTCACCCTCCTCCCACAGCCACAGAGGATGCTAAAATGTTCAGGGATTGTGGCTGAAAGGGTGATTGAACCCTCCAGAGGCCTGATCTCCCACAGGTCTGGGGTGCAAGGCAGCATCCCACGGTGGGACCTGTGCACAGGGAGAGGGCTGGACCTGAGGACCAACAGCCCCACATGTAACCTACAACAGGAAGGGGCTCACTTGAGGGCAAACCCAGCCTCCTGGTGGTGATCCAGGGCAGGTGTAGCTGTCTTGGCTTCACAAGCTGCAGGTTTGCATCCCCAGCTCTGCCCCCAAAGGAAGATACTGAAACCTCAACAGGGAAAAGAAGGGTTCAGGGCAAACAAACAAAAATACCAGCAATTTCCTGCATGGCCTCTCCTCTACCTCCTCTTCCCATCAAGTGTAAACTCACGACATGCCTGCTGCATCTGCTCTCATGTTCTATGCTCAAGCTTCCAAAGCCCACACAAAAACATGGGCTCAGTGAGAGACAGCCACAGCAAGATCTGTGGGCAGTCAGCACAGGGGCCTCCCATGGACACGCAACATTCTGAAAAAACTGTGAATGTCACCCCAGTTGTAACCTTGGCCCT
The DNA here is from genome assembly GCA_024500445.1 of Entomyzon cyanotis. Taxonomy (NCBI): domain Eukaryota; kingdom Metazoa; phylum Chordata; class Aves; order Passeriformes; family Meliphagidae; genus Entomyzon; species Entomyzon cyanotis. The sequence continues at coordinate 7,568,548 of JAKEPQ010001025.1, forward strand.
TGAAAACCTGTCCCAGGTGCCAATCCAGTGTACCACACGTGGCGTGTGCTGTTGATTCCTTTCCACTGCTCTTAAATTCCAAGGTGCCCCCCAAGCACCCCAACACCCTTTGCAAAGAACTCGGATTTTTGAGAGGCTTGAAAAGTGAGTGTGGATATAGACATTGTAGTAGATGTGGATATAGAGACAGTAATAGATGTGGATATAGACATGGTAGTAGACCTGGAAAATTGAGAACAAAGGATACAGGACTGGAGAGAAGCAGCTGGTACAGACCCTCTTGTCTTCCCAACACTGTTTCACCAGGCTGGTGGAGAACTGGGCCGGATGCAGCTCATCCTTGACCTGTTTCTTTTCACCCCAGCAGCTTGTTCCTCAGCACAGACATTCCCCATCAAATCACAGAAACACAGACATGTTTCAGCTGGAAGGGACCTTAAAGCTCGTTCCAGTCCCACCCTCTGCCATGGGCAGGGATGCTTTCCACTATCCCAGATCGCTCCAAGCCCTGTCAAACCTTTCCTTGGACACTTCCAGGGATCCAAGGGTAGCCCCAGGTTCTCTGGGCATCCTGTGCCAGGGCCTCCCCACCCTCACAGGGAGCAATTTCTTCCCAATATCCAATCTAAACCTGCTCTCTTTCAGTTTGAAGTTATTCCCCTTTGTTCTGTCACTCTCTGCCCATGTAAAAAGTTAATCTCCCTCTTTTTTTAAGCCACCTTTAAGTACTGGAAGGCCACATTGAGATGTCCCACAGTTACAGGCTATGAGAATAAAGATTTTGTCAGACTGCACCGGAGCTCTCTGATGGAACAGGATCAGCAGTCTGTGGATGCCCAGCAAGGGCAGGGCAGGCAGGGAGGGCTCTGCCCCGAGGATCAGTCCCTGTTCCAAAGGAGCCATGTCAGGTCTTTGCTGCTGCAATGAGGATGTGTAAAAGCTGAGGATGAGTTTGTGGGGACAGAATCAGACTGAAGGCACAGCTCTGCAAGGGCAGGGAGCCGGCGGCTGTCAGTTCTGGAGGGCTCGTCAAAGCTCCCCCAGCTCCCAGCAGCACACCCCGAGCATTGCTCAGCCCAGCCACGTCTGTCTGTCCATCCTGTCCTCCCAGAGGTGGGCATCTCTGACAGGCTCTCTGCAGAGAGAAAACAAAACCCAGCTCCCCCCAGCCCAGGCCCCCTCCTGAATACATGTGCAAGGAATTTCAAATGTGCTGCAACTCTGCTCTTCCCAGGAAGGAGATCTGTGCTGCCATTCTCTTGCAGGCAATGTATTGTCCCAGTCACAGCTGTCCTCCTTGGGTGCTGCCCTGCTCAAAGGACACTCTCAGGGAGGTGAAACAGGACTCACAGAATCTGAGACTGAGAGAGATCCTGCCATGGACAGGGACACCTTCCACTATCCCAGGCTGCTCCAAGCCCTGTCCAACCCGGCCTTGGACACTTCCAGGGATCCAGGGGCAGCCACAGCTTCTCTGGGCACCCTCTGCCAGGGCCTCCCCACCCTCACAGGGAAGGATTTATTCCCAATATGTAGTCCTAATATCCTAATGTCTATCAGAATATCTAACATCCTAATTCCTATTATCTGGAGTGGGCAGTTTGCCTAACCCCACCCTCTCTAATTTTGAAACCATTCCCCCCTTTTCCTATCTCTACATGAGTACCATGACATCCCTGACCACCCCAGATGCTTCCCCACCACTGCCCTCAGTGGGCTGTGAGGAAGGTGTAGGGGAGGAGGCAGGAGGCTTTCAGGGAGCAGCTGAACACAGGGTCAGGAGAGCAGGGGCAAGGGAAGGCTATGGAAACCAGAGCAGGTGAGCTACAAGGAGTCTCGGGCTCGCTTTCTTCCAGGACAGTATCTCCAGGCTCATTGCCAGCTGGAAACAAAGCTCTGCCAGCAGGGAGCCGTTCCAGGTCCCTGTCCCGTGCCTTCTCCCGGCCATGTGCAGACACAAGCTGAGGCTGCCACCGTCTTGTCTGCGGGGACACTCTTGACTCACCGCTGCCAGCTCTCGCCGTGCAGCCTGGACAAACACCAGCCCCTCGTGCCGCTGCCTCTGCCACACCCGGCTGGGACCCACGTGCAGGACAGGTACAGACTGGGGGAGGGATGCTGTCTACAGCTGCAGTGCCAAGCCCTTGCTGCTGAAAGAGGTGGAAGGTGTGGAAATGTCTCGGAAAGCTGTGTCATAACATTCGAGTGCTTTATGTGCAGCATTTATTGATGAGTTCTGCTGCTTAGAGATGTTTTGCTGCCTGGAAATTTCATAGGATGGAGCAGGGCTGGTGAAAGGGACCTCGAGGTTCTCCTGTCCAGCATCATGTTCATGGTATCGCTGTCACTTGTCACAGGTCAAGTTGTCCTGTAGCACTGTGTGTCCTATCCAGTGGCACATCGTAGCTGAGCATGGCTGGAGTCCTGCCAGCCTCTCCTGATTACAGACTCTTCTGCTGCCTCCCCACTGCCAGCTCCAGCCCCCAAGGCTCTCTGAACAGATAATCCCAGCCCACTGCAAGCATAGGTGTGTGTGACAGGCACAGCGTAGGCAGAGGACCTGTGGTATGGAGGGGTGAGAGCTGAGCTTCTGGCTCAGGCATGAGGGCAGGACTCAGAAAGCACTAGGAAACAGAGACCGGAGCAGCACTGAGGGGACTCACACCTCCCATCAGGCTGGATGTCCTTTATCCCGACAAAGCCTGAGAGAGGCTGCACTGGGAACCACACACCGTGTTTGTTCCTATTCCCTGAAGTATCAGAGCATTGAAGTGAATTGAAATGAAAGGGCCTGGAAAAGCAAGGATCTGGGGAGGAAGGTCAGGTATTGACAGGAAAAAAGGGTGGTGTTTTTTTGCATGGTGAGAATATGCACAGAAAGGTGCCCATGGCCAGAGAAGGGGCCACAAACCAGCAAGCCCCATCCTGTTTTCATCTCTGTGAGCAGAAAAGCCAAAGATTTCACTGCAGCATTTGTTTCCTTTGCAAAGCCTTTGCTCAATAAACCTTTGCCTCTAGGTATGAAAAGCCCTTTTCCACACCAGGCACAGCTTGCCCTGGGCTCTTATTTCAGCTACTGCCCTACTCAAGCCTACCTTGACTTTCCTGTACTCCTCATCTCCAGTTCCTCCTCCTGCCGCTGTTCTTCCCAAGTTTCTCAGCCACATCCTATTTCACCCAAATCTTTCCTAGACACCTTCCTATTCCCACCACCCATGGGTCCTGAAGAGCTCCACCCCCTGAGCAAGGTGCTCCTGTGTGACATTCACACCTCTCAGCGATGGAACTGCAGAGAGGGAGCCAGCGGACTCCTGTGAAGTATCTGGAGTCAAGAAGGCTGCTGCTCTGCTCCTGAGACCCTGGAGAGCCCAGAGATTTCCAGGTGCCTGGGTTCACCCCTCCCCACCCCAGCAGTGCCACATCAAAGAGCACAGCCTTTTGTTTAGGCCCTGTTTGAAGTTTGCTGCTAATTTTTGGTATGCATGCAGTGGTGTTTGGCTCCTGCTTGTTCCTGGAATAAATGCTCATTGCATTGCTCTCAAATGATTGGAGACCTCCAATTTTAATCTTTTATTCATAATCTTCTTCCAGCTCAGACACAGAAAAAACATGTAAATTCAAAACCTGTGAGAATTGAAAATTTCATAAGTGCTGCTGACCCTTCACTGGCAGCTCTGAATGTGAGAGAAATAAAGGAATTGTAATGAGGAACCTCATCTTTTGATAACAGGTTTAGAGAACTTGGGCATTAAATGGGGTTTCACACGTTCCTGCTGCGTGTCCATGAGAGATGTGGTTGGTCCTGCTGGGCAGGGAGCGTAATCCTGCTGCTCCTGCCTCTCTGTCATCTCCTGTGTCTCCATCTCATCACCTCTGCACTGAGGTGTGAGCTCACCTGGTGATCACCTGGGGACTTTGAGACATGGCCTGCCTATGATGCAGCACCCATTGGTCTGGTGCTGCAACATGGTCAACAAGCTCATGTCCCATCGGTCACCAAAGCACATCCACCCTAACTGTCTCTGTCCTCCCATCTTCCCTCAGCTCCTGTCCAGGCATAAAGACCATTGCCTCCCATGGTTTGCACCACATTCCTCACCTCTTCTTAGAATCATGGAACCATAGTATCATGGAATATCCTCAGCTGGAAGTGACACACAAAGATCATCCAGTCCAACTCCTGGCCCTGCACAGACACCTCATCAATCCCATCCTGTGTCTGAGTGCAGTGTCCAAACACTTCTGGAGCTCTGGCAGCCTTGGGACCATGACCACTCCCTGGGGAGGCTGTTCAGTGCCCCACAACCCTCGGGGGGAAGAATCTTTTCCTGAAGTCCAGCCTAAGCCTCCCCTGGCACATCTTCCTGCCATTCCTTTGGGTCCTTGACTCACCCATCCTCTCCTCCATTCTGTGCTTGGGAAGGACACATTACCTGCTGTTACCTGCTCAGTGCCATCCCACTGACTACTCCCTGCAAGGACCACTTTTCAGGACAACTTTGTGAGAGGAAATTTGGAAGGCAGGGAGGAAATGAGACATATGATGAGTAATAAGAAATCTTTAAGAGTAAAAGACTCTGGGGTCAGGCAGATGCTAGTAAGTGCTGGGAACAATTTCACCTTTTTTCAGCATTAGCAAAATGAACATAACTTGTCCTGGCTGGGATTCAAGATCAACAAGTTCCAAAGTTTCCCATGTGGTGTGCAACCCCTTAGTCCTTTTAACTCAGTAAACAAATTCTTGCCTTTGTTTTTCTACTTCCTGGAATAAGCAGGATGCTGTATAGGGAAATACTCCCAGTTTTGCATCCAGAAATTTTTCTGGCATTTGCAGATTGTCTGCGATTCCCTTCTGGAAGGACCATCATAAGCAGGATTTGCAGCAACTGTGCACTGGGATTCACCAAAACACAACTGCCAGGAGTTTGCACCCAGGAAATTTAAGAGGCTTTGTTGTTTGACTGGATATTGGGGATTTTTGGCAGCCCGTTTGGAAGAGGTTGCTGGATGAAGGCCCCACAAACTGCTGAGGGTGCACAGATAAGGATCCTGCTCACATGCACAGCAAACTCTCCCATCCCAGGCCCTGGGGGCTGGGACACAGGTCCCTGGGGAGCTGGGCTATCAGGCTGTCCCTGGCACTCCCCTCTGAGTGAGATGGTTCAGGGTGCATCCCACAGACTGGTGGGACTGCCCGGGATGCACATCATGTGACTGGAGGTAAAGTCAGGCTGCTTAGTCCAGGTTTACACCAAAAAGAGAGAGGAAATCCCCTTCACGGGCAGGGGATGAATGCCACTGCTTTCCTCCTTTTCCTGTCACAGCGGGTGACTGCTCCAAGGGAACCTGTCTAATGTGAGACCTGCCTTTCTGCTCTGAGTCCTGCCTCATATTCCCAGCCCTGCAGCCTAAGTCAGGGTTCCTGCAGTCCTGGCTCATCCCTCCTCAAGCCTGGCTTGCTTGAGGTGAAGAGACACTGCCCTGGTGGCAGACTGAGCATTTCTGTCATCCTGGGAGGAACTGTGCTGTTATCTCAATCCCTGATGATGGTTTCCAAGACATGACCTATGGAACACATCAAAACCCACGCAGAACTTAACCCATAATCCTTCCAAGGGTTAAAGCAGCAGCTGGGACTGATACTTCTATCTTGCATCAGATTATCCTGAGTAATTTACTTGGACATGATGCTAAATGACTGTGCTAAAAGCAGGGAGAGAAGGTGGTTTGGGAATACAGCCTTCCTTGGCAGACTAAGCTGGTATGTGATCAGACAGGAATCATATCAGGAAATCCGAAGCCGAGTTCACCATCTGTTCCCGCCAGCCCCAGAATGCATCTCACCCCTGCAAACCTGCGCAGGGCTGGCACCGACAGGGTGTGAGGGACAGCCAAGGCGGCGGCTCCATGCAGGGCTCTGCAGGTGCTCCGCAGGTCCAGACTGCCACCTCCAGGCACACAGAGCTCGCAGAGCCTCAGTTCCTAATGACACAACCAAATTGGGCCCAGGCAGCTGCAAAGGAAATGCTTCCGAGATGAGTTACTGGAAGCCTGTGGTAATGCTGGGTGTGAGCAGGAAAGAAAAGCTGTTTTAGCAGGGAAAGACCAGTTCCCAGTGGTGCAAGATGGGATAAAAGTCTCTTGGGGGATATTTAGGAAGGTGTGAAAATCCTGAGGGCTCTTTTGGTACAGGAAGGGCGTATATGAATCAGGGTGTCCATCACCTCTCCTTGGGTGGAATACTTTGCTTCTTGACCAGCCCCTTCCCCAAGATCCTCTTCCCAGGGGGATTCCTGCTGAGCCAGTTCCTCTCTCAGCCATCAGGATCCCTGGGTGCCAGGTCTGGCCCCACCTGGCCAGATGGAACACCCCCTGAGTGAGTGCAGGAGGTCTGAAAACATGCCTCTGAGTCCTGGACAAGTGTCCCCAGTGACGGGCCTTTGCCAAGACTGTAATTCCATAACAATTTCCATAAAAATGACTCAACTGTGCCTCATCTTCCTGGGGCTGTGAGCAGGGTGATGCCCTGGGCGTGGTGCTCAGAGGCTTTGGCAAAGTGATGCTGTAGTGGCAGTGGGCCCCTCCCCACACAAAGCAATGCACACCAATGTGGCTGAGGAAGGAGCCAGGCACCAGCATCATCCATCCTTCCAAATGTTTGTGTCTGAGAAATGTAAAAAAACCTTGTGCGTTTTGCACAATGTGGGTATTGGCTTTATTAATAACTGAAATAAACTGGTGAAATGTGGGTCCTCAGTGAACAATGACAGGTCCCAGCATGCCCAGGCTGTCCCACTGTGCCCAGTGCCAGCACCAGACCAGGAGCAAGGTATGATGTGGTTGCTGTCCCTGTCTGCATGATGTGATGAGGGTCTGAGCAGAACCTGCACAGGTGTGTGCACTGCACAGGCACCTGGAGTGGCGGGATGAGGTGACCTTCAGAGATTCCTACCAACCATATTTATCACAGAATGGTTTGAAAGGGACCTTAAAGCTCATCTCTTTGACCACCCTCATCCCATGGGCAGGGACAGCTTCCACTAGCCCAGGTTACTCCAAGCCCTGTCCAACCTGGTCTTGGACACTTCCAGGGATCCAGGAGCAGCCACAGCTTCTCTGGGTAAAGGAAGAGGGTCTGGGAGAGGGTCAGGGTTCTTGTGATGGGAAATGTAAATACCAAAATGGGGTAAGTGAAGTGGAATGCAGAGCACAGGACTTGTAAGCTCAACCCTCAGCACAGGGGGCACTGCCCCAGAGCAGCTTGTCCAGCCAGGGGGCCAGTGCTTCCAGAAAGGGGCACTGGAGAGAGCAGTGGGATGGGTCACTGCAAGGGAGGAAGTTCTAGATGGGCTGGCAGGACAACCTGACAGTGCACAGGCAGGCTGGGCTAGGACAGAGCCCTGGGAAGCTGAGCTGGCCTTTCCTCACAGCTGGGATGGGGAGCAGGGCTGGGGCCAGTGAATGGTCACCTCTATCCTTGAAGGGTGGCAAAGGCTGGGAGCATGCAAGCAGGCAGTGACAGGTTTAGAGCCAACCCCACCCTGTGCTGTGGGGCCCTTTTGCTTTTATAGGGCATGTCCTGAAAATAGTGTTTTCTTTGTCCTGCAACTCATTTGCTGGTAAACCCTTCACTGAAGGGCAGCAGGATCACAGCTAAAGACCTGCAGGAAGAGTTTTGCAAGCCCACCTACAACATACTTGAGCTCAGACTTCAAGAGATGAGGGCTGGTTTGGGTTTTACTGGTTTGGGTTTTTGGTGTTATTTTTTTCTTAAAAAAATAAAATCTACATTTCCAGAAGAAGGTAAGCTTGGGTCTGGGAAAACCTGCAAGAGACCCCTGAGGTTCAGAGGAGCCTTTGCACACAAGATATCCTGTGCTTGCATCACATCCTGCATGAGATGCTCCTACATAGCAATGACTTGGTGGCTTTGGGGAATCCTCTCCCAGCCCACAGCACCCCTCCCCTGGGAGCCTACAAACATCCCCTTGGCTCTTCCCTGTCCCCATGGGCCCATCCCATGGATACTCCTGCTTTGCAGGGAAGCATCCTTCACATGTGGGAGGCTTTCTGGAGCAAGGGAGGTGGTGGCTAGCTCAGCATCCCAGCACCCTCTGCAGCAGCTGGGGTGTCCCCTAGTCTCACTGCAAATGGTGGCAGCTCTGTGCAGCCCAGTGACAATAACAGGCAAGGAGATGGATCAGGGGAAGAGGAATTTTTATTGTCCAGCGGGAAGTGCACACTCTGAACATAAAAGGCAAACCCTGCCCCACCATCCCCACAGCGAAGAGCAGCCCAGTGACCCCATGCTGCAGGATCTGACCCATGAACCACCTGGAAAGGGGCCATCTGGCAGCTCCCAGCCTCAGATCCTGCAGCCCACCTGACTGGGGTTGCCCAGCAAACCCCAAGGACACAGGTGCGGCACTGGTCTGACCTCTGCTCTCACCAGTGTGTCCATGATGGAGTCCCAAATGTTGGGAAGAGAGGACAGGGCCAGCACCCAGACCCCTGTGCTGCAGGGCTTGGGTGAGCTTCGTCACATGCTGGCTGCGGGGAGGGAGTGTGCCAGGGCTGTGTGCAGGACACAGGGTGCAATACAAATGAAACAACACATTGCATCTGTCCCCCTTAGAAAAAGCTTCCATAGGAAGAAGTAAAGTGCCCACCATAGTCAGAGAATCCATCAGGACACAAGTGCCCTGCATGGAAAGCCAAGCCAGCCCTGGAAAAGCCAGTTTAGCCAGGATTATTGCAGCTGAGAAATGGCTTTAACCCACCCCCCACCCCCCTTGTACCCAAACAGGCCTGGCAGGAATAGCCCTCAGCCCAGGTCCCCCCAGTGCCCATGTTGGAGTGATGCTGGGTTTGCTGTGCCTGTGCAAAGGATGGGGTGCTGTGGGCCAGGCTGGATCCTGGCAGGGAGCGTGGCTCCCCTCCAGACCCTCTCCCCTCCTGTCACCCCCCACCCCAGCCACGCTCCCAGCAGACCTTTTTTTGCAGTGAGTTCAGCCCCACGACTGAGGCTTCTGTGCTTTGAGACCATTTTGTGTACTTAACATCCTATTTCAGTAAAACAGTTCCCAAACCCATAGAAAATTGTATTTACACCAAAAGAAAACTATCCCAGCCCACAGCCTGCACTGCTCCCCAGTTCATCTGCACCTCTGCACCCAGCTCAGCCTCTTGGACGAGCTCCACACACCTTTGGAGGCCACTGCTCAGAACCAGGCAAGCTCACCCAGAGAGATGCTCTTGTGGAGGACAGATCACCCTCCAAGACACTGGGGTCACCTCCAGTGAGATCCTTGGTGCCCAGAGCCCCTGTCCCCAGCCACGGGACACTGTGATTGCAGCTGGAAATGCTGTCAGGACCCCTCCTCTGCAGGTGACCCAGCATCCCTGGGCTCAGGCAGCCAGGTGATGGCACAGCTCTTGGGTTTCTCTAGGACAGTATAAGAACAAGGAAGAGTTGTTTCTCTGTCCCTCCATCATGTGAGATGGGAGCACATTCTCCCATTCCTCTCTGTTCTGGGCGAGGCCAGGATGTTTCTGCTGGCAAAGAAACCTGAGCTTGTGGCCCTCGAAAATGTGCCTGGGCTGCCCTGGAGGGCTGTGCTGGATCTGGGGAGGAGTAGTGCTGGTAGGTTGAAGAGGTGGAGAGTGTCCTGCAGCACCCCAGAGCTTCTTGAGGCTCTAGGGAGAAGGCCCTGGACAACTCTCCTCCAAGCTGGGAAGTACAGTCTGAAGGCAGAGACAGCTGTTCCTGGCACTGCCACTTTGTACTCTGTCCCCTGCCCTCTGCCAAGGCAGAGGTGGACCATGAAGTCACCTTCAGGCTGGTGCAGTTCAGGAGGTCCAGGCTGGAGTACGCTGGGATGTACAGGAAGCAGGCCTGTCTCTGCTGTGTGCAGCCCTGCTCAGTTCAGAGATCTAAGGAACTCCTCAGCTGCCTGATCCAAAGGAGCGGTGTGCCATGGCAAGCCCAGGGCCACAGCTCCTGGTTATTGCTGATGTGTCTGATACCCCTCCCACCCGCAGGAGCAGCTGGACCATCCCGCTGGGTGAAGGGGTTGCCTCCTGTCCTGCATAGCTGTGCGGAGACCCCCAGTCCCACAGGGAGATGGCAGAGGCATGATGTGTCCCTAGCCTGCTTGGAAGGCTGCTCCCCCCTTCAGGTGGGGGAAGGAGGCAGCAGGACCACCAAGGTATCAGGAATGCCATGTTTCCACTGACACTGAAATCAAAGAGATGCTGGCAGGGCTCCAGCTCCTGGTGCCCCTGTTCCTGCTCACCACCCTGCTGCCCCTTTGCCAGGGTAAGTGTTAAGGAATGCCCGATGTGGGTCTGCAGAGCTTGTGATCAGAGATGCCTCCTGGGGCCATTTGTGTTCAGCAGCTGGGATCTCATGGCTTGGATGCTGCTCAGGATCTTCTTCTGGTGGCCCATCATGGTGATGCCCAGACTCCGAACATCCCTGGAGAACAAAGACACTGTCAGACAAAGCCACCTGTGCCAGGCCCCAGGGAGACACTGGCATCCCATGGACCAGCCCAGGAACTTGTGCCTGGCTCTCTGCTTGCCCATCAGCACAAGGCTGGTCCTGCCAAGGGTCCATGGGCATCCTCTCACAGACAGAGAGGCTGCCATTCCTTGGGCACATCCTCCTGACAAGACCACTGTGACAGCCCTATGTGGAGCAGGAGCAGGATCACTCCTGACAGGCTGGTAGGTGACAAGATCGATGCTCTGAAATTGGATTCAGTTTTAGTGAGATGCCCTCAGATAACCCAGTCAGAAAGATGGATGGATGATGAGCCTTCCCCATTCAAAAGATTCTCTGATGTGCATGAGAAACAAGGATCACTATCAGCTCAATCCCAGAGCAAAGGCCCCGTGTTCAGCCCCCGATTGATGCACATGACAGCCCTCTGTGTCTCTGTGTCTTCCCTTTCACTGCCACTGACCAGGAGCTCCATGCCTTTGGACAGGGAACAAGGCTGCTTGGAGGCAGGAGAGGTTGTTGCCAGCCCTGTCACTACTGGTGACGGCGAGGGATGGGGGATGTAAGCAAGTATAAGGGCAGGAGCAGGTATAGTTGCCTTCTTTTCTGGTATTGCTTCGATATTTCACCTTGGAAACTCCACAGACATGGGGAAGATCAAGTTCCTTACAGCAGAAGGGTGGTGAGACACATCTTCTCCAGCTCTCCTTGCTTAACCCACCCTTGGTCATGTGTTAATGACTTTCCTGGCTGCACTGAGCAGGGGGCCAGTCCTGTGCACAGGGGTCTGACAAAGCTCCAAGGTAACCCCCAGCTCCAATTGTTTCCCAATGATGCGAGAGAAGCTGTGCAGGATGGCACAGCCACACTCTGGTCCAGAGATGCCTTTTGCAGGGGAAAAAAAAGATAAGAAGCACAAGGAGACAGCAACCTCCTGCCCAACCCTGCTGTGGCCAGGATTAGGTGACCTCCTGGAGCCCTTGCAACCTGAATTACCTCCTGTGGGCCTATGGTGACATTGGAGAGCCACCACAGAGCACTGGAGGTGACTTGGTGCTCACAGCGTCTCAGTATAACTCCCACACCTTCCCTCAAAGTTCAGCGCAGCTTTGGACATTGTCCCAGCTCTCAACACTGTTTCCCCAGGAATGTGTCTCTGGTACCAGGGACCAAATAGAACAAGCCAGCGGGATTCTCACTAGCTAGTGGGTTGGTGCATGGACACCCAGCCAGCGCTGTTTGTTCCCTGCTACTCACTCAATGTTCATGCGCATCACCATGCCCAGGGAGGAGTACCCAGCCATGGCAAAATTGTCCCGGTAGTGCCCCAGTCGGATGGAGTCCAGCCAGTCCTCCACAGTCAAGCAGTTGGTCAGGTCGAGGAGACTCCTGTTCAAGCATGTCTGGGTGAACCTGGGAGCAGGACAGAAGGGGTTAGACCAGAAATGTCGGTCGAAGGTGACCAGGCTGTGAGTGCCACCTGAATGCACCTAAAGAATCAGGGAAACTTTAAGACTGGAGAAGCCCTCAAAGATGATCAACTCCAGCTGTTAACAGCACTGTCAGGGCCACCACTAAACCATGTCCCCAAGTGCCACATCCACACATCTTCTCAATTCCTCCAGGGATGGTGATTCTACCACTGGGCAACCAGTGCCAAGGCCTGACCACCTTTCTAATGAAAAAATTTGCCCTAATGTCAAACCTAAACCTCCCCTTGATGTCACAGCTTGAGGCCATTTCCCCTTGTCCTCTCCCTTGTTCCCTGGGAGCAGAGCCCAACTCTGCCTGGCTGCACCCTCCTGTCAGAGAGTTGTGGAGAGCCAGAAGGTCCCTCCTGAGCCTCCTTTTCTCCAGGCTGAGCTCCCCAGCTCTGTCAGCTGCTTCTGGTGCTTCAGACCCTTCCCCAGCTCTGTCTCCTCCTCTGGACATGCTCCAGCCCCTCCATTTCTGTCTTGTCATGACGAGCACAGAACTGACCCTAGGATTTGAGGTGGGGTCTCACCAGTGCCCAGCACAGGGGGACAATCACTGTCTGGTCCTGCTGGCCACACTATTCCTGATCCAGGCCAGATGCCATCGGCCTCTTGCCCACCTGAGAACACAGCTGTAACCCTGCAGGTCTTGCAAGGCAGGACAGGTAAAGGCAGGGATGCTGCTGCATGGGCACTGCTGCATGGGCACTGCTGCACTTCCCTGGCCTTGGAATGGAGATGTCATGGTGGGAGCAAGGTGGTGAAGTGCAGGAAGTTCCTCGCTGCCCACCACAACCTGTGCCCATGGGCCCTCTGGGTGTCCATGGTCCCAAGGGCAGCCATTGGTGCTACAGCCAGTCAGAAATATCCCTTATTCCTGTAACCCACATGCTCTGCCCAGCATCAGACATCAGCCCCTGCTCACACAGGGTCAGGGAGCCCTCACCTGTTCACAGTGCCTGTGCACTTAAGGTTGTCAGGGTTGCGGATCAGCTTGTCCAGGATGCCGACAATCTGGGAGAAGCGAGGCCTCTCGCTGCGGTCCTTCTGCCAGCAGTCCAGCATGAGCTGGTGCAGGGTGGTGGGGCAGCCCATGGGGGCAGGCAGGCGGTAGCCTTCCTCCACAGAGTTAATGACCTGGAAGGAAGGCACATGGCCACAGTGGAGCTGCATCCACACCCTGCTACCAGCCCCCGAGGGGAAGGTTTGTGTGAGTTACTGGGGCCATGGGATGCGGAGCAGAGGGCTGTGCACAAGCTTTGTGCTAAACCACAAATGAATGGCTGCATGCAGGCTCTGTGCAGAGCTGGCAGCAGGCTGGACACCATACATGTGCAGGAGATCACTGCTATGACAGCAGAGTTATTTAGTAGTCCAGTGGCCTAAAATATAGCAACTTCTCTACAGCAGACAAGCCACGAGGGCTGCACTCACATTTGGTTGCCCTACAGCCAGGGCTTAGCACTGCTCAGCACAGTTGGAAGAAAACCTGCTTGCAGGAATTGTGTGGAGGAGGAAGTGTAAGCCACTGCATTCATGCCCTGCTGCCCCCAAAGCCACCACAAAACTAAACAAAACAAAACAACACAACAAAACAACTAGGAAGAGAGAAGACTCCCAGAGCAGGGAGAGATTTATAGTACTCATAGGTTAAAAAAAAGAGTCCTATGGTGCCGCAGAGCCAAACCACTCATTTTACTGCCTCCTTTGGGAAATTTTGCCCTCAGGTTATGGCCAGGATTATAACCTACATTTCCCTTCAGATTTATGCTACTCTTGAGGTGAGAGTGGTTCCACCCAACCCAGACAAGCTAAAAGGCTACAGCTGGGTGGTGCCAGCCTGAGGCTGTCAGCAGCCTCATCTGGGCAGTGGAAGGGATGAACGCTCAGCACTGGGACTGGCAGGCTGGTGCAGTGGGGCTGCAGTGATCCTCGGGAAGCCCTGACCCCTTCCAGGGACTGGGAAAGGTGGCACAACATGTGCTGAATCTCTCTCCAGAGAGCAGAAAGGAAGGGTTGGGGACAGCCACAGCATACACAGCCAGCGTGGCAGTGACCTCCCTGCCTGCATTCACACTGGGGACTTGAGTCAGTGTCCCCAGGAACGGGGTGCGATTGGGAAGGACCAGCAGGTAGGTCAATATATGAGCTCTGGTCAGTCCTGGGAGCCACCATACTGCAAAGGCAAAGGCTGTGCAGTGCAGGGATGGACTGCCATCCCCACAGAGGGCACAGGCATCCTGTGCATAGCCGTGGGGGATGTGAGGAGAGGCAAGCGCTGATCCTTGAGCCCCTGTTCTCAGCCCCCTGCCAGGCTGGTTTGGGCAGGGCAGGAGGAGGAGCAGGTCTGGCACCACTCACGTCCCGGTTGGTCATGTTCCAGTAGGGCCGCTCGCCATAGGCCAGCACCTCCCACATGACGATACCGTAACTCCACACGTCGCTGGCTGAGGAGAACTTGCGGTATGCGATGGCCTCGGGAGCCGTCCAGCGGATAGGGATCTTTCCCCCCTGGAAAAGTGAGCGAGAGTGGAGGCTCAGAGCAGGCAGGACTCAGTATCCTGAGCTCTGCAGCTGGGACAGCTGTTGGACAAGTGATAAACTGGGGTGGCATCTCCTGGGAAGGACTGAAGAGGCAATCTGCACAAGATAAGCCCAGAGGTGTATGTGAAGGATGACTTCAAGGTGTTTGCAGCAGAGCAAGGAGAACACTGTGCTCTTTTACAAGGTTGTCATGCACAATTTCGTCCCCCAGTGCTCAAGAGACAAGGAACTCAAAGTGATGAAGAGGACCCCGGGGTTACCAGAGCACACAAGCATGGAGCTGACCCTGGGTGCAAGCTGAGAGCCTGACTTAAGCAGACAGGGAGAGTGATGGGATGTGCTCCCTGTCCTTCCCTGCTTTGACAGGCAAGGACTAAAATGGAGGATGCATTCAATTAAAGGACCATGCTGACAAAAATCAGCAATATATAGACTACGAATGCATTTAAGCTGGAAATGTGGTTGCCAACTATCTGAAAAGTTGTGGTGTTGGGAACATTGGGTTGGCTACTGGGGCAAGAATGGTGTGCCTGGGGTCACCTTTCAGGGACACCTGTATAGAGGGAGTTGCCTCCACCCAGCTGAGTCCTGCCTGCTCTGACACGTGCCTTGATAAGGACTGAAGATGAACAATGTATCCTTTGGGACAGTCCCTTTGAGGAAGCACTCCTCAGCATGCTGAAGACAACACAGGAGGAACACAAGTTTCTGAACACAAAAGCAATCTCATTTGCAAGGTACCCTGACTGAGACCTCACCAGAGATCCTGACTCTATCACGGCATCCTTGTTCAGCTCTATCCACGCTGTGCACTACGCAGTCTTCCTCCAGAGCAACCATTCCTGGTGGGTTTCACTGCACCAAGGTACCTCAAAGCAGCAGAAACCAAGCAGCAGGCACCTTCCCCAAAGGTAAATTATCTGGAATGCCATGCTATTTCTTGAGATACCAGAGGGAGCAGATGAATGCAAAGACACACACACACACACACACAGAGCCCCTTTGGCTGAGCTTCTCCACTTTGCTGAAGCCAAGCAAAGAGCATAAAGGCCACATTCTTCAGGCTGGGCCACTGTGCACTCCTCCCTCAGAGCTGCACCTGCTCTGGGGCATACTCTGCATCACAATGAACCACCCCAAAGGAAGCTGAAGCTCTTTCTGTTTCTCTAGTCTTGGCCCTTCAGAGAAATGATGCTCAGAACTGTTAAGCTACAGCTCCAAATTGGCCTCCATCAGGAACAGTCTGTCCAACAGAGGTGTGCCAGGGGAGCACACTAATTCTTTTCATGGCCAGAGAAGAGCAAAAAGAGCTCCTATTATTTAGCATATTCTATGTATTTCATGAAAATGTATTTCATTTTGCTTCTGATGACCTCCCATGTAGGAGCACATCAAGCTCCAGAGCTGCCAGGTTGGCCACAAAAATCTCAACATGGCTTCACAGACAAAAGTGTCCTGCATGAAACAAAAACAGAGGTTGCAAACCCAATTCCCACCTTTTTCACATCCATGAATGAGGCAGAGTCACATGGAAAAAACAGCGAGTGGCCACAGTGCTGAAGGGTGGACCAGAACACCCACTTACGGACTGATGACTCTAGGACAACTGAGGAGTGGATGGAGCTACACAGCCAAGGCAAGGACTGCCATGGGGACATGTAGGCCACACACACCTGTGGGAGCAGTTGGCTGGGGATGTTTGATAACTCCCTGCCCTCCCATCCTGCTACTCTTTGCTCACTGCACACTCAGTTCTGGGATGTCCCTGTGTGAAGGACAATGCATTAAGGCTCAGGAGCTCTTTGGGTTTGAGCTCTTGGCCCAGATATCAGCAGTGACATGACAACGCCATTCCTGCCCTGCCCTACCTATTTGGACTTGAGAGTCTCTGACTTTTCCATGTGTCAGTGGCCTGGGGCAACAGCCATCAGTAGGGACCAGCACTGGGAGCACCCACCGTGGTGGTGTACGCAGCATCAGGGTCGTCCTCCAGGATGCGGGAGAGGCCAAAGTCGGACACCTTGCACACCAGGTTGCTGTTGACCAGGATGTTGCGAGCAGCCAGGTCCCTGTGCACGTAGCCCAGGTCAGACAGGTACCTCATGCCTGCCCCGATGCCCCGCAGCATCCCCACCAGCTGGATGATGGTGAACTGCCCGTCGTGTTTCTGGAGAGGTAATAACCCAGAGTTCATTTGTGGTGCTCACCAGCGTCCTGTTGGTGCTGCTGTCATTAAACCAGCCCTCCCAGCACCTCTCATCTTTGGCTTAGAATCTACTCTGACCCCAGTGCCTTGTCCCCCTGCCCACTTCCTGCCCTCTCAGTGCCTCTGATATGTGCACAGGCAGTTATCCCTGCCTTTGCAGTGACACTTCAAGGAGCCAGACATGATGCGTGGAGCCTGTGTCTGCTGGAGAAGTGAGAGCCCAGCACCCACAGCTCTCTCTAACAGAGGGGTTTCAGTGGCTGTGAGGCTGAGGAGCAGGAACCAGCCCCAGGAGATGTGCAGTGAATGAAAATGCAAACTCACTCCTTACCCTAAGGAAGGTATCTAGCGAGCCGTTCTCCATGTATTCAGTAACAATCATTACCAATTTGCCTGCAGAAGACACGGGAGGTCAAATTAGCAGAGAAGTCACCTTTCTCTGGGAAGCCCAGTGCCAGGTTTTTACTGGGAGAGACACAAATCCAGGCCTTTGGGTCTGGTGCAGCCCCTCAGAGTGGTGTCACCCCTGCACTGGGCAGGACTGGCCCAATAATGGGGATGTGGCAATAACCCAGACAGGTACCCCTCCCTCCAGGTGCTATTGATGTGGCTGGGTCAGCTTCGTTACCCTGCTGAAATTTGCATGCCATTAGTGTAAGGCTTTGCATCAGAATGTGCCTTTTTGGAGGAAGACTTCAAATTATGATTCAATACAGGCAGCCTTTAAAATAAATGCCTTTGAGAAGGACATCTCCCAAACCAACAATGACCTGGAGCACACTGCAGAGCAAGGTGTGGAACTGCCACGGAGAAGTTTGTCCTGGAAGAGAAGGCAAGTGGGTGGCTGTCCCAGGTAAATGCACAAATCTGAAAAGCCACTGGGGCAGTGAAGGATGGAGTGCATCCAAAGTGAGCCCTGACACCCATCTCCCAGGTTGCCCCCAGGGAGATACATCCCAGCTCTGCCCCACCATACACTCCCTTCCCTGCCAGCCACATACTCCTGGTGACCACCCCCTCCAGGTGGATGACATTGGGGTGGTCAAACTGTGCCATGATGCTGGCCTCGCTCAGGAAATCCTGCCTCTGCTTCTCTGTGTAGCCAGCCTTCAGTGCCTTGATGGCCACGGGAATCTCCCTCTTCCCTGGCAGCTTCAGGCGGCCGTAGCACACCTCTCCAGACTCCCCTGCAAGGCAAGGGAAGGTGAGGGCATGGAGAGCTCCTCATTTCTTGTGCTCACCCATCAACAACATGAATCATCCAGTCTACCAGTATACTCACCGCATGCCCCAGCCCCTCTGCGTTTCCGCCTGGATTTCAATCCCCTCCAACCCCTCCAGGATTCAGTCCTCTGAAAGGATTGCCCAGCTCTGGCTTTCAGTGCAGGAAGGGTGGGAACATCAGAAAGCATTTCTCTCTGGTGCCTTTCACTGAAGGCAATGGGCCAAGAGCAATGATTACAGTGGCACTTGCTTTATTGCTTTTAATGAACAAATTTGAGAGTCTCAGAGCAGCAAGGATGACCCTCACTATTCCTCTAGGTTAAGCCATTGGGGTGCTGCTAGTGAAGTTCCAGCTCCAGCTCTGCACTGTGCTTCCCTGAAAGCCCCCGTTCCTATGCAAAATTCCCTTTTGTTCTGAAAATTTACCATTTCACTTGCAATTTCATTTGCATCTTGTCACCCCAGGTTTTTTCATGGGTGCATGTCAGGGCACCTATGGGGACAGGCCGAGCCATCTGCTATGTCAGCCTGAGCCACCCATGCCACACCTGCTGACAAGCAACCCCCTGTGCCAGGCTGCTCCAAAAGGTTTATTTCACACCCCCAAACCCCCACTCTATCCATAGTTTTGATCTCACAAGGATAAGAAACAGATAAAGCCCTGCCAAGCACTGCTCTGATCCCAGCGGGCCAGGGGCACAGCACAGCCTCAGATCATGGATTTCCCCGAGCAGACACGATGCAAAGAGGCAGCTGGGCCCCAGCACTCACCAGACCCAATGACTTTCTCGATCTTGATGCGGGAAGCCTCTATTTCACGGGTGAACTCATGCACGGCTTGGCAAGGGTCCTCGTACGTGTGGGGGTCCACATAGAACTTGGACTCGGGGAACTTTACTGCCAAGTTTCAAAGGGGAGAGAGGAGATCAGGGCTCTCAGGTAGCCTTGCACGGAGGGAGGGGCACCCAGCAGCCAGGCAGAGGATGGGCAGAGGTAGGACAGGCTGAGGAGCCACAGAGATGCAGCACAAAGAACCCTAAGTCACTCTTTGGCCCAGCAGTGTCCTCAGAGCAGTCCAGGACCTGGCTACCCAAGTGTTCTCCACATGATTGTCCCACTCCATCATCCCCCACCGCTGCCCCTGGCCTGCTGCTCTCTGGGATGATACTGCTGTAGTTTCAGTGCACACTGTTCAACATTTGTCCCTGGGATCAGAGCCCCCACTCAGGTCTCCTAAGACATCTTCCCAGCAGCAGGCAGGATACAAAACCCTTCCCCCTAGAAACCCCAGCAGTGTCAGGGGGTAAGAGTCCAGCTCTGTGCCCATCCATAGGGCTGGGGTCCTTCCCAGCGAGGGTCATACCTTGCCCATTCTGATAATGCATCTTCTCCTCATCAGAGTCCTGGAAAGCCTTGCTGTACCCACAGTGCCTGCCACGGGGGGACAAGGGTCAGAAGAGAAGCCCCCATCCCACAAGCATTCCAAAAGCAGGGTGGAAGGCAGTGCATGCTGGGGCTGTGGGCAGCCATAGATAACACTTGGCCATCCAGCAGCTGCATCCCTGTGTGTCACTGGACTGACATTTTGGCCTGGATCAAAGTACTCTCCAGGTGCTCTCCACGGCTTGGCAGTGGTAAAAGCATGTGTGCTCCACATAGCTGGCTCAGCCATGCTCAGATGGAGCAGACAGTTTCCCTTGGATCTGTCTGATGGAGAAAAGATCTCTCCACCAGTCCATCCAGTCAGCCCTTGTACTGGTAGTAGTTCTGGTACTGGTATTGCTATTGCT
Organism: Entomyzon cyanotis; assembly: GCA_024500445.1. NCBI lineage: Eukaryota > Metazoa > Chordata > Aves > Passeriformes > Meliphagidae > Entomyzon > Entomyzon cyanotis. The sequence goes on from JAKEPQ010001025.1 coordinate 7,588,291, forward strand.
TGTGCTACTGATATTCTGTATATGATATATTGTAGTATATATACTGATTTATTACTATTCAGCCTGCTGGCATGAGGGGAAGATCTGGAGACTGGCTCTGCCTCAGGGAAAGTGGTGACCCTTAAATGAAGTCTCTTGGCTACTTATTAACCCCTGACCTATGGATGCTCTGGACAAACTGAAAGAAGAAAAGTTGTGCCCATGTTCTCTCATTCCTCCTGTCCCTGTTGGAGACCTCCAGAAAACCCCACTGGCCGCCATAAAACCCTTACCTCTTCTTGCAGATCAGAACCACCAGCAAGGCAACGAGGCCAGTGATGAGTGTCAGGCAGATCCAGACAATTGTCATCGTGTCGTACCGGAGAGACACTGGGAGAAGCAGGGTAGGAAGAGGGTGAGCTGGAGTGGGGAATGCGCTGCTGAGCTCAGGAATGTACCTACCCCATGGCCTTCAAAGAAAAAGCCTTGGGCTGACCACAGGGCCGTGGTATTCAAGGATAAAGCACTGTCGCACCTATTCCCAGCTTTGAACCTCTCTCAGTGTGCAGGGGCCATTTACATGTGGAGAAACCAAGCCGAGACCTGAGAAGGCCATGGTGACACAGCAAGCCAGTACAGAGAGGAGTTTGGAGCCTCAGGACCTCTCCAGGTCTTCCGTGACCTAACTGCTACATCCTTCCTCCATCGTCTTTCCAATGTATTGGCATGGACTCATTAAGGTAGGAAAAGACCTCTAAGAAAACTGAGTCCAACCATTAATTAATCCAGCACAGCCAAGGCCATTCCTAAACACTGTCCCCAAGTGCCACATCCACAGATTCATCAAGCACTTCCAGGCATGGTGGTTCCACCACTGTCCTGAGCAGTCTGTTTCAATGTCTCACCAATATCTTCTTTCCACAAAGAAATGTTTCCTAATATCCAATCTAAACATCCCCTGTTTCAACTTGAGTCTGTTTCCTCTTGTCCCAAGCATCTCAGGAGGGCAACCTCAAGAAACCCTGCAGGCTGAAACACCAATGATTGTGCCTCCAGACCCCTGCCCTGTGTGGCAGAGGAACAGTGGCCATGGAGAAGGGCATCACCACCCCCCATGCTCCCTGCCCTTCCCACACCCCATACCTGCACACACTCACCTGGCTTCCCTGTTTCCACTTCCACAGTCTGGCTGAACCTCCCGCAGCCAGCAGAGGTGCGAGCCCGCACCTGGAAAACGTAGCGGGTTGCAGGCTTGAGCCCAGAGATGGTGGCAGTGGTGCTCTTGGATTTCAGAGTTGAGTAGCTCTGCATTTCCTTGTCCTGGGGAAAAATAACAACAAAACCCTCTCTGCATCAGCATAGTGACCACAAAGTCTTCCAAAGAAGCTCCTTGTGCAAGGCTGGCTGATAGCAGGGGCTTCAAGCTCAACATTACCTTCTCATAGTACTTGATTTCATACTCCAGGATGATGCCGTTGGGCTGGTCCGGCTCTTGCCACAGCAAGGTGACACTGTTCTGGCCTGTGCTCTCCTGGTGCACCACCACCACCTGTGACGGGGCTGGGGACCAGACACAAGGGGTTAGGTGCCTGCTGAGGAGGGGCAGCAGGAGACAGCAGCAGGGAAGGGTGGAACTAGAGCTCCAGACAGGACCCTCGGCTTAAACCAGGTTTCTGATTTGATTAAAGCCACGTGGAGACAGGTGCTGTGACCAGGATTGAAAACAGGGTTTTCCTTGCTTTGGCTGCCTCAGTCTCTTCCCCATGGAGTAAAGCAGCTCTGAGGAGATGAGAGAGGAGGGCACTGTCCCAGCACAGGCAGGAGGGGACACTGGTGCTTTGCTGTGATCTGGAGCCAGAAAGCAGAAGGACCAGTGGGGTTGCAGGTCATGGGGATCCCTAACAGGACTCTGTCCCCTCTTGTTCCATCTGGGGTAAAAGGGAGAAGGGCAGGGGAAGAAGGAAAGGGGACATGATAAAGTGTGGTCAGGGTCTGAGCATCAGTCTAAAAGCGCCCTAGTGGTGCTCTACTGCCCTGGGATATTTGTCACCTTCCCAGGCCAGAGCCTGTGAATCAGTTCTTGTACCTATAGCCATGCCTGAACTGTAGCTGTCACAGCTGGAGGAACCAACTTACCAGTCTCTTTTCCCACTGGGAAAATGCCCACTGGAAGTTCCCCATAATGTAGTGGGTGCTGTGATGGCCAGGTGCAGCCATTGGGTCTGACTCATGGGAAGGGTTCAGGCCCTGCTTGGGAGCTTCACTGCCAGGTTATAATGGAATGTGGCAGCTCTCGGAAAGACAGAGCTGCCATGGCCATGGCTGCAGTGCAAGCAGCACAGAGACCAAAGACACCACAGGGGCTGCAGCAGCAGTGGGGCACTAAGGGACTGAAAGAAAGCAGTTTTAGCTCAGTTCACCTTTGGACTGACTCCTCTGAGAAGCAGAAAATGCTGTTGGTACACATCACCCTGGGGAGATGGGACAGGGTGGGATGGTTGGAATCAGTGAAACTGCATGGGCATGGGCAGTGCCTTTGCTCCAAACAGCCCCAGGGAACCTGTGCTGCATCTGCCTCAGCCATGCTCAGTCATTGGGGCTGGGGGGGCAAGGGTGACCAGCACCCAGCATTGGTAGGTCCCCTCATGCATGTCAGGGGTCCCTCAGCCCCCTGGAGGGCAGGGGCTTCTGTCACATGCAGCAGTTGGAGCAGTTGGCTATCCCCTAGTAGAACATTGAGCTACCTGTTGCTGAACTACCAAATTCCCACCCCCACTGCTTTCACAGCACCTACTCAGAATCCATTTTGCAGCAGGGAGGTCAAAATGGAATTATACTTCCTGAGAACATCCCTCTGAGGCATCCAGCTGAGGCAGCTCATCAGCACTTGGAGGGATTGTGAGGGATAACGCCAGCAGGACTGACCCATTTCCACATGCTGCAGAAGTGCTACAGGCTGGCATTAGTGACAAAGGGACCTGTTCTTATGCCAGCCATGAGCTATCCAGCAAGGCTCCCCAGGTTTCTCCCACTGGCATCCCAGCTATGAGAGCAGAAGAGGCTCAGCATCATGGGAAGTTCTTGTGGGCTCATCTCAAGCTGGGAGGACTTGAGATGGGTCCATCCCTGCCCTCATCTCTCTGCCCACAGTGTGCTCCACAGAAAAGTGCCATGGAGCAAAGTCCTGTCCCACCTGGGCTAGAGCACTGCTCAGGGGAATTTACTGGGGAAAGGGGATTTTGCAGGGAGGAATTTGCAAAGGTGAGACATGCATGGGAGAGACTTTTTCCAGCGAACATTGCTGTCACTTGCTGGGGCCTGGCATCAGAGTGAGCTAAGAGCAGAGCATGAACTGCTGCCTGGCCCTTCGGGAAGGGACAAAAGGCTGGAGGATCAGCCTGAAACATTAATGCTCCATTTAGTGCTCCTGTCAATAAACAAGTGTTCTCCATGTCCCCAGTCTTCTGCAGAAAAGGAGCGTCCAACAGCAGCTGCAAGCTGAAGTGAAGGGAAAGGAACTGGGGAAAGGACATCATGAAGCAGAGAAGGGTGAAAGTTAACTTGGGCAGCAACTTATCCCCAGCCCACCCCAGGTCTCTGAGCCCACCTCCAGTGGCAGAGAGGACAGGGGCCACATCTCCTGGGTGTCCCAAGCCCATAAACAAACCAGTCTGACCAAACCAAATCTGCTAGAGCAGGATCTGGCTGCTGCAGACACTGGCTGGAGCAATGTCAGAGCAACATCAGCGCAACATCAGCATCACCCACATGGGCCAAGCCTGGAGTTCCTCCTACCTGCCTGATTTGTCGTGATGTTGGCGACCGCAGCTCTCCTGGACTCCAGGCTGAGGTCGGAGACACCGTTGACGGCCTCCACCCAGAAGGAGTAGTTGGTGTGTGCCAGCAGGTTGGTGACGGTCAGCGCTCCCTGCACCAGGCTCATCTGCTGCGGCACAAAGCGGATGCCGCTGCCACAGGTCTCGCACGGCCCTGCATCCCCTGCACAGCGCCGGCACAGAACGTTGTACACAATGTCCGCACGGCCACCCTTGTCCAGCGGTGGGCCCCACTCTAGGGTCACCGAGGTGCCATTCACACTGGAGATCAGATTCACGGGAGCAGAGGGGGGCCCTGGAAAAGAAACAGGGATTCAGGCGGAGTGAGGGCTGCTGGAGCATCGAGAGTGGTGGAGCATGGAACCAATGGACAGATATCAGCAAGAGCTGATATTAGTTCTGGGGGAAGCAGGAAGCAAGGGTGAAGCATGAAGATTTTAGAGGAAGAGCCAAGGTATTGATGAGCTGGATGTGCTCCTCTAAAGGGAAAGGTAAACCCACATTTCCTTGGGTGATTAATAAACTTGGGTGGATATTCTTTATGGAAACACAAGTCAGATGCTCCTGACCTGTCTTTCACCCTGGCCTCAGCTAGCAATGCCACACTTGTCTGTCCTCCTGGACTGTGGCTAGCACAGGTCTTTCTCGTGAGAACACTTTTGCTACGTTTCATAAACAAAGATAAAGTTTGGATGTTTTGCAAAGAGCGTCTCGAGATTTGGGCAGTCCGGGCCTGGCCAATTAAGGCCTAGGGGGAGGTTTCTGGCTGACCAATCTGGGTGACCTCTGAAAACTCTATATATATGGAAATCAAAATAATAAATGCACTTTTCTCTTTTCTTGCCTGAGAACCTGGGTTTTTCTCTCAGCTAGCAGCTCAACAGTGACACTGGACCAACTACAGAAAGGAGGACTCCTCCTGGGATGTCCCTGTCCCCTTTTAATAACACTAGGCTCCTCAAAGTGGTCTATTGCAAAGCTGAGACCATATGACAAAATGTAATATCACTGTCCACTCACAGAGAAGGAGATCACAGCAACCCTTGGCTGCCCAGGGGTGTCTGGCCACCCTGTGCACTTCTGGAAAAGGAAAGCTGGGTTGGTGATCAATCACTTCTCCCGGATTACAAGAGACAGGACAAGAGGAAATGGTCTCAGGTTGTGCCAGGAGAGGGTTAGATTGGGTATTAGAGAAAATTGCATCACAGAAGGGATGGTCAGACATTGGAACAGGCTGCTCAGGGAAATGGTGGAGTCACTGTCCCTGGAAGTATTAAAAAAAACATGTGGATGTGGCACTTGGGGGCATAGTTTAGTGGTAAACATGGTGGGGTGTTGATGGATTGACTTGATGACCACAGAGGTTTTTCCACCCTTAACGGTTCTGTGACTCTCTGACTGTGGTCAGTGGTGTTTGGAGAGCAGCAGGATGTGGATGACACACAGGCAGTGTGGGAGTGCAGCTAAGGGGGGCTCTCAGCTCACATGCCAGACAGAGACTCAGGGTTGTAGGGCTGCTGGAGCACCTTGGGCAGCAGGCACGGGGCTGGAGGCGCGTGCTGGGCTCAGCCAGGAGCAGCTGCCACATCCGAAGATGTGCCATGTGCCCCAGTGCAGCATGGCCAGGCACAGGGCAGCCAGGGGTACCCAGGGGTACACAGGGGGCACTCAAGGGTACTCAGGGGGTACTCAGGGGTACTCAAGCAGCATCGAGGGGGTAATCAGGGGATACTCAGGGGTACTCACGTGTGCAGGCAGCCGATGGGGGGTCCTGCACGGCACGGTAGAAGCTGCTGTCACAGTGGCACACACGGGCTGCCCGGCTCTCTGAGTGGCTGTGCAGGGGACACTTGGCACACAGCTGGTCCCCAGGGGCTGATTTATAAAATCCCAGCTGGCAGGCTGCAGAGGGAAGGGCACAGGTCACAGGGATGTGCCTGGATGAGGAGCATCCCACAGCTCAGAGGATCCCACCAGCACAAAGCTGGGCTGTTCTCTCACGTAGTGCATGGGAAACCAGCCCTTCTCCCCTGCGCCTGGGCGAGTCCCCCTCCAGCTGTCCAGCCAGCAACTGGGTTCTGTGGAAACTTCTGTCTGTTCCCCCAGCTGCACTCACTGCCATCCTGACACCCATTCCCCACTGCCTCACAAGCAAACTTGGGTGCTTCTGACATTCAGTAGCTGCCTGCAAAGCTCCAGGCATTCTCCTCTTACCTGTGCCTGCTGTCCAGCCACTGTCTGCCCTCAGGACTGCAAGAGAGCACTGCGAGGATCAAACCATGCAGCACTGGAAATCACCCTAGCAACTATTCCAAAATATCATTTATGGGGCAAATTTGCAACACAGTCCTCACTTCACAGTGGTTGCCATTGTGCAAAGCTGCCTGTGCCCAGGTTCCCAAAAGCATCCATGTGGAAGGTTTTAGAAATTAAATCTCCACACCTGGGACACGGTACCTGTCCTTCTGCAAGACCCTGGGGTGCTGCCCCACAGAGCAACAAGTTCCCTTGCACAAAACAACAGGGAAAGACCCTCTCTTGTTGCACAGTACAGCAAAAAGGCACTGCACGCCCACTGCTGTCTCCCTACAGAGGGACATTCAGGTCAAATGAGACAGCCTTGGAAAAAGGTTTTTTTGTGACAACACAACCCACCTGCACTTCCTCTGCCTCCTCCTGATGCAGGAGCTCATCCCACGCCAGGTCTGGCATCGTTCTGCTTTATCCACCCCCCTTCTCCCAGCAGTCCCTCAGGTGGATCATTTGTCACACAAACAAACAGCTCGTCTCTTGTTAGGAAAATTGATTCGTTCAAGAGTGACATGTGGCATATCAGGTATCTGTCTGGGGGTGGAAGGATCTGCCCTCTCTTGCAGACTTAGATTCCAAATTAGGGAAAGCAGGCTCTGTCTGGGTCCCTGTACTCATGAGGTACTTTTAGGACCAGTTCCAGTGATTCAAGGATTACTCCTGCTCTGACTCATCTCTGTTTTTTCCCACTGAGGTAGTGATACCTTCATTTTCTCATCTTTACCTCCAGTGGCCAGATCTGCATACAGCCTCAGTCTTTGCTTTCCAGCATGTAAAAGGGTTTTGTTTGTGATCCAGCATCATCAGTGGGCTGGGTCCCTCCGTGCTGTTTGTTCTCTTTCAAGGTGCTGATTAGTTTTCTTATTATAACACTCCTTTCCTTGCCAAGGATCTCCCTGGACTGATGCTACCAGCATATTCCACCTATCACATGCTGCACAGTGACACAAGGGCCTTTTTAGAACTGAGCTACTCTAGCAATGGCAGCTGAAGGTAGTGCTCCAGTCACATATCCCTGGTGTGGGGACCAGTTGCTGGTCCCTCTCCAGGCTCTGTCACCAATTTCTGGTGGCACTTTTGCACCAAATGCTCCATTAACAGCAGGGGAGTGATACCAACAGCAGGATGGACATGTCCTGCACGTGCCAGAGGCGGCACCACAGGCTGGTGTCACAGGTTGGTGTCACATCGTGGTACAGCAAAGGCCAGCAGTTCCAGACTCTGTTCCTAAATTCCTTCTCCTCCACTCCCCGAAGGGCATCAGGGCAAGGAGCAGAAATGCCCGAACTTGGGGATGCAAGGGGAGGCCAATGGGAAATTGCAGTAGCTTGGGGCTGGTTTTTTTCCCTAACTCTTCTGGCACCTTTCACCTCCTCAAGGGCATCAGGAGAGGAGAGAACATAGGGGATGCAGATTTGGGAAGAGGTTTGCTGTCCCTTGCCAGCCACACCAAGGACAGCCTGAGACACTTGGCAGGCTCTGGTGCTGACTGGTCCTGATGATGCCAAGAGATTCAGGGAATCTGCTCTTGTCAAGCAACCCCTGATGCTGCAGAATCCTCCTGTCTGCAGCCCTTCAGCTTTGGGTGTAAGACTGAATGAGCACTGATACGCCCTGTTCTCAGGTGGGGAAAAATTTGGGAGGCAGTCAGCTGGTGAAAAAAACCCCAACCAAACCCCAAAATAAATCATAAGGAAGAAAATTTCCCAGTTTGTCCATGTGAGAAAGGATGAAGACACTGCACGAGCAGAGATGGGAGCTGAGGAATGGGACAGCCCTAGTCAGTGCTGCACAGGAGCAGGTCAGGAACTGCTGCCTTCAGCTTGTATGAATGTCCCTTGGACCTGCAAACCACCATCATCTCCACCCATGCAGCAAGCAGGAACTTGTGATTCCAGAGGCACTGGAGTGGTTCTCTTCACCACTACTTAATTAAGGGCAGAGAAATCAGTGCTACCTCAGGTACGGAGAGACAGGCAACAGGAAGGATGGTAACAGGAAGTGCAGCAGATTTGCTTGGAGCAATTGTAATCACTTAGCATTTAATGCTGTAAAAAACCCATTAATTACCTGTAGCAATGAGTCACAATTATTTTAGATGCACTCAAGGGGAAAATTACACTAAATGACAAATTACAGGTGAATTTGTGCACCAGGGCAAAACCGTTGGGAGCCAGCTCCTGGCACATGGACAGCATGAGCACACAGGGAGGGCTGGGGCAGGCACTGGCCGGGGGGTCATGCACATCTGGGTGTCTCAGTGCCTGCTTTAGAGGGAAGCAGGACACACATGCAAAGTCTTTCACAAGCACGGGAGAGGGCACCAGCTTGAACCTACACAAGGTATGAAATACCTCCAGTACAGAATGCCAGGCATGTCAGGTTCTTTATTGATCTCTCTCATGCCATGCTAGTGACATGCGGAAGACCAGGACCTCCCAGGTTAGCTCTGGGAAGAGCAATCAGTGGAGAAGTGCCCAGCAGGAAAAATTCAATCAAATGCACCAAGTCTAAAACACACTGGACTCCACAGCCATGGTTGTGGCACACAGAGAAGCCTCCCAAATCTGAAGCCACCCAGCAGAGAGGTGCAAAGTGGTTGTCCTGCTGTCTTCACTGCAGCCAGCCATAGCCCCCTGACAGAAATGCCCTCCTTGGAGCCCTGGGGAAGGTGGGTTTTTTTATATTCCCATTATTTTATGTAAGTGACACCCTTGTCCTGTGTCTGCGGATCTCAGGTCCTGCCTCTTTGTGAGCCACCACAAGTGCTGCTATGGAGTGCTCCTGTTCCCAGTGCCACCCCCAGCGACACCCAGCACTGGCTGCCTGTCCCTGCAGTTTGACCTCACACTCACAGGGTGGTTTTGCAGTGCACGTGGGACAGCAGCAGCCCTTCACCTGCCACTCTGCTCATGACTTGCACACCCACATTGTTGCTGCAGCCCAGACTTCTGGCTGGTCCCAATGTCACCAGGAGAGCCTATAAAACCCAGCACTGAACCTGTGCCTGGCAGAGCATTTCTCTAGCCCTGTATCACACAGGTGAGTCCGCAGTGATCACCCCAGACCTGTTTGGGGCTATACCATGGGGCTTCTACTGATCCCCCAACCCTGCACAGCACACCTTGCCTGTTTTCCCAGCCCACCAGCCCCACTCTCATGCACCGCCTGCCAAAAGTACCCCAGAGCAGCAGGTTTGTCTCGGGAACAGTGAACGTGGAGGGATCTGCCAGCCATCTGGAGTTCGGTCCATTTGTTTCACTCCCTCTCCATCCTCTGGGGACAGGACAACATCTGCTAATAAGCTGGCAGAGCTCAAGAGATGATGGATGGACCTGTCAAGGATACGCTAGCAGGGAATGAGCTGCTCCACTCCCTCTCAAGTGGCTGCCTGGGAGCAGTGCTCTGCAGGTGGCCCTGGTAGGACCACCAAGGGCTGCTCCAGTGGGGCTGCAAAATGAGAGCGCTGGCCCCATGCCACTCCCTCTTGGCTCCATCCTCAGCCCAGGAGGTTTGGGCAGGGTGAGGGCATGGCTGAGAGGGTGACATTGGGTGTCACTGATGCCACCAACTGCCCCCCTTCCTGACCCTTTAACAGATCTGGGCATTCACAAGTAACAGAAGAGCAGTCATGTACCTCCCTTTGGCCAGGCTGGGAAGAGATAGAGATGGAAATTAAGGTGTCACAGCCACTGTGACAGCCAGAGACAGGCACTAGTCCCAGAGCTCCCTAGATTGCACAAGCCAGCACAGAAAATCCTAGCTCCTTTCAATCCAGTTTCAGCATGATGCCTCCAATCTCAGCTCCCACACAACACAGACACTGAAACAGAAGCAGGTTATTCTCAGTCATGTCTTAAAGAGAGGCATCTGCCTCATTGCCCCAAATCTTCTGTTTTAGCGGGGCTGTGCTCCCCTTTCCCTGCAATCCTAGGTCAGCCCAGGCTCTGGGCTCTTCAGTGGCCTGAAGGGAGTTTGGGGGCCTGGCTGGGCTGGTGCTCTCAGTAATCTCCTGGTCCTGAGGTCATACCTCACCCCACAGCCCTGCTGTTGCTCATACACCCTCCTTGTGCTGCTTGTCCCTGCACCGCCCCAGTCCTGGTCACCTCTGGCCCCTGTCCACAGCCCCAGTCCCATCTTGCAGCCCCTTTGCACAGTTCACAACCCTTCCACCCCCAATGCAATGCGTCACAACCCTACGCACCCCTGAACTTGTCTCCTATCACCCCAGACTCCAGCTCACATCACTTCCCTGCTACTTGACCCTTCTTCTCACAAACAACCCAACTTGCACTCTAGTGCACCCCTGAGTCTTTCAGAGGGGGAACAGGAGAAGTTTTTTTACCCATGAAGGCTTTGCAAAACCAGCAGAACCCTGTGCTTGAGGCTCCCAGCAAATGGCACACACAGCAAAGGAAAACCTGCATCTTTGGTAACACCCAGACTTCACTGCCACCAGGACAAGTTGTATTTAGAAGGGTTCTGCTCTTCCAAGTGGAGTAATTCCACTTCTAGTGCTGGGAAAACTGAAGCCATGGTGGTCCAGACTGAGTGCATCCCAAACTGGAAATCTGCATGATGCTGCCATAGAAAAATCAGCAGGTCTTAGAGTCTCAGAATCACTTAGAAGAATCTCAGAATGGTTTGGTTTGGTTTGGTTTGGTTTGGTTTGGTTTGGTTTGGTTTGGTTTGGTTTGGTTTGGTTTGGTTTGGTTTGGAAGGGATCTCAAAGATCATGCAGCTCCCCTGCCCTGCCATGAGCAGGGACACCTTCCACTAGACCAGATTGCTCACATCCCCATCCAGCCTGATTTCAATACTGTTGGACACACACCTGACTCTCTTCTGCTCTTTCCCACATCTTAAAAAAAAAAAACAAACCCAGGAAGCCTCTAAATCCCAGTTTGCTGCGAGTGCTGCTCTGCTGCTTGCAGACATCCTTCTGTGGGAGTGGAGGTGATGCTGTGCAGACTAGTGTAGGTGAGACAACCTGGCACACTCCAAGCAAAGGCTTTTTTATAAAGCTTATCTGGGGAAATGCCACAGCTTGCTGGAGTCTGATGGAAACAGGCAGCCTGGTGCCAGAATTAGAAAAAAGCTGTTTCCCAAACTCAGTCTTGTCAAATAGTTTTAGGCAGAAGTATCCAAAGCTTATGAGAAAACCCCAAAGATTTCACCAGACCAAAACCAAACCCAGAAAACAGAGTCTCAAGGAAGAGGCAGGGTCCAGTGGGACACCCCTGAAGGTGACAGCACTGGAGGGAACCCTGTGTCCCTGCTGCGAGGCATGAAAGAAGAAAGGACACACAGAACACCAAGAACTTCATCCCATCCCTGGCAGGAGCTGAAGGTCATCTTTGAGGGGCATGTGAGCCCTCTCAGCACATCCATATGGCTGTGGATGTGTAGAGGGGCTGAGCTGTAAAATGAGGGTGCCCAGACATCCCAGGGCCAGCACAGCCCCCGCCTCCACACAACTGAGCTCCACCAGCCTTTGGATCCCTTTCTCCTTCTTGGAGAAGTGTCAGCTGCACCAGCTTGTTTTCAGAAGGGGAAGAAGTCATCACACAAGTAGTGACATGGGTGGCATCTGGTGCTCCTGCCAAGGGCAGAACAAGTTTCTGGCAGGGCCATACTGCTCTGCCAGATGAGGAGCATCTTCTTCATGCAAGGCAATCTCACCAAGCCTCTGAATGTGCTGGTGGGGAATTTGAGATTCCTGCCCCCCTTTATGTTACACTATTCCCAGTGTAAGGACTGGTGCAAAATTCCAGGTCTTTCCTGCGCTCTGTGTCCAAACTCCCCAAAAACAGCTTCCCAGGCACCTGCACATTGGAAATCCAGCGCAACAACCTGTGTTCACCACCTAAACCCAGCCAAATTCTGTGGAAGAGTTCAAACAAACAAAAAGCCCCAAACAAAAAACCACATTCACAAACTCATTAATGTCTTTATCCACCACAGCCCAGCTGCTCTTCACCACTTCTCAGAGGGCCACAGAGACCTGCTAAGCACAAATAAAATTTGATTCATCCCCATCACTTCCCTGAACTCCAGCCTAGCATCATTCTCACCCTTCATTTCTGTCAGCACCCAAACACAGAAAAGTCTGAGGAAAAGTGGCACACAATAAAATATTCAGCCAAGGACAAACCCCATATTGTTGTGTTGCTGGGACACAGAGGGTGCTCTGCAGGCACCTCCATCCCTTTTGTTTGTTCCTTAGCAGAGAAATAAATAAATGAGTTTAGGTGCTGAGGTGCTGCTTTGGTTTTTTTTCCAAGTAAATGCAATTAGCCATTGGATTTTAGAGGAGGGAATGAGGTTGCTGGAAATCCTGGGATCACCCTGTTCTGCCTGCTGCCTTCTCCAGCAATCCCACTGGGCTGAATTAGCCACACACACAGCCCAGCACCCTAGGGTCCAAGCCTAGCAGCCAGGTCTGTGACTGGGAGCTGGAGGTCCTGGTGTGAGACAAGTGTGAATCCAAGGATTCCACCTCAGGGCTGGATAAGCCTCCAGAGAAAGAAGTTTTTCCTAATGAAAAAGGAAAGAGTAGATTTAGATGGCATACTGGGAGAAATTCTTCCCTGTGAGGGTGGACAGGCCCTGGCACAGGTTGCCCAGAGAAGCTGTGGCTGCCCATGGATCTCTGGAAGTGTTCAAGGCCAGGTTGGACAATAGGGCTTGGAGCCACCTGGAGTAGTGGAAGATGTGTCTGCCCATGGGAACGGGGTGCGACTGGCTGAGTTTTAAGGTCTCTTCCAGCCCAAACCTTTCTATGATTCTGTGTTCCTAGAAAGTCATAGTTTATGTGTCTTGGAAAACAAACTGGTTTTCTCTTTCCTTCTTTTTTTGGGGGGGGATGCAGAGCTTTGGGATAACCAGGAGGTGACATGGTCTTACCAGCCAGTATTGCCTGTATTCTACAGAGCAGCTGACAGCCTTGCAAACCACAATGAAAATCTTGTGAGTTACGAACTTTGTTTGATTGCTTTGTCTGGAATCATGGAAAGGACTTTTGCATAACTCCCACAGCACCACTTCAGAACTGATTCTGCTCATACCCTTGGAAGCTTTATCTTGGCACACTCATGGCAGAACCCCTCTGTGAGGGACACCCAGGACATTGGTGCCACCAGCTCTGAGCATGACAGCCTGGTACCCAGGCAGCAGGCACGGGATGCTGCAAGCAGATAAGGCTGTGGCTTGGGCCTGCCATGTGTGTGCTGGGATTTGCACAGAAATTCCTCTTGAAATCCACACCAAGGAAAGCGGGACATCTAAGATATTTGCTTGGAGCTGTAATGACAAGGTACTCTCATAGAATAATGAAATCACCAAATGGTTTGGATTGGAAGGGACCTTAAAGGCCATCTCGTTCCACCTATGGCAGGGACACCTTCCACTAGACCACGTTGCTCCAAGCCCCATCCAGTGGCTTCACCCGGGACATTTTTCCCCAGGTGTTTCCAGGGCTTTCCCTGCCCCTGTGCCTGGCTGTGCCCCCAGCACAGTACATGGGGTACAGCTGGATGGGGTTTCCCCTCCTCTCCCACAGCTCTGGTCCGCCTTTGCCCCACCAGCTGTGGGACTTTCTTCATAAAGGGCCATGCATACAAAACTGTATTCACAAGCACATAATTACCAAGCTGGGTATTTTCTCCTCTTAATTAGCAATGTTGTGGTGCTTTAATTGATCGATTAAAGTTGCCCACAAGGAAGGTTTAAGGTACATTAAATCTGCTGATTGGTTCATCAGCATGAATCCCACCAACTGGAAAAAATTAACTGGCTTCCAGATTGCTAACCAGACTTTCTAGATCCATTTCCACCAGCTGTGTCCCACAGGAGGCACAAGAGAGCCCAACAGTCCTTTCTCTATTCCCACCTCTCCTTCACTTTGGGAGCTGGAGGGGAAAGGGTCCTAGCAGAGGCTCCTCCCTCTCTTCTCTTGTCTGGAGGAAAAAGGCTAATTTTTGGCTGAAGCAGAACTGGGTAAAGTCTAACCCAGGGCCAGATCCTCATTAAGCCACACACAACAGACCTGTGTTTGGTGGCTGTTCTCACCCAGGCTACAAACACCCATCCTCATATGCAAATGGGTAGCTGGAGCAGGAATTAGGAATTGCTCCGTTCCTGTGCTCTCATCAGTGTTTTCCATCCAAAGGGAGCAGCCAAGCTGAAGGTCTCAAGAACAGCAGAGGGAAAGCAGCCAGAGCAATCAGAACACTCAGAGGATAAGTTACCTGTTCTGCCTGTTTTGATGCATTTCTGCCAAAGGTGCATCCACCCGCTCTGACAAGAGGGAAGAGGGCCTGTCCTGTTTTCCACTTGTTTATTAAACAAAACCCTTTCTGGGAGATTCTGTGCTCCTGGAGGTCCCCATGGCTGGATGCTGGATGGGTTTGTGTCAGCTGCCAGAGAGGAGCACCATGAGCCAAAGCCATGGCACTGCTGCTGATGCTCCAAACCAACTCCCTCAGCATGTACAACCTGCGAGCAGCTGAACAGATTTTAGCCCAACTTTAAGTTTTTGTCATTGGTAGCTGGTGAGAGATGCAGCCCAAGAAATAATTCAGACCTGACTCAAAAGGGGAACTCTGATGCAAGGACCATGGATTTACATGGTCCAAGGCCCAAGGTCCATCCACCAAGGACCACCACCACAACCTAAGGTCTTGATGGCTCAGGAGCCCAGCAGCCCTCCCCAGAGAGGGGCTGACCAGGGCTGCTAGGAGGGCTGTGGTTGAAGAGCCATTGTCCTCACCTGCCTGAGCCTCTGTGTCCCTTTCTCCATCTATCCACCCACAGGACAAGGTACTCATGTTCCAGCCCTCAGCCTTTGGGGAGGTGGGTTATGGGTCCTTCCCTGCCCACAGAAGCACAACCAGGCCCCCCCCCTTTTCCATCCCTCTAATTGTACTGACCGTATTGAAATGGGTCTCTATCTATTTGTCCTGCACAGCAGCTGCATATCAATAAGGTGAATTATGCTGATTGTCTCCTTATCTGATAGATTGCTGGGACAGATCCTTTTCCCTCCTGCTCTTGCTTATTCTGCTGTTTAGGCAGAGCAGTTGCTATTTGCTGTGTGTAAGAGATGTTAATGTATTCTGTGTGGACTGAGGCATTTCAAGGAGGAAAGAGCAGCATGTCTGAGGCTGTGGGTGATGGGGTGAGGGAAGAAAAGTCCTTCAGAACCTTGAAAACAGAGGAAAAAACAAGTAGGTCTTCCTGTCACAGGAGGGGTTTCATCCTTAGGGTGGCTGTGTCAGAAGATGCTGTGGGACTAAATGCTGGGAATATTAGGAGCTGGCAGACCCCAGGGTGCCATCAGCAGCTGTGGGAATTCCTGCTCAAACCGCATTTCTGCCCAGCAAGGTACTGTAGCATATGTGCCCAGTCCCAGCTGGAGAAAGGGGTTCTCTGGTGAGGAACCTGGCAGAGGCATTAGGGACAGATAGAGGGAAAAATGTCTGGTGTGTGGGGGCTGTGACACATCTGATGCTGAGCCAGCTGGCGTCCTCAGATGGTCCTGATCCCAGCGCCCCTGAGTGGAGATCTGGCCCCTTCAATCCCATGGAAACTGACCTTTACATCCTTATGACAAACAGCAGGACATCAAAGTAAAGTGAAACGTGTGGATCCTGCTGGGATGAGTGCAGGAGTCAGAGATCCCAGCCACCACCCTCCTACCCCACAAAAGGGCAGTGAAGGATCCAACGTGATGGATGACAGCAAAGCCCCATCCCTAGAAGTGTCCAAGGTTGGACAGGGCTTGGAGCAGCCTGGTGAAGTGGAAGATGTCCCTGCCCATGGCAGGGGGTGGAATGGGATGAGGCTGTGTCCCTTTCAACCCAACATAGTCTGTGACTCTACAACTCTTTAATGGGGATGAGAGGCAAAGAAGTTCCCCATGTTCCTACACATCTTTTACCATGTCCCACCTCACCCCTTCCTTCCCAGGTCTGTTGGCACTACCTTTCTTCTCCTCTGAAGGGCTGGGAACAGCTCTGGCTATGGTCTGGTTTCCTGAGCTGTCTTCCATCACTCTGGCAGGCCCTTAGAAAAATGGATGTTAAAGAGGAGGGGGAGAAACCTCCACTGTTCAAATATCTTTCGCTTTGACAAATAAGGCATCTGGCTGTGAAAGGCAGAAGGAAATTAATTTGGAATCATATTTTAAACACTGCCATAGAGGCAAAGTATCTTCTCTCTAATTTTCCCCCCCTCCACACCTCCCCTCCCCAAGCAAAAAATGAACTTCCCTGATATTTATAGAAAGATTATTAGGGCCACAAGGAGTGATTTATATCATCTCATCCCTGTGACCGAGAATGAAAAATTGCTGGGGCGACAGCCACTGGAATCCTGCTTTTGTCCACCTGACAATTAAAACGGCTAATTTCCAACTCCAACAGATCCGCCGGGATTATAAATCATTCCTGAAAGGCACTTTTCAGCCCGAAAAATGAACTCTGCCCCAATCAGGCACAAGATCAGAGATTTGCATCTGTTTGTCTTCATGTGTAAATATATGTCCTGCTACCGCACCAAAGGAGACACAGGAAAGGAGGTGCTGCCTCTGTTCACTTGATGTCTGGTCATCAAACTGTGCTGGAAGCCGGGAAAATGGGACAGGGAAGGTAGGAGAGTGAGACAGTGCTGAGGTCAGACAAAGTCCAGTGACATTTCTGTCCTGTTTCTGATGCCAGAAGGCTTGGAGAGTTTCACCAGAGAGCATTGCCGGGTCTGAGTCCATCTGCAGGGCCACCTGGGGACATATGTTGGACCACACTTCCTCCTGTGCCACTCCTGTAGCAGGAGCAATCCCACCAGAAACAGGCAGGAGTACAGAGAAGGGACTCTACCATGGCTGTGCTGCCAGGAGGGAGCAAACCTGGCTGAGGAATCATATGAAAGTGAAGCAGGCAGAACCCAGCATCAATGCCACAGCCTCTCTCTGCCTTCTGCCTTCGTGGTGGGGATGTCCTGGGGCAGAGTGTGCAATACAGGACTGCTGGAGGGGAATGCATGGAAGGGCTCTTTGGTCCATCTGAGCCAACTCGCAGCTGCTTGCAGTGGTGGGGCTGGCACAGCCAGCCAGGAGGCCCATGCCAGTGCCCCCTCCTGCAGCAGCATGTGCCTGGCCCCACATACACACTGCCCCCACTCTTTAACATGACGAAAGATCTTTCCTGAGTTATTAGAGCTATCCCAGGATAACTTTCAAATTGACGGTCACAGACAGGAGGAATTTCAGATAAAAGCATTTATTCTGTCCATCCTTCCCACTCTGTAACTGGGGACCTGCAGGAGCCAGCGTGGGTCCCAGCAGCCCCTGGATCCATTCCAGTCCAGTGTTGGATGTCCTAACCTTGAGCCAAGTCTACCTAAGACAAATGCTCCACTTGACATTTCCATGAAACTCAAACAAAGGCCCCACACTCATATTTGTGCTGCTCCCCCTCACTACATCCCATGAAGAAACAGAGAGCAAACAAATCTGTGTGGAGGGCTCTCCCGGGGCGCCTGTGCTCTGTATACACACATCCCATGCCTGCTGCTGGTCACCCCACTGCCTTATCACAGTTTGTTCAGTCAGCAGCTTGAAGCTGCCCAGCGGTGCTGAGGGCCCCTGGGAAGACTCCCCACACCCCTGGACGAGGGGCTCTGCAGCATCCCCGGGAGGTGAGGGACGGACGCAATGACCTTGTTCCATGGAAGCCCAGTGTTTTCCTTCTTGTTTTCCTCCCTTTTAAACCCCTCCCAGTGGTGGGTGTTTTGGAGAGGCCAAGTAGTGTGTTGCTGGAGCACACCAGAGATCTCAGCACCAGTCAGAGCTGCTGGGGGCACTGAGCTGGGATCTCTGGGCTAATGATCCATGGTAGGGAAAGATGGAGCCAGAGCAGCCCCGGTCCTGATGCCAGCCGGTCCCCATACCAAAGCCACGCCCTGTGCATCAGGACCTGTCAGAGCTGCAGGAGCTCCCAGGGAGTTTGCCAGTGGTACCAGCCACATATTTTGGATGCATGAGCCCAGCCAGCAAAGGCATGGACATCCAGGGGCCTTGACAGAGACTGGCTGTCCCAGTTTCTGTGAGCAGCCTTCTGTTCCTCAGCCCTTCCCCAAAGAAGCAAGAGCCCCTTGCAGCCATCCTTCCCCTTGCAGGCACTGCAGACAAGAAGTAGGAACTCACCCATGCATGAATCCCGCTGCTCTTCGTAGCCAGCACTGCACACGCACTTCCCGATGGGCACCAACCACTCTCCCTCGGCACTGCAGTACATTTTGGGGGTGTCCCTCTCCTCTGAATGGCCCACGCACTCTCCCCGCACTTCCACCAAGGAGGACGAGTCCGCCCCAGTCACAGCCTCGGAGAAGGATGCCAAGTTCCTCACCGTAGCTGGGCACTTCTTGTAGTACACCCGCACTGAGACGATAGCAATGCAGGCACCTATGTCCTGGAAGGCCAGGTAGAAGCCCCTCTTGCTCAGTGGCCCCACGCCCCGCACCTCTGTGTTCAGCTTCAGGCGCCGCACGCCCAGGTCCACGCTGGTGAAGCTCTCATCTGCTGCAATTGTGTCGATCTTCAGGAACTGGCTCTCCCGGGTGCTGGTGCCCAGGTCCCGGTCAGACTCCATGTAGTAGAGGTTGAAGGTCTCCTTGCAGGTGCCCAGCACACCTGGCATGCTGTTACAGTCTCTCAGGGTGAATTTGATCTCTGCATAGACCCGCCGCGCTCCGTCCCGCTGGACCCAGTTGGTCCGGAGCCAGTTGTTCTGGTTGGGAGTCATGACATTACAGACCTGGTAGGTGTGGATGGGACTGAAAAACTCATCCATTTCATTGATCGAATCCCACTGCAGGACAGAGAGAAAACAGGTCACTCCAGATGTCCCCAACCCCTGGGACAGCAGGGAGCATGCAGGAGTCTGTGCCATCGGCCACCCCTCTGCTCCTGTGTCTGGCTGGGAGGTCACTGCTGCCACAGGGCAAAAGCAAGTGAGGAGCAGCCGTTAGCCAGCACTAATTTGGGCAGTGACACCCAGTTGCAGTGCTGTGGGAGGTGTAGCCCTGCTTGCAGATGGGAACACTTGCTGATGTCCTGGCAGAAGCTGATGGCAGCGAGTGTTTGTGAGGGCTCCAAACCCTCCAGGTCATGTCTGTGAGTGCCTTTTCTTGGTGCGAAGCCTGTCATTTGCAGCAGCAGCCAGAACCACCTGCATGGTGCTCACTTGGGTCTCCTCTGGCTCATGCACTGTCCATGCACAAACTAAACTGAGCACTTTCCAACTCTGAGAAGGAGTTTCAGGGTGGATACCAGAGGGCGAAGGGGAAGCATGCACTGAGCACAGGACTTTCAGCAAGAAATGTGGACCCATGGGGGCTCAGAGGCCCCTTCTTCCCTGCAAGGTGATGCCAGAGTGGCTCCTTGGTGTGAGCCCACAGTGCCCAACCCAGCTGAGAGGCTGGATCAGGGCTGGCTCTGGGAACCAGGAA
This sequence comes from Entomyzon cyanotis, assembly GCA_024500445.1. Lineage (NCBI taxonomy): Eukaryota > Metazoa > Chordata > Aves > Passeriformes > Meliphagidae > Entomyzon > Entomyzon cyanotis. The sequence continues at coordinate 7,607,922 of JAKEPQ010001025.1, forward strand.
GTTGATGGCTTGACAGCTCAGGGGTGAAAATTCCATGTAGCAGTGGCTGCAGGGTGAGCCTGGGGACGAGATGCTGGCAAAAGCAGGTTGCAGCAAGCAGAATTGCAATGGAGGGTGGTCTGGGGGAGTTTAGAGGGGCAGAGACATGGGTGTCACACAAGGGAGGGATGCTAAGCAAGTTTAAGTGATAAGAAGTGAGAAGAAGTGGTGATATTTTGGATATGACTTCCACAGGTGAGGGACAAGCTGAACTTGGCTGTTGGGGCCTACATGACACTTCTGGGGGCTCAGTCTTGCCTCATGTCTCCCTCTCCACCCTCACCAAACACCTCACCAGGACCCACAGACTTTGCCTGTGCTGGGGCCTTCCCACCATCTCTTCAACTCACATTCCTGCTCAAACCAGGCACTCCAATCACACCCCCATGGATGGGTGTGGGACCCCTGAATTCGTATGAGAGAAGAGGAGGAGGAAGAGGAGCAGAGAAGAACTTCAAACCATCTGGCTTTTCCCTAAACTTAGAAACTCGCTTTGAAGTCCCACCACCATGACCAAGTCCAGCTGTAAGGGACAGCCCCAGATTCAGTGCTGCAGAAACTGGGGAAAACACTGGCTCTCCTGCTCCTCTGCCTTCCAAATCATCACCATCTTCCTCACCCCAGCCTCAGCATCCCACTCCTACACCTTCTTGGGGTCCCTGCTATGCCTGGAAGCTGGCAGGGAGCAGCCCCCACCTCAACACCATGTGTACCCCGCTGTCTGCGGGGGCTGGGGCAGCCAAGCAAATCCCTAGCCATGCTGCACAGAGCAGGAAAACATCTTTTAGGCAGCATTGTAAGTACATTAAAATAAGCCTCTAGGCTTGCTCTGACAGGGCAAGAATGGTGTTTTCTTATTCGAGTGGTGACTTGTGTTTCATTACAGATACAAAACCAATAGTAGCCCTGACAGAAGGATGCTCAGCTCAAAGGGGGCGAGCCAGCAGCTCCCAGTGATGTGGGAGCTGACAAGGATGCAGGTCCCTGGGACAGGCACCCACCAACCTTTCTGTGTGGCTGCCAGCAGTGCAGGGACAGGGCACAGTTGGAGAGGACAACACACCTCCAGAGCATGAGATATACTGGAAAGAGGTATCAGTGATACCTGTAAGACAGCCCACTCCCTTCTCCCCTCTCAGATGGGAATGTCCTTCCTCATTTGACCTCCCCGATCTGCAGCTTCTGGGGAGGTGTTGTGGTGCCTTGTGCTTGTGTGAGGGTGACCAGAGCAGTCATTTCAGCCATGTACATCTTCAAAACTCCCCCAGCATCTAGAATTTAGGAGAAACTCTGCTTCTTGGTCCTAAGAAGCTTAAAGCAACCTGGAAAAGGCAGCATTGCCAAGTGCAAACTACAATGGAAACTCATTTCAAGGGGAATGTGCTGGCAAAGGGGGTAAAAGTCAAACGACTCCCAGGGAAGAAAAATGTTTGTGACAGATTTAAAAAAATTGTCTTCTGAATTCCAGAAATGCCCAGGTTTGTCCTGGGACCACTGGGAACATGCCCTGCACTCCAGTGCTCAGGTGGACAACGTGGAAAGGGGCCAGGCTACGGGTGTGCTTGGCTGGAGGAATGAGAGCAGCACCCCTCAGCTTCCCAAGCCCAGGGACAAGCCTGTCGAAGGTGCTGTGACATCCAGGACATTGTCCTGCTGCCTGGCCAGAGGTCACAGGGGTACTGGGAATTGTGTGCATCATCAGGCATGGCCCAGCCCCTGCTGGGGCTGAAGAGCAGAGCAGCTCCCCGCTCCCACACCCACTTGTGCTCATGCTGCTGTGACACTTCAGAGGGGGCGGAAGTCGCTGTTGAAATTAATTGAGCACAAATTAACACAACATGTTTCCTGTCTTTTCCCTGCTGAGCTTCCCGGGGGAAGTGAGGCAGAGCTGTGCATGGGAGGAGAGGGACAGGGTGAGGGCAGAGCTGGGAGGGTAAGCAGGAGTGTCCCCCACAATGCACAGCCAGCTCCCCTTGGTTGGCATTGCCTCTGGGGTCAGGGCTCTCCACAAGTGTCTGGCAAGGGAAAGATGAGGTTATTGTGCGCACCAAAATGCTTTGGCTCCATCTCATGTGGTTGGTTTTGGTCTCCAGACATTCACTTTTCTCCCAAATCTGGCAGAGGAGATGGTGCTCATGACTGCCATGTCACTTCTGGCACTGCCAGAGTTGGCAGCATCCTCACCGTTGACAGAGCAGGAGATGAATTCCCACCTCCAAGCACCAGAAACAGTCGGTATCAGCCACATCTCCATACCCTAGGGTGAATTTGGAGAGCTTGTGTTTGCACCATCACTCTTTCAAACTTTGTGCTTTTTTGCACAGAGCTTCACCGTCTGTTCTGACACAGCAGCTGCACAGCAGTTCTGACCCAGGGTCCCTTGGGATTCCAGTCCGAGACCAGCCCAAAACACCACACTTGGCCTGCAGGGAAATGCTCTGTGAATGGGGCAGGCAGGCTACCTGAACTCCTGGCTCAGATATCACAGGTGCATCTTCCCAGCATGTCACAAGGCAACCAAGGTCCCATAGGCTCTGCCAGGTCCAGAACTTGCAGGGCATTTGGGATGACAGCATACCAGAATGGTTTGGGTTGGAAGGGACCATCTTGCTCCAGGCCCCTGCCATGGGCAGAGACACTTTCCATTATCCCAGGTTGCTCCAATCCCTGTCCAGCCTGGCCTTGGACACTTCCAGGGATCCAGGGACAGCCACAGCTTCTCTGGGCAGCCTGGGCCAGGGCCTCCCCACTCTCACTGGGAAGAATTTCTTTCCAATATACAACCAAATATACTCTCTTTCAGCTGAAAGCCATTCCCCCTTAACCTATCACTGCTTGACCTTGCAGTAAGTCCCTTTCCAACCTTCCTGTAGGCCCTTTTAGGTACCAGAATGGGAATGGAGGGGGCTGCTTCTGGAATCCCCACGACTGGAGGGGTTTTTCTGCCTCACTTTACTTCCAGGCTCTGTGGGCAGGAAGGGACATCTGTGACACTGGGTACCACCAGTTCAAGAGTGCAGGCACCGTGCACGCCCCAGGCATTGCCAGCTCTCAGCTCATGTGTTGAAGTGGTTTTACGAACCAAAGTTCAGCTCAGCCCCACCAGTGTGATAAGATCTCCCAGCTAGATGGAAATGAGGACATCATAATTAATGTGGTGAGTGCACGCGCTGGGGGGAACGTGATTGCATCTGCATTCAGGAGTTTGCCTAATAGTTTAAATTAAAGTCAACACAAGTTCTGAAAAAAATTGCCAGATTATGAGAGGCAAGAGATGCAAACACCAGATATCTGGGCAGCTGAGGCAGCTGAGTAAGGTCTTATAAGTCTCCTAGGGCCTGTGTGGCACAGCAGAGGAAGAAGGAGGAGGAGCAGAGGAGAGACTGTGTCCCCCTGGAGCAGCAGCTCAGCCTCCCACCATCTTTGCAGTGCAAAGGAATGAGTGTCCCCAGCCCTGGGACAGCTTCCAGGAGGGATGCCAGGTCAGCCTGGCATAGAAAAGCTTTTGTGTCCACTGAGACATCCAGCACTTTCCTTCCCAGTGTGCTATGGCACCTCCTCGCACCATTGTCACTGGGAGAGGAAAAAAGAGAAGGCTGTTATTGCAGCTATAAATCATTAGACGGGAGGCCTTAATGGAGATAATCCCCATGAAATCAGTCACTGCTGTGGCTAAGGAGGGATTTGTCAGGCAGTTAACTACCCTGAGCTTCACTGCAGGTGATTAACTCCTGGTAGTGACCAGCATCTGGGGAATTAGCAATAACCCAGCATTTACTGAACAAGCACTGGGAGATGAGCTTTTATCTCAATTACCAGTCTAAATCTTTATTTTCCAGTGTTCCATTCCTACACATCTTTTTTTTCCCCCCTGAAGAAAATTAATTTCACCACAGCTTGAGCTGTAATTTGCTGGTATTCCTGAATCCGGGTAGAGGCTCCAGCTTGGAAGAGAAAAGCAAGAAATACAACAGGGACACAAAAGTGAGGGAGAGCAGAGACATGGCCTGAGCACATGGGAGAGCCTCAGTATCTCTTGGTGCTCTGAGAAGAAGAGATGACCCTGAAGGGTGGTGGAGTGGCAAAGACACAGCACAGCTCAGACTGTGGATACAGTTTTACAGGGTGGGGTTGGGGCAAAGGGAGACCCTGCTCCATGACAGACGGGGCTCATCCTAGCCATGAAGTGGTTGTTGGCTGCAGGACCAGGCAAAAAATGTCCCCTGGTGTGTAGGCGTGGCTCTGCAAATAACTCAGTCCCACGGTTGAAATCCCTGTACTTCATGCACAAACACTGCAGGGAGACCATCCTGCGGCCTTGTCTGTGCTCTCAGCTGAGGGTTCCAGTAGATCTGGTGCCTTTCTGACTATTCTCTCTATGTAGGATGAAGCAGAAGCACTCCTGGCTAATTGTGCCCAGGGGCCTCAGGATACATCCCTTTCTGAGGAGCAAAGCGGCAGTGATAGGGAGCTGCAAACCCCTCTGAAGGTCTGTTGTGGTGCTCCCATCAGCAAAGCCAACAAGGAGCACACCAGGTGAGATTGCTGGGAATTGTATTGGGCCAGGAGTTGGACGCAATGACCCTTGTGGGTCCTTCCAGCTCAGCAAATTCCCTGACTCTGTGACAGATGTTAGGGCAGCCGCCGGGGTGGCAATGCCCAGCAGCTCTCTGGGGCTGATCCCAGCCCCTGCAGCAAGGGGGAAGATGTGGGGCCACCACAGGAGGTGCTGGGGGGCAGGACGGGGAGGTCGTGGGCAGCATGGGGGGCCTTTCTCCAGCACTCAGGGTGCTCCCACTCTAATTAGCTTTTGCAAGGCATCATTCAGGCTCCTTAGATACCCTGTGTCTGAACAAAATAATTTCCTGTTTGACTTTGTTAATCAAAGTAGACGATACAATAATTATTAATAATATGTTGACTTATATCATCAGCGTTTTAATTAGTCAGTAGAAAGGCAATTTGCAAAGGGTATGATCAGGCTCCCTCTGATCAAGCAGGTCACATGCCGAGCAAGCAGAGGGGAGAGAAGGGCACTGGGGCACTGGGACGTTTTGCTGGGGAGAACTGGGATACAGGAGGTATGGGAGGGGAAGGGGTTGACCACACTGATAAGAGTTTAATTTTCAATGAAAAGGGAATTGTTCTGGGAAAGGAGCGAGCTGCAAAGCTCCTGGGAGCCCTTTGAAGTCATAATTGAGAGGAACGGCAGCCTGCGGGACAGGGATGCTCCTGGTGACCCTTCCGCTTCCTGCACGTGTCTCTGAGGTGGAGGTGAGGGGGGGGATGCAATTAAACCTCTGAGCAGCAATTACAGGCAATTACCCCTCAGTCAATTGTCTGGCAAGAGAAAATGTCAAAACAGGCCAGGCATGGCTCCCTGATGGCGTGACACTTCCCAGGGCTCATGGTACTGCTGATCCTCACCGTGCCCATTGCTCCCAGCTCCTGCTCCTCTGCTCTTGCTGGCTTTGGCAAACCCAGAGAGGGAAGTAATCTTCCAGTGAGGCAAGTTCACCTTGCCCACAGGTGTGATGAAAACATCAGGACTTTGCAAGTGGTACCAGTCCAGTTTTGCAGTGCTGATGCTTTGGACTGTTGCCCTGGCTGGGCAGGCAGCTCTGGGATCTCCCAGTCAGAGGAAGAAGCCTCTGAGGCTGCTGCCTTTCCTCTGGATCCCAGGTGTGACAGGTCGTGCAAGTGCTGGAACAGCAAGCTATAGGGCACTAGGCAGTGAGCTGGCAGATACAAGTCCCTTTCTGAAGCTATTCAGGCTGGGGACCATATTATTGATAATATGTGGCACCTCTGTGCCACTTAGTGCCATGAAAAGGCCCAGCAGGGCTGCCTGCCTCCCACAGTCACCCATGTGGTGGCCCTGGGGGGAATGGAGATGTGGGTAAAGCAAAACAAACATGACTTCAGCCAGCAGTGCTGTCCCTTGGCAGGAAGATGCTGTGTCTGCCCATGGATGGAGCAGATACACTGTGGGGAAATCCTGCACCCTCCAGAACCCAGTGCATGCTCCAGCTGTGGCCCAAGCAGAACAGCTGGCAGGAAGCAGGGATGGGGAGGCACTGCTACTAATCTTTCAGCCAGAGGATCTAAATTAAGGAAATGGCAGCAAAAATAAGTGACCTCAATGAAAATCTGGCTTGACAGTACACTGTGATGTGAACCACAGCCCAGGGCTTCCAAAGCCACAGCACAGGGCAGTGGGCAAGGACAGCCAGCCCCATGGACACCTAAAGCACTGGATACAGATGGTGACCAGCAAACTGAGTCCCTTTCTCAGAGCAGGGATCACACCAGATCTCCCACACCCGAGGCTGAACTGCACTGTAGGGGCTGCTTGGGAGGCATCTGCTCAGAGCCAAACCATCAGCACCAAGCGAGTACCCTACCCCAGTTTCCCTGAGACACCAGCACACTAATCCCTCTCCTGGGCACTGCAACCAGATCCAAGGGCAAATTTACTGCTCAGAAAGACCTGGAGCTGAAGGACCAGCATGAATGTAAAGGAATGAGATGCTCTTTCTGGAGGATGTGATACAATGGCCCATGAAGGAAGAGCAATGGTCCAGGCAAGTGTTCAGAGGAGCCATTAAAACATCCATCTGGAAAAAGATATGCAAAGTTGTTTGTGCAAGACTGTCACATCAAAACACAGGCCCCTCCTTGAGGGTGCTCAAGACAGTTTCCACAAACGTGTGTGGTCATCCTGTCAGTAACACGGCCACATTTTGGGCAGAAGCACAGGGTAAGTGCACAGTGGAGTTACCCCACGATTGACTAAGGTCCTGTAGGACTCAGCAGCATGGCCAAGAGGTGGCTTTGACACTGGGTGTTTCAGAGCACCTCATGTTGTAAGACTTTCTGGTTTTCTTTTCCTTTTTTGGCATCCAGTATTATAATTTCTTGTTATTATTTATTATATTTATTATTTACTCTTTAATTAATTTAATTATTATGGTATTTAATTTATTACATATTATTTATTATATATATTATTTATTATATTATTGTTTCTTTTTAATAAACATCACTAATAAGATGGAGAATTCAGATGTATTAGTGTTCAAGAGCTGCTGGTGAGGGGCTGCTGGGCATCTGCTGCAGAGAGCCCTTAGATCCCGCCCCAGCCCCTGGGGTCACCTGAGTCACACCTGACTGTCCAAATGGGTTGGGGCTCTGGATTCATCCCTGGATTTGTGAATGTCCAGTACAGGATGCTGCACCTTAGCTAGCCATGGAAGTCACTGAAGTGGTGAGAATGAGGCTCCTGTAGGCTCAATGCTTTGTCTGCTTTGGGAGTGCAAGGCCCTGCCCAGCACAGCCAGCTCAGGTGGATTCATCCTCACCCAAGTCACCTCAGTGATGCAATGGATCCCATGCACATTCCTGACAGTGAGCAAGGTCCTGGGCATGGGGTCATCCTGAAGGAGAGTCTTGGACAGTCTGCAAGTGGTGGATGGTCTGTCTGACTATGCAGAAGAATTGCCTAGGGAGTGATGAAGGGCAGAGCACTGGGTGTGGACAAAGGAAAACAGCTCTGACTCCCAGAAAATCCCAGAAACATTCTTCCTTGCAGTGGAGCAGAGGAAGCCCTGGTCTCTGATTCCCTGAATGTGCATCAGGCTCCTCCAGGATGCTGGCATTTGGCAGCAGGGCTGGAATGAGATGACAGCTGACTAGTGACAGCACAGTAGAGACAATCAAGGGCAGCCATGAGGAGGACAACATCTGCCTCATCCAGACAGGGGCAGAAGAAGGTGCCCTGGCTGGAGACCGGAGCCAGGCAAACCCTCATAGCAATGGGTTTTTAACAGGGGCCCGTTAACAGCATCGCCACAGGACCTGGAGGATTTACCAGCACTGGCAATTTTGCAGCTAAGGATGTTTTTCCCTCAAAGCTGTGCTGCTCTGAGAGCTGAATGAATTGACAGGTCTGAAGGCCTGTATTTATGCAGCAGATCACATCACATTAGTTCCGCGGTCCCCTCTGACCTTGTACCTCTCAATCTCTTACATTCCCAGGATACTCATCATTGCAACAGCTAACTGCTAAAATTACAGCTGAGTTAACGATTTAATATATTTACATATATGATAAAGTCTGATAGAAATCTGATCATTGGTATTATTATGAATTCACTGTTCTGATCACTCCTGCTCAAGCAGTGCGGGGACTGAAAGTCTCAAGCAACAGATCAATGAAAATTATTAGAGGCCTGGGAAGATTTCTGTGGGAGGTGGAATTGAAAAGATTAGGACCGTTTAGTTCAGAGAAAGAATGAAAAAGAATTGACATGAAGACTCAACACAGCAGAAACAGCCATGTAGGCACCCCCCATTTTGCACGTTTTCTGCCTGCAGAAAGCCCCACTGGGCTTTGCAGTTGGTCCTGTGGGTATTTATGGGATTGTTTCTGCTTGCTAAATGAATGAGCAAAATCCTTCCAGCCAGGTCACCCTGACATCTGAAACTCACTATTTCCAGAAAGCTGCTGTGGTGGGAAAACCTGGACATGGAAATGCAAGTGAAGGGAGTGTGTGGAGAGGATCCAGCCAGTGGCAATGGCAGGCTCACATGGAGGTCACCATCCTGCCACCCCTACCAGATATGCCACAGTGCTGTGTGTTTGCATCCTCATTCCCTGTAAGATGTGATCCACAGGGGAGGCTGCCCTGCCCCTCTTGCCCAGTTCCCACAAAAATTCCTCAGATTACAGGTGGTTGGGAGTTTCCCAGTCATTTGGGGCTGTTCCTCCTGATGCTTACCCGGTGCAGTGAGGAATGAGATGCTTCTTAGCATGTCCCAGCTCTTGAGTCCCCTCAAAGTTCAGGACCTGGTGACAACCTGGTCCCTACCAGGGCACATGGAGGGTTAAATGGCACTTCCAAAACAGCTGCATCCCTCTGCCAGTCTGTCAGGCTGGCATTTTCCCAACAGACATGGTCTGTTTGCCCCATCAGCCTTGGGATGACTTGGGACTGAGATGTCTATTCCCTATCCATTCTGTGAGCCCTGCCACAGGATGGTGACCTGGTGACCCATGGTGACCTGTCCCACTGGGGTCCCCCTGTGCCAACAGCCACTTCATACTTACCCCATGCGAGGGATAAGTCATCCAGCCCCAGTCCCCCGGAATTGCTGACGTGTCTAGCAAGTTCACTGGAAAACACAGGAGCAAAAGCTGTGTTAGATAGCTCTGTCCCCATTCCCAATGGGTGAGAAACAGATCCACCATGAAGAAACTCTCCTCACATGCCACTTCCTTGAATGTGCCCCCCACCCATCAGTGTTCCACCAGGGACTGCCTGGATGGATATGAGGCAGGTCTGGAGTTTGGGGATGGCAACAAGTGATGCTCCCCAGAACTGGTGGTTCAGGATGGAGTTGAGTCCTGGCCCTAGGACTGAGAACAGTGTGACCTTTTGGAGGAGAGGAGGCTGCAAGCAGCAGGTCTGAGGGGATGCAAAGGAAGGAAGGGCTGTGGAAACAAACTCCCAGCATCAGGTTGTCCACCAGTCCCACCCTGGGCCAAGACTGATGCAACTGGAGCATCATTGCTCGGCTGGACACTTCTCCTCTAGAAGCCCTTTAGGCTCAACTCCCTCCCAGCAGCACTGGTTTGAAGTCTGCACTCCAGCAGCTGCTGTAATTGCACACTGCAGTGCCCAGCTCAAGCACAGAGTGACTCCCCATGGTCCTGGCTGACACCCCACTGGAGAAGTCCATCAAAGCCAACCCCTCCAAATCCCTGCCACCACCAGGAGCCCGGCTTAACAAGGAGACACAGGCAAACTGCAGGAAGAGGGAGCAGATTGTGTGGGGGGAGAGGTGAGGACGCCTTCCAATGTGCTCAGAAGTTTCCTGTGGAAAGCTGTGCAGTGGCAGCAGTGAAGGAAAGCAGGATGCCATGGAACTACTGCCTCTGAGCCATCTGAGCCCCACTCTCAGATCCTGCAGCACCAGGCAGAGGAGAGCCTTGCCCTACCTGATAACCCCGACTTGCTCAGCACCTGGGGAAGGAGCCCAGGTCCCAGCTCCACAGTGCAGATCCAGAGGGATGCGGGCTTGGGGGAGGGTGCAGGCAAGGTGCCTGACCCCTGTGAATGAATGCAGTGGGAACCAGCAGCCTGATGCCTCATCACCCCTCAACAGCACCAGGCTCCCACAGGGACCCAAAGTGCCTCCCCCTCTCCCCATTCCCTTTATCTGAAGCTACCTGGTGAAGTCAATGCCTCAGGAGGCTTCATCCTTGCTGGCTGCCTTTCCTCACCCTTGAGCAGCACCAAACTGGACCTAGAGGTACCTTGTTACAGCATCCCTCTGCAGCACCAGGTCTGGGCTGGTCCCTGGGCTCGGGAGAGATGGTGGTCTGATTGCCAAAACGAGCCTGTCATAGCAGGGACAGGGCACATCAGGACAGCATCTCCAGTCCTAACTGAGCCTGGGCTCAGCATGAGGCTGGTCCCTGTAGCCCAAGGAACGGGTGCCACTTTCATTTACTATTACCAGGCAGGGAAGGAGGGAAGGGGAGAGAGGAGTAGAGACGTGAGCTGGCTGTGAAACACCCGGATGTCATGCTCCTGACAGAGCAGATTAGGAGCTTTTGAGGCATTTATTAATGTTAGCAGAACAATTGGAAAGAATTTTCAGGGTTTCTTGTGTGGTTCTATTGGCCCAACAGCAGGCCAAGCCCCTCAACTCCCCGTGCAGCGCTACTCCCACTGCTAAAGAGGGCCCTTGCCCTCAGCACGGAGTAATTACCTCAGAGATCTCAAATCCATTTTTATTTGTTATTGTTAATCTGAAGATTTTCTGCCTATTTTCCCTAGGTAATTCGCCCAGCAGGAGCCCAGGCTTGGGAGTTTCCCTGCTCACTGTGCAGGAGCATGGTCCCTGTGACCCTCAGCAGGCAGGCTGCAGAGAGGGGACAGCTTTCGCAGACTCTCTCTCCCCCCTAACCTTGGTCTCTGCACCCTCTTTCCCACGCTGGGATGTTCAGCAATGGATGTGGCTGCCTCCCGCTGCTCTGCAGGCAGCAGGAGGAGCCTGCATGGACTGGGGTCCAGCAGGAGCATTGTGCTGTGAGCAATGATGCTGAGAGCACATAGAGGGGTGTACCCCAGACTTGTCTGCCAACGGTGTGTGGGATCTGGAGCCAGCTTGACACACGCCATCCCACCATGCTGACCATGAGGTCATCACCCAGTCTCAAAGACATGTTGTGACCACCTGAAGGAGCTGTCTCCTTGCGGTTGCTTTGGTGCCCAGACAACCTATGCCAGCTTGCATCCCTGAATCCCACCCATGCTCAGATTCCTCTTTGCAGAAAGAGGGATAAGTTATTTCTTTTATTGCCTCACTTCACCCAAGTGCACACCCTGCGCTTTAAGCCCATGCAGTGGGCACTGCACAAACACAAATGCATTGTGTGTCTGAGACCTCCTGCTAACTCATGGAATAGCACACACGCCTGTGGATCCCAGCGTCCATCCAGCAGCACTGCGACATGCCGTGCTTGGATGTGGGGACACCCGTGCTCTCCCAAAACCCAACTGGTTACAGCCCAGCTTACAGCCCAGCTTACAGCCCAGCTCCAAAGGGAACCCTCCACACCTCATGCGACAAGTGCCTGTCCAGCCCCATACAGGTAAGCTCCTGGCTGCACTGCTTCTTCTGCGGTGATGCTCAGAGCCCGCCCTCGATGCCGCAGGGTGAGCAAGACCACCACAAAGGACCCCTTTCAGTTGAAACACTTTTTCAGAAAATGTGCCGGTTTAAGAGACCTCTCTCCTACAGCTGGGCAATTCTGTTTGATGTTATGGACTGTCTGCACATATCAGTCTCAAACCACGAGCTCCATTTTGTTTTCTTTAGCACCATTTTGTCGTTTCCCTATTCTGTGCCTTGGCCTTGCCTCAGCATATTGAGCCAAAACACCAGGAGGTGTCAGGGGAAATTCTCAACCTGGTGGAAAAGCTGTCAAGCCTGATTGCCCATTCAAATGGAAGCACCTAGGAGCGAGCAGGTCGCTTCCCAGCACAACTGGGGTCTGCAGACGGAGCCTCACATAAGACAGACCCTCTTGCTGCATGAAGTTTCATCATGTGATGGTGCATGAGTAGTGCACATTGCAACCTCATAGGTACAGACTAGGCAGGAGTCAAAGTGTGTGTATCTGTATATGATGTATGTGTATATAGTATATACACCTGTATCCCTGGTTTTGGATCTATATCTCCATCCATTTCCATACCCATATCTACCAAATTCTAAACCCCGCTTGGGATCAGTGAGGAAGCTGAGACAGGAAATAGCATCCAGATGATGGGTGTTTTTCTTGGGATCATATATCTCTTGTCATATATCTATATCTGTATATCTCTAGCATACATATATATATACATGTCAATATCTATATCTATATCTATATTTATATTTATATTTATATAATCTATATCTATATCATTTATAAAGAGTGAGTGCTTGATACCCTTCCCAACACTTGTGCTGGTGGCCACAGCTCCTGCAGGGATGTATTGCATTGCCACAAACAGATGTGCAGGCACCTTGGGTCTCACATTGAAGCATCTTGGGCTCAGGAATGGGGTCGTGGTATTTTGGGAAGCCTGTGCATCCTCAGCCCACCCCGGGTTCATGGTGGGGTGACAGAACAAGCATGGGGGTGACACACTGGTAGATGTGCTGAGCCCCAGCCTACAGAAGAGCAGAGGGGGACCAAAGAGGGCTCTGAGCACCCTCGCTAATTGTTAACCCACTGTGATCCTCCCTCTAATTACTCCACCATCTCCCTCTTAGGCAGGGGCTTTGTAGCGCAGGCATGGGGAGGAAGGGTCAGTGGGAGCAGCCCTGTTCCCTCGGGCTTCAGTTCCTCTCCATCACAACTTCAAAGGCCGCCCAAGATTCACAGCAAGGCTCCCCGCCATGCGACAAAACCTTTGCATTGATAATTAAACACTTATCAGGGCGGTTTGGCTTCTCCCTGCTACCCAAAGACCAGCAGGCTCAGCTCCACAACCCCATGCGGGTTTGTACACCCCACACCCAGCCCCACAGCCCAGCCCCACTGCATGGGGGAACAACATGGGGAAGGTTATTCACAGTGGGAAGAGAGTCTGGGAAGGGGGCAGCAAGAGGCTCCCTGAGAGGAGGGGAACAAGCCAGTGGCATTCATTTCCCATAAGATGGGGCAGGACTGAAGGGGCAGGTGGGGCCGGGGTGGGTCAGCCATTTGTGTCCCACCGTTTAATCCAAGGGCTGGCTGAATAGGCAGCCATGACCTTTCCAACTCGGGAGCCAAAGATGAGACACGAAGTTGTGTCTTACTGGCCTTGGAACATGGTGAGGGGACAGGAAGGGCAGCTTCACTTTCAGACTCCTGATCCCTGGGACAGTATTTATCCTTAAGGATGGAAAAATAGTCATTTATTCCCCAACACATGAGGTCAACCGGGTTGGAGGGAGGAGCAGCACGTCTGGAGGGTAGGTCACTCTCCCCGTTCAGGAGCTGTGTGCAGGGATGTTCCCCATGGATCCGGGTCAGCTGCTCTGCCAGACCAGCAGCCAGATCCTGGCAGGATTTATCCAGCAGCTGCTCATCCACAAGGCTGCACGTACTAAGGACACAGCAGGGATGGGGCTCTCCTCAGCACCCACTGGCCTTGGCTCCCCCAAGAAGGAGTTTGGAAAAGCACTGCGGGTAGATCTAAAAAATGTCATCAAATCCAGCAAAAATGTTGGATTTCCACACTTCTGGAAATGCCAGAATCAGGCTCCAAAACGAACCGAAACAAAAAAACCAAAAAAACCAAAACAAAAATAAAACAAAAAAACCCACAAAAAACTAAAAACAAACAAACAACAACAACAAAAAAAAAAAGCCCCCCCCAAAAAAAAAAGCCCAGCTAAAAAAGAAATATTTTCAAATGAAAGCAGAGCTCCTTTTTGGCTGTGCCCTAATTCCCATTTCAGGATTTCTTCTCAGACCTCCAGATTGTTGCTGTGAACTTTCTGTATTTAATTTTATATCATTTTGTAATGCATCAGGAGCGGCAATGCCCATAAGGACTGCCCAGAGGGTCACCCCTTTTCACTATACCCAGAGCAGGAGATTCTTTGATGTAGGAAGAAAGCTTGTTTGTTCAATCAGTGCTAACAAAAAGCCTCAGTTCAGGTTTTAAAAATAAAATTATCAACCTGATCCTTCCAGCCCCTGCATGATATCATGTAAGAAAATGTACAGCACAAGAGCATAACCTGTGGTAGGACTGAGGTGTTGTGAAATAATGCAAAAAATGAAACAAAACAAAACAAAACAAAACAAAACATCCTGAATAAAGTACTCCTAAGGCTAAAAACCTTGAAATTATAGGCATGATTTTTTCTTCCCAGAAAAGAAGAAGCGCATCAAAAGCCAAACAACAAAAAGATGTTCCCTCTCAAAACTACAGGTGAGAAAATAGAGATGTAAAATGGTTGCATTTCCTGCTCCCTTTGAAACTGCCAATGCTTGTGTGCAATGGGACAGACAGGGAGAACTGGGCATGCTGGTGTGGGAGACCCAAATGAAACACACTACACTACCCACCACTGGGCAGGGTATTACAGTACTGGTGTATGTCCCTGGTACTGGTGCGCACTCCCAGTATCAGTGTGCATGCTCGTTACTTGTGGGCATCCTCATACTGGTGTGTACCCCCCGTACTGGTGTGCATCACTGTTACTGGCAGGCACCCCCAGTACTGGGGTATATCCCCGGTAGTGGTATGCATCCCTGGCACTAATCCCCAGTCCAGAGGTGCAGTCCCACACTGTGGCACTCACTGGTTTCAATGCAAGCTGAAACTGGGAATGTCAGAACCCCCTTGGCTGTGCTAGGGCTCGAGGATGGGTGCGCAGGGCTGGGCGAGGCTCAGAGTGAGGGTGAGCCCACAATTCCATGTCCCTGATCCCGGAGCCAGTGGAAAAGGAACTATTTCAGGCTCTAGGGGTGACTAGGCTCGTTGTAATTCAGGGCAGAAGCCAGAGGAGGAGGTGGGAAGGCTCTGGGGATGGGGGGTGAGAAAGGTCAGGGAGGCAAGAAATTCCATGGAAACATCCAATGTGAGCAGGGAAGACGCAGGACTGCAGTGAGACTGGGGAAGGGTGACCAGGGTCCCGATGGCCCTGGAGGAGGGCTCTGCACAACTGGTATCCCTAGGTCTGGATTTGGCCATCTGGGAGTCACATGAGTCTTTTCCACCATAATGTCCCCAGCCTGAGGGACAGCACAATGACATAGCCCCATCTATCAGCAGAGAGAAGCCCATGTCCAGCACAGCCACGCCTTGGCATCTCATCTGGCTAAAGCCCTGCCAGAGCTGATCCATTCAACCCCCACACCACCAAAGGGTGGTCCCTGTCACCCCTGACCACTGTCCCCAAAGCCAGAAGCTTGAGGAACATCACCTGAACTGGGACTTCCCACTTCCCACTGAGATGCAGTCCAGGTACAGGGACAGCCTAAACACTTTGTGGTACCAGTAATGCAATATTGTGACAGCCTTTAAAAATTATACAGGAGTTTTCTAACACAAAATACGTGTCCTCTGCTTGCAGTCAGCAGCACCTCTGTGGTACACACTCCAACAAATGAGAGCCGTGTCCAGAAGGATTTGTCCCAGTGTCCTCATACCAGTCCTGACTCCCTCTTCTGTTTTCTCACATCTGTTGAGTACAATAAAATAGACACAAATGCTTTTTCAGCTTCAGTCACTGAGGTTTCTGACCTCTGCTGCACTTTTTGGGCACTGAAGCTCATGCCAGATAAGCTGCTAACACTGTCCCAGGTCCTTTTCCCAGAGCATCTCACTCCCCACCCATAAGCTACATGCCCACTCAGTTATCTCCTGCCTGTTTGGGGTTTGGCAGGTTTCTTACCCCAAACTGCCACTTCCCATGCCACCCACAGACTCAGGCAGACCGGGCACTGGAGATCTCTGCCTGTATCAGAGCCAGGGTAAACCTT
The DNA here is from genome assembly GCA_024500445.1 of Entomyzon cyanotis. Taxonomy (NCBI): domain Eukaryota; kingdom Metazoa; phylum Chordata; class Aves; order Passeriformes; family Meliphagidae; genus Entomyzon; species Entomyzon cyanotis. The sequence continues at coordinate 7,624,000 of JAKEPQ010001025.1, forward strand.
GCAGCACCCTGAAAATGCCACCCTGCCCTTCCCACAGATCCCTGCATCCCAGCAGTCCTGTCAAAGCTTTGAGTGTTATCCTCTCTGGAATCCTCACTAGGGAAATGTGGGTTTTACAAAGGTGGTCACTTATCTGGATTATCTGGAGGAGCTTTGCGTGGCAGTTTTTCAGGCTGTTGGGTGCTTCTTCCCTAATTTCTCTGAGGATATCTTTGCTCTCACATGAGTTGGCCACCCTAAAACATCCCAAGTTGTTTGTACCCCGGTGACATTTTTAAAGCAAGATAATTTCTTTTAAAGGCTTTTGCCTTTGCTCCCTTAAAAATAGCTTTCTAAAATGGAACATTTTCACAGACAAAAATACCAATACTAACTGTGTTTGAGGGGACAGGCTGAATATCTCATACCACTGGTAATTAAATATTGCAGAAGGCCTTAAAAATTGCATAGAAGGAACATAACACAGAAGGTATTTCATCCAAGGAAAGACCCAGGAACTCAGGGCATCTTTGATGCTGGGATGGAGCTGGGATAGAGCTGGGATGGAGCTCATCTACCCAGCTGCAGCCAGCACTGTTGCCACTCACCAATGTGGTTAAATAAGCATTTTAAATATGAGAAACTGGAGATAGAGCAGAAGATATCACAGGCACAACCGTCATACCAGGGCTGGAGGTAAAGAGATGTCACAGAAGGGAATCTGCAGAGCCCGATCTGCTAGTGCCCACAAGGGCTGCGAGATGCCTATGTTGAGTTTAGCACTTCCAAAGCTGAAAAATATTGGTTCTTTAATCCTGCAGAAAAGTCTAACAAGAACAAATGGCTGGAAGGTGAAGCCAGGGAAATTTGTATTAGGGAAAGAGATGGCCGATTTTTAAAGGCTGGGGCTGATGAACCCTTGGAAGGGATTATTAGAAGCAGGGCTGCCTTTGCCGATGCCTTCAGATAAACGGTGAATACCTTTCTGGACACTATCCCTAAGCCAAGCACATTTCATTAGGCTTTATCAGTGTGCCTGGATCTGATCCGTTAAGGAATTACATCCTTTATGAAGTTGTTTATGACACTGAGTGCCACGCATCAACAAGGGTAGGACATGGGGGTTTTGTTTTATTTTGAAGGAAATATGAGTGCCCAATCCCACCACTCACTTTGGAACTGGTAGGGCTGAAGGGGTTAATTGCCTCTGTGACAGAGGAATCATTTTGAGTGTTGGCCAGGCAAAAAGACTGGGTTAGGAGACTGAGCTATCAAAAACTGTAAGAGTATGAATAGAGTTATCATATGAATGGATGTTCCCCTGGAGATAAGGCAGCACCGAAGGCTGCCAGCGAGGCCAGCAGGGACAGGCAAAACACAGGACCTGAGCAGAACAAAGAGCGGAGGTGTCGGGATGTCTCCATGAGACCAATGCTCCCCAAGTCCTGCCGCAGGGACCCAGCGCTGACGCTGGGATGTGTGGGATGAGCAGCCGCCCTTCCTGAGCATCTTTGGGGGCTGGGGTTCATTGCTGGGTTGTTGGGGTTTTTTTGAGGAAAATATTTCACTTATTATCTTTCAGCAATCGAAAAAATAAGGAATTATTTCCTCCCTGTAGCAATTAATCAGATTTTCAGTTTACTTAAATTTGGCTTCATTGGATCCATTTCCACCATCACCAAAATGGGTGCTCATTTATTTTCACTGGAAACAACCCATTGCAATTTCAGGAAACAAGAATTCAAGGAGAATGAAAAAACCTGCCAAAGTAGATATGTTTTGTGCACTGGTGTGTTATTTTTCTGCAAATTTTGGAGGTTGATTTTCCAGAAGTTTTATAAGCTATTAATACGAGAGGAATGGAAATTGAAATGGCACCAGAAACATATCCCTGCAAGCCTACCTAAAATCATGCAAATATTTGCTTTATATCAGCATTTTGTGAGCAATCTCAAAATTAAACACTCCGAATTTTTTTTTCTCACAAACATAGCCTAAATCAACTCCCTGTTTGAAACCAATGCTTCTCCATCTCCCATCACCAAAAGTCCATATGCCTAAATGCTCATGTTTCCTACCCTTGCAGAGGAACACACATCCCCACAGCCTTTTTAAAACGGAAAAGGCGATTTCCTCTCCCTTTCAGTGCCTTTCTTTTGCCGCAGCCCCAACTTCGGCATCGCTGCAGAGGGGTAGGAAAGTAGTGTTGAATAAACACACGGATGAGTTTTTACCTCTTTTTCTGTTTGAGCAGAGGGGCAATTAATGAGATTACAATAAGAGAATAGCAGGGAAGACCCCCACGAACCCTTCCTGTGGACCCCATTTCAGCAGTGCAGCAAGCAGCTGGGTTTTCCCAAGGATCCTGGTGCTTTCCCTCATCCATCCCTGTTGAGTGGAGGAAACCCCACTCATGGTGGTAAGAGGAAAAGATGAGCATCCCCTCATCAGCTCTGCGCCCTACTCTGTACATCACCCCATCCCCATCACCTGCTGTTTGCCTCAGCCAGCATGACGTGCCCCAAAATGCTGGGGGAGATGTCCCCAGATCCCCCTTCCCTGCTGAACCAGCTCCCCACGAGGACCCCCCCAAGTTCACCCACGGGCCATGGGGGTCTGTGCTGTGATGGGGTGGAAGGTCACCCATTTCATGGACGGAGGGCAGAGCTGAGCCGGGGGCATCACCTGGGAGAGAGCAAACCCCCAGCAGCAGCATTTTAAGCACCATTTTTTGGCAGAAAATACAATTTTGTTACCCCCCCATTCAAATGTGGTATTTTCTGCTCATCTGATTTCTTTCAAGAAAATGAAGATATTTCATATTTTATTATTATTTAACTTCAATTCATTGTATAGTATTAAATACCCACTTTACTATTTTCACCTATGCAACTCAGTGTGAAGTAGTGTAAATATTTTAGTCTCTCATACTTGATATTATTGAAAATAACTTTTCTACCTCCCTGCTCTAAAGCAATTTAATAATTTCAGACAATTCTTTTTCCAGTGCTACAAATAAAAATCTTCCACATCCTGCAAATTTTTAACCCTCTTTAAAAAATATTTCTGAGTTTTGGCTTTCCATACATTTCACAATGGCTGCCGTGCTGAAATGGGGGATTCCCACGGAATGGCGATTCCCTTTTACCTCCTATTTCTTGGGCACCCCTGCATACAAGACTGAAAGGAATAAAAAATATAAGCTTAAAACTTCTTGGAACAAATCTTTCAGGTAAGAGAAGGGCACTGGGAGCTCTTGGGAAGAAAAAACCTAGGATTGAATCTGGTTTTTTGGTTAATACCTGTTTTTGTACACCAATTGCCTCCCAATACATGCACGCAGAGTGTTACACACCCCGGCCTGAAATTTGCTTTGCGGCTGTCATTTTCTACCGTGCAGTTCTCAAACCAGCACTGGGTTTGCTGGGGAGCACAGCCAGAGATGCAGGGCACAGAGAGGCTGAGGGAGCAGGCAGAGGTGACGGGCAGCAGGGCTACACCCTCACACGGTGCTTGCACTCACCACAAGCGCTGGGAATGGGGAAGCCTAGCCTGGCACAACCAGAGTGTGGCACACACCAGGGCTGGGCTGTGCTCTGTGGCATCTCCCACATTTCCAGTTCCATCCCATGCCAGGGTGCTCAATGGCCGGCACTGCAGCTGATCCTGGCACGGAGGCTGCTCCCAGCCCATTCCAATGCCTGGGACTCTGAAAACTGGCAGAGCCCACAGCCACATCCCAGCTCCACAGCTCATGTTGCGGGGCCCGGCTGGCACTGAGTGCCCCATCCCATGGCATCCGCAGGGCCATGAGTGTCCTTCGGGCAGTGGATGGGAGCACTGCCAGCTTTCTGCAGGCTCCCACACCTTTTTTTTGATGCCACCCAGCACCTTGTGTCTGGTCTAATCCTGATCCAGCCCCCTTGTTCTGTCCCAGAGCCCAGCTCATCCCCAGCCCAATGCAACCTCCTGACCAAAGTTGTAATTCAGGATAGCTTCCTTTTCCAACAAGTCTTGCAGGAAAGCCAGGTCTTTCCCATCTGGCGACAGACAGACAGCAGTCCAGGGCCTGGCTGTCCATGCAGACACCATAAAACCCAACCTAGCATCCAGCAATCTCCTCCACAGAGGACAGCAAGGGGGCCTTGGCCTCACTTGTCCATGCCCAGGGTGTGCTAAGTCCAGGTAGCGCTGTTTGGCTTTGCAGGGATGCAGTGCCGAAAGCCCAGCACAGCACAGGCAGCATCCTGCACCGCTCCCTGCCCGGGGCTCAGGGCACAGGGCAGCTGCTGCATCCCAGAGCAAAGTTCAAGTAAGGGCTGGGAGCGTCAGAGTCCTGGGGCCCTATCCTGCACAGCCCATCCCCACCAGTGAAACCCCATTGCATCACCCTGCACGGGCAGGAAAGCTGATGGGGAAAGGAGCAGGAAGAGGGCCAGGAAGTGGGTACTGGGCAGAAAACAGGGTTTGGACCAGAAAATAGCTGAAAATGGGGAAAAGAAGTGACGAAGATGCTGGTGCGTGTTGGATGATGGCAATAAGTGCAAGGACCCGGACCAGCAGGGTGCTGCAAAGTGCACGAGGTGCTGCGGTGGCAGCCTGTGGGCCTCAGCATGCCAAAAGGATGGCAGGGATGGAGGGGCAGGAGAAGAGAGACATGCCATCACCTCCATGGGGCAGGGACATCGGCCCCAGGGCTCGCTGCAGAGGGCTGTGCTGTGCTGGCCATGGCTCTCAAGCACAGCAGAAGGGAGGAAGGATGCTGCTGCCAGTGCCAAGGACACGCTCGGGAGAGGGAACGACAGATCTCTGGCGATGAAGATCAGCAGACCTGGGAAGCAGCCCTGCCGCCGCTGCCAGTGCAGAGGGAGGCAGGCGAGCGGGTGGGTGGCAGGAGCAGGAGCAGCACTGCCAAAACCAAGGGGGGCCTGAGATAGCAGAGTAGGGATGCGGACAAGGGCCAGGGATGAGGGCAGCCAGGAGCTGGGTAGAGCGGTTGGGTAGAGAGAGCAGGCCTGACGTGGCTGACACCAAAATGTCGGGAGAGGATCCCTGGCTGCATACCTGCGTTCCACTTCAGAAGTTTCCAGCCCTTTCTTTCACAAGAAGTTTCCCACCTGAGTGCCCTTTCTAGCTCCCTTCATCCTCTGCACACCTTCCCGTGTCCACCCACTCGCTCCATCACAGCCCACACTGCTCGGCCAACATGCACGGCCCCATGCTGCTGCCAGCTCTGGTGATGGGGATCGCCATGGCTGAGCTGGTGCTGGTGTCCCTGTCCCCTCTGCAGCCACTCCTGCATGCTGCAGCAGAGCCCGGGCAGGGGAGTGAGGCAAAGCTGCCAGCATTGTTGCAGAATCAGATTCTCCTGACCAGCTCCGAAGTTTTGCCTCTGGTGAAAAAGCTCCAGGATTAGCAAACTCAGGCAGGCAGGAACCTGGAGCTGCGCTCCCCTGGGAGCACAGAGAAGCCAAGCCTGGCAGGGCTAAGCCCATGTGGACACATCCAAACAGCCACAGCGATCCCACAGGTCCCCCCAACACTGCCCCATCACTTCCAGGGCCACCCCGGTTCCTACCTTCGCTGGTGGTGGCAGAGAGGCAGGCAGCCAAGGCGATGACGATGGAAAGCAAGGATGTCAGATCCCTCTGTGTCCATGCCATGGTCCGGCAGGGCCACCAGGCGCAGGACAGGGCCACCTCGGTTGTCCCAGCACGTCTGCAAGCGAGCTACCTCTGCCCAGAGCTACAGCACTCGCCGGCTAATGCAAAGGCACTTTGCGCACATTGCTCGCAGCCACACAGGCGAACGAGCAGGGAGGGAGCAGCCTGCCCGTCACCGCTCGCAAGCCAATGGGCTGGGTGGGCTCTGCAGTGAGCCCCCCTTTCCGCACCACACGCACTCGCTGTACCCAGACCCAGAATCCGGACTCTGGCTCCCACTCCCCACTTTCCCCCACCCTTCCGCCCTCGGGATGCTCCAGCAGTCCCCACTGCTTCCTGTGCCCCCCATCCCTCCTTGCTGTTCTCACTGGCCGCGGCGAGAGCCAAACTTGCAGCCCTGCGGGGAGCTCTGCACTCGGTCGGGGTCAGGTGTGAAGGGGATGGGGTTACCTGTCCCTCCTGGTGTGCACAGAGAGGAAAACCGCTTGTAAGCACTCCCCTTGCATGTCTGAAGAAGACAGGCAGGACACCCTCATCCTGATGCTTTCCATGCCACGTCGTTCTGGGATAGACACTCTGCTCACAATTGACCTGTGGCAGTGGGAGCAGGGGACAGCACAGCCAGGGCTCACAACGCCCTTTTTACTGCCACGTTGGCTACCTGAGAGAGGGTCAACCCTTCCCAAAGCAGTCTGGGAGGACACAACAGTTGTGCCAAGGCAGAAAGGCCAGGCACTGGGCAAAGGTGCCCTGTGACAGGGGCCTGGGGCTACCTGGGAAACACATAGCATCCTTCCCACAGCCTCTGCATCCATCCTGTTTGGAGTCACCAGAATTGCCAAGCCAGGTGAGTACCTTGCTCAGCATTAAACACTTGACATCTGTCAACAGACCCCCTACAGCCACGACTGCTTCCCCATCTAAATGCTGAACAATCATTAATTCCTGCACGTGGTAACCACAGATGCTGACTCCCACCTACACCACATGCAGGGAGTTATTTTCTCCTTCATGCACTCCTGGCCGGTGCATTGTGTCTGCAGATCTACCCTGCCCCAGAAATCACTCCAAGACAAGGCACACAGGCCAGGATGGGCATCTCTCTCTGTTGTCTCTCTGTCACGCCAGCCATTGGAAAAAGCTCATCCCAGACTTACTCAGTGGGGACAGGGAGGGAGAGGGGGTGTTGCACACCAAACATCCATTCCACTCTATGTACCCTGTGTGTTCCCTGGAGATGCTGGGCCCCATGCTGGAGCACCCCATGGTGCTACAAGCAGCTTCCTGCATGCAGAGGCGAGAGGAGCTCCCCGCCCAACTCCCAGCACAGAGTGGCAACAATTCTTCATTCAGAACAGATGAGGACTGTGACTGCAGTGACATGTCTGCACCACTCATCACCAGGACCTGGGAACAGCACAGAGCCTCGGGTCCCTCCAAGCTTTTTCCCCTGCCTGCCTGGGAAGCTATCCGTCCAGAGACAGCGCTGGAGAGAACCTGTCATCAGCAGTATCATGGGATGGGCTTGCAGAGCGGCTTAGGCAGGGACACAGCTGTGGCTCAGGAAGACACCAGACGTTCCCAAGGCAGCTGGCAGAGGCCAAGCAGTGCTGTTGGGCTGGGGGTATAGCTACATAGTGGCCTTTGCAGCAGACCTTGGAGCAAAGGGGTCACGGCTGATAGTCTCCCAAATTGCAACAAGCCACCAGGAAGCCCCAGATGATGCCACAATAGCTGCACCCCTGTGGCTGCTGGGAAGGCAGATTTTCTGCCAGCTATCACATTGCTACTCTGACCCAGACATCTCCATGTGCTGAAAGGGCTTGTCACGGGTCAGTGCTGGATCCTTCATCTCTCTGTTCCCCAGTGCTCAAGCGGAGCCAGGCATTCCACAGTAATGCCATTCACACTGCCATCATCTTCTGCTTGGCTCTTGTGAGACCTCTCTGCAGAGCTGCCTCCAGCTCTGGGGTCCCCAGCATCAGAAGAATGTGGACTCATTGGAGCAAGTCCAGAGGAGACCACAGAGATGATTCGAGGGCTGGAGCCAGGCTGGGAGAGCTGAGGGTGTTCACCTGGAGAAGAAAAGGCTCTGGGGAGACCTTAGAGCCCCTTCTAGAGCCAAAAGGGGCTCTCGGAGAGCTGGGGAGGGACTTTAGACAAGGGATGGAGTGAAAAGATAAGGGAGAATGGCTTCACGCTCATACAGAGCAGGGTTAGACAGCGTATTTGGAAGAAATTCTTCCCTCTGAGGGTGGGGAGGTCCTGGCACAGGTTGCCCAGAGAAGCTGTCACTGCCTCATCCCTGACAGTGTTGAAGACCAGGCTGGACAGGGCTTGGAGCAACATGGTCTGTTGGATGGGGGGTGGAATGAGATTGTCTTTAAGGTTCCTTCCAACGCAAACAATTCTATGATTCTGTGATCTCAGTCCCAAGCTCTGGAAAAAGCTCTGGGGAGGCAGAAGCCAGCTTTGGCCTTGCAGCACTGAGTGATTCCTCTCCCAGTGCCATGCCCCAAACTTTGCAGACCTTCAACACATCCTAGCTACCCACATGGGTTCTCCAGGCACCTGGTGCCATCCCTGCCCCATATGTGACAGGAACTTGGGTCCTCTGGGTGTTACAAAGGTGCCAATAGCTACCAGCTATTGCACCTCCCCACAGGTTTTGGCTTTGCTGTGCTCCAGGATCCCAGAAAAGCTCTTCTGGCTGAGCACCGTTACACACCAAAAAGCAGCCTTACAGAAGCCAAGACACAATCACCCCAGGAATGCCCCAAAATCCCTTCCAGGGGATGGGAGGCCTCTAAAATATACTGCCAGCTCTGGGAAGAGGGGATGGTGTGTAGTGGGATGCCTGCAAGCAGTGGTGGGTGCAGCAGGATGCTGGGTCCTTATGAACTCTGTACCACAACACAATGCACACACACTAGGCACCAAAGGGCTGTAGGGGTAGGGGCAGACATTCTGGTTTTCCTGAACACTTGGTTTTGTGGTCAGGATGTGCCTCATTGTGCATAATCAGTGTGTGTGCATGAAGGCTGGGCACTGTCAGAGATGTTGGAGCTGGTACAGGGTCAAACACTTCTGGGATGCTCCTGCTGGGGAATGCAGACACCTTCTGTACTAGGATACATGTGCAGCCATGGACATGGTCACAAGGCATCCCAGGAACCCCTAACGGATGCATGGAGGGCATCACACCAGGGTCCCTGGCCCTCTCACCATGTGCAACCCTCCCCAGGCTCCCATTTAGATCTCCCTGGTCTAAGCCCAGCTGCCTCCCCCACCTTGTTGAGTGCTGCTGTCTCAGCTCCTTGGTGAGTCTCTTGCCATGTCCCTCAGCTGTGGTCCCACACCTGGCTGTCACCGAGATGGGGAGGATATTTATAGATGCAACAGAGAGAGGAGAGCGCAGCTCAGACAGGGACGATCAGCAAAGGAGGGAAGCAAGCCTGGGTTTAGCCCCTTTTAGCACCATCCAGGTCACTGTGCATTTAGCAGGGAGGTACAGCCTCCTTGCTAACTTGGTAGCTCAGACCTGAGTGGTTGTTGCCCTTTGCACCCAGGGATTGCCCATTTCAGCCCTAAAAGAGCAAATCTGTGCCTGGGCTGGGGAGGGCAGCCCTGCCTCTGGTGTCCCAGCACTTCTCCAGCACGTCCAGCCACTTCTGTCCTCCTGTAGCATTTGCAGGGCCATGTGCCTCAGGGTCAAGGCTGGTGGAGGCAGCACAGCTGGCAGTCATCAAGGGAATGGCACCATCTCCACACCCTTGCCACTCTGTGTTGGGACACCAGAAGAGCCAGGACTCCCTGCTCCAACCCCCGTGGAGAAGAGGATGTTCAGGGCAGGGACAGAGCCATGCTGCAGGTCGCCGTAACCTCTGACACCTGTTCATCCGTCTGTCCCCTGCTGTACATTCCTTTCCAAGGAGGAAGAGAGAGGATGGGACATGGGTGCCCTCTCCCAAGCCCATGTACTTCCTTGTCCCATTCACCAGGTGTATGCAGAAGGAGGACAAGAATGAGCTGAGTATGTCCCTTAGCAGAGGCAACACTGCACAGAGGTCCAGGATCCTCCCAGCAAAGCACTGATCACTGTGGGTAGGAGGACAGGACTCCTGGGGGACTTTCTCCACCCACATGGCCTTGAACAATGCTCTATCCATGTCTTGACTAGGCAACAGCCCTGAATCCAAGGAGATTAAAAACCCAAGGTTTAACAAGTCAGACTCCTACTGCCTTCCCCCACAGCCCTGAGCCCTCCATCCTGGCTCTACAGCAGAGCCCCAGATGTCACAGGACAGGAGGAGGGTGCCAGACCCATGCAGGTGAGACATACCCCTCCACACTTCCAGTGGCTGTGGCATTCCCTAGCAAAGTCTGTATTTGGTGCCCCAGCCTGAGCTGTCAGCAGGAATTCCCAGGGAACTCCAGTGTGCCCCACATAACTATGCCTGTGGACAGCCCTTTAAAATAGCATCTGCTACATAAACCTGCTGACAAGTTATCTATGTCCCTACAACAATTCACCTGGAGCAATCTGGGTGCGGAATCACTGTAATTCCTTGGGCTGTGTCAGGGCTGGGACAGATTGCTCAGCTGCAAGGTTGAGGATCACAGGGACCTCATCTCATCTCCTCCCTGCATCCTGGGCAGCCTGACAGGCTTTTCTTCCCTCTCCAGTGCCCTGGGTTTGTTCTTTTCCTAGTGTGCCAAGACCCCTTTTCAGCCAAGCGCCTTCCCTGCTTGCCCAGTCCTCCTTTGGGCTCACCAATATTCCCATCACTGACTATCCTCTTACCCAGGGGAGCAGCCATCCAGCCAGGATCTTTCATGAGATGCCATGGCTGAAGATCTCCCCGAGTTCTTCAGCACAGCCAGGTGGAGGGTGCTGCTCCCTCCTCATTATCACAGACAGGTGCTCAGGTTGTTCCATTAATGCCAGTGGAGAGGGCCAGTCCTTGGCATCAATCGTGATGACATATGACTGTGGGAACCACTGGCCAGCTGAGCAATCAGCACCCAATTAATTCAGGTCAAGGCTGGGGAGGCTAGGCATGCCTCTCCTCCTTGTCATTATCAGAAATATTGTGTATTTATACCGCTTATATTTAAAAAAATAATCTTATAATAATTTTTCCTCATTGAAAGAGGCAGTTTGGAATTGGAATTGAGACAAACACAAGCCAGGAGCACCGGCTGCAGAAGGGGAGAGTTTAAGAAATGCCTTTTGGTAATATCCATCATTCCCTTATCAGTGAGGATATTAAACGTATTGAAATGCTAAGCAGCTCTTTAAGGGCTGTCTCTGATTTTCATTAAACAAGCAGGGGATGAGCAGGAGGGAAGGGGATGCAGCACTGTTCTCTCCCTAAGAAATTCTGATTGTTGGATATTAACAGCATTAATGTCCTTTTATCCAAGAGCACCAGGGTTGCACTTGCCTTCTTGTCTTGCTGAAGTGGAACTAAGTCTCTGCTGCTTTACATGGGTACACAGTGGCTTTGGAGCTCTTAGGGACCAGGGCTGTACAGAGATGTACAGCAAGAGTCTCCCAGGGACCATAAGCTGGGTCCCAATATCTCCCAGTTCCACCATGTCCCTGCTGCCCAAAAGGAGATGCAAGCTTGTGCCTTGGCAGGGCAGTCTGATCCTGACAGGAGATGGGGATGAGCAGTCAGAAGTTTAACCCAAGGGAAATCACACCAACAGCCTCAGGCCCCAAGAGGAAGCACGTGGGGGATGGGCTACACCCCTGAAATGTATCTGGCAGTGAGTCGTGGTGATCTCCAGGCATCTCCAAGCATGGAGAAAAATGCTTCTGTGCCCTGCTTGAAGGGAGATTTGGGGAACTCTGCCCCACTCTGGGGAACACACAGTGCTGTAATTACCTCAGGGACCATCCCACAGCTTCCCAAATGGGGATATTGCTATGGAGGTGTGGGCGGGAACCCCCACAGCATGGGCTGACAGCAGGGCTGGGGCCACAGCAGAAGCTTTGGGCTACTCTGCAAAGGGTCTCAAGCCTGTCTGCAATGCTGGCATGGTCAGCTGAGTTGCAGGAGCTCCAGGCCCACACTCCAGCTCTGACACCCAGGCAGGGCTGTGACAGCCTCTGGATTTCTCTGCAGACAGCCCAAGCAATGATGCATTGCTGACTGAAGAAGCAGAGGTGCAACGCAGTAAAGTCCAACCAGTTTTGAAGATACATCATAAAACAAAAGCCATGAATCAGGTGCTAAAAGGGCACAAGAGCCACAAATACACCGCAGTGCTCTTAATATCTCTCCTTCGCCTTCCAGTTTCTAACCCTGGCCTTTCTGTGGCTCTGCTCTGAATGGTCACAGAGGCCAAAGGCTCTGCTGCAATAACCACATGCCTCCAGAAGCTGGGGCTTGAAAGCACTGAAAAATAACAAGGTTGCCCATGGCATTTGTGAGAGACAGCAGACATGGAGGAAGGCAGGCAACCCCCATCTACATGCATTTGGAAAAGAAAGGGGTACGGGGACAGCCCCAGCACTCTCTAGAGAAGAGCTGGTACAAACAAACAGAAATTAGCTAGAGCTAATAAAACAGGGGCTGCCACAAGCCCAGGCAGCATGGCGTATGTTTAACCCTGGTCTCCAGAGCCCAGCAGCTCCAATATTGCCAAAGGGAATAGCTCTGTGGGCTAAGCAGGTGGTTTGAAACACTCAGACTTTGGGAAAACACAGGGTCCACACAGGACAGCTGAGTCTGCAACCCAGCTCACTACCCCTCCCACACAGGACCCTGGCATCACCCTGCTCTGGGCCATCCCTCCTGTGTGTTTGGACCTCACTTGTGATTATTTCCTCCCGATTTATTCCACACTTTTTTCTTCACTTCCTTCTGTCCTTGCTCTTTGCTTTCTTGTGCATGGTTTGTTCTGTCCTGTCTCAGGGGCTTTATCCCACATGGACAGATGAACAGCTTTATGTCTGCCAGATGGCTGTGGCACCTCCGTCCCCATCCCCTGCCACCCATCACCGCCTCCTCTGTTCGCAGAGCTGGTGACTGCTTCCATAGAACCCCAGAACCCCAGAATGATTTGGGTTGGGAGGGGCCTTAAAGTTCATCTTGTTCCAATCCCCTGCCATGGGCAGGGATACCTTCCCCTAGGCCAAGTTGCTTTGCTCCCAGCTCAAACTCACCCTGCCTGCACCACCAGGCTTCTCCAGCAGAAATGAGACAAGTGCCCTCCAAGGCACACAAAACCCCTGATATTTGTGCTATGGGATACAAATCCTCCACAGGATCAAATGTGGCACGTCCATGGTTGCTTCTTCTTGTGGTTTCTGGACTGAAATAATCAAGCCTGTCTTCAGACACTGTCACAAAATGGAAAGGAAAGCAGGACAACCACACCAGCCACCTCGAGAGTCCTGCAGCCTGCCTTGGAAGTACATTACAGCAAGAGTCAGCACCCTTTGGCATCCCCAGCCTCTGCCATCCCAAGCTAAAGATCTCTGCTTGGTCCCAAATCACTGGTGCTAAGGGCCAAGATACAAGAGGGACAAAAAATACCTCCAGCCCCATCTCAGGCATCCCTTGCACAGCCAAGAGAATGCTCTGATGCTGTTGAAACTGTCGGCTTCACTTCAAGCACGTTATTTCTGCTGGAAGCGGAAATCTCAAAGATACTTAATTAGAGAACTGGGAAGGCCCAGACAAAATCCTTTTGAAAGCTGACAATGAGATGCGGTCCAAAATTAATTTTGATGCTATAAAAGTAACCAAACAAAGCTGCATTTAAAATGGGGCGAGTAATGGGGGAACAATAGCAAAACATATGGCAACACCCACAGCCACTTCAGAGCCCAGGCAGGGTTTCCATGTGCAGAGGGATGCACTGGTCAGGCAGGAGCTGCTCCCAGAGAGTGGTACACAGGTCTTACTTACCTGGGCTATGCTTTCTCAGAGCTCTGTCCCTGTTATGTGCCACTTTGGGGAATTTGGGAACAGGCCATCAGTGTGCAAAGGTGGGGCTGGCAACAGTAAAGGACAGTCCCAAGCCACGATTTTCTCCTCCGGTTTTGATTACATCCTGGAATTGCCAGCTGCAGCTTCAGGTTTAATATTTGCTCTCTCTGATGACAAAGTTCAGCTGTAGCAGGGACCATGCCACCAGCTGGGCCTATTTATTACCCAGCATAGGTCTCTGTGTACACAGTGTGGAGCCAGGCTCCTGCCCAGTAGCATTCCTTCATGGGGCATATTGGATTCAGGAATATTCAGGAAGAAATGGAGCTATGCACCCAGCCCTGGCTATTGCAGAAAGTTATAAATAACCAGGTTACCTTGGGTAACCTTTCAGAATTGCAGCCTAATTTCTTCAGACATCCACCCCTCCACCTTATTTCACTGAAATTTAACTGCTTGTGGGGTGTAAGGGGTCAGTGAGAAGCCCTTCATCCATTCAAGGGTCAGCAGAAGATGAAAAAACAAATTGAAATTTCATAAAGATTGTGTATTCAATTAATCCTGTCTCAGGAAATAATTAACAGATTCACCTGGAAATTGTCCAGAATATAATCTGTGTTTTAACAGAAGGTGAAAAAGGTCAGGGACAACACACATATTTCACACGGAGAGGACTCAGGTCTGGCACTCAGATGTAGACAAAGCCCAGCCTTCAGCCTGGAGCTGAGGCTTTGCTGCATGAAGCACCATGTGTGACCACATTGTCACCATGACCAGGAGCAAAGGGTCACATTGCCAGATTCTGGCAACACTTTCCCCCATGCTATGTTTTCAAACATCATGAGATTTTCCTGGTCTGCAGCATGGGGGAAGTTTATTTCTCCCCTGGTTTGGCGAATTTGGGCTGAATTGAAGTCAAGTGGCTTCATATGGGAATGTCATCAAACCCCAGATATTGCAGAGCCTGAGACAAGTGCCCAGGAACAGGCAGGATAGACACTCCCCAGTGATCTTCCTCTTTTTCTGACTGACAGCAAGCTGTCTCTAATTTTTAAATATATACATTTATCCCCTTCTGTCTTTGGAAACAGTCTGTCCATAAGGCAAAGTAAACAGAGCTTTAAGCAGGGTTGATTTAGTCACTCCATCTTCCCCATAGCTGTTCTCCTCTCCAGTACCCCATACTGAGGACACTGCAGAAAAGCTCCTCACTCACTGCCAGCAATCCTGGCAATGGCTCTGTTGTGCTGTGTGAGGTCCTATGGGGCACCAGACACTGGCAAGAACCCACCCAAGGTTTTGGCCTGCCTGCCTGGACACCTCAGCCCACTAAGGCAACACCCCTAGGTCCATATCTTCTTTCCAAGCTCTCTTTGAAAATACATTTCAACAGGATAATACTTCTCTTTGCCAACAGTGTATCCAGGGTCTTGAGATGCCCTAATTTAGACAACAAGCTCCTTTTGAAGGCAGCTCTGCTGTCAATTGTGCTTCTGGCCATTTCATGCCCTAAGGGTCTCTCATCCTAATCTAGCCACTGAAAGCTTTGCAGTAGACTTCATGCCCTGCATTCCTCTCATCTGGCTACACAGGAGGACATTCCCTAACACATTTCACTCCTTTGGTCCTCCAGTTACAGCATTCAGGTGCTGATATTAGCAGAAATAGGTTCTTATCTCATCAGTGGCACACTCAGGTGATGCTCACACAGAAGAGACAAGTCTCTTCACCACTCTCAGAGGTAGATCCTTTTGTAGAGATACTTTCTGTTTTGGTCTTAAATATCTATATTCAAAGTAAAGCAAGTTGCCTTGACCTGTATATTTAGAGTCTGTTTGCCTTCTGCAGCAGCTCTTTCCTTCACTGCTTTGAAGAACTCATCTGAGCTAATAGCATGGGCACTTTCTTCTTTATCCTCCCCGTGCATCTGCTGGTGCTTACAGCCTCTTGCATTTGCTGCCTCTCCCAGCTGCAGGCGCTTTGCTGTCGGCACTTATCAGAGCCCATGCAGCATCCAGGTGCTGTGCTGGCTTCATCCCTGCTCTCAGATCTGCTCTCATCTCTGCCACCGGTCACTCTAGTGGTGTCAAGTGTTTTCAACCATGTTTATGAAGGCTCCACACTGCTCACCCTTCAAAGGTGTCATTCTGGACAGGGTGACTTCTGCTGCCTGGCAAATTCTAATTGATGTGCCTGGCCTTAGCTCTGCAACCAGACCTCACTCACTGCCTCTGCCTTCCTCTCAGCTGTCACACATCAGTCACCAGCTCTTCTGAGATTTTCTTTCAGTCCTCTCTGATTAAACCATGTCTTTTATATGTTTCATTTTTTCTCATGGTGTTCCCACATGCCTCAGGTTTCTGTGCCGCACTCCCATAATTAGCTTCCTCAGCCTCAGTCAACTGAACACTACCAGAGAAATCAAATGCTTCAGAACAAACCAGCGTCAAAAATAAGGCCTTGACACCTTTGTTTTTACCTCAACTTACTACATCCAGTGGTTGTGATAAAGCTGCTTGAAGGTCTCTCCCCATGCCAGGGAGTTCCAGCATCCTACTCTGGACCCCAGCAGCCAGAGGAGCAGGTCAGGAGGATAAACACTGCAGGCATACAGCAGCACAAATGACCAGCAAACTCACCCGTGCTGTGGGGCAGAAGTGTCACACCTCCCTCTGCCCAAGAGGATTCAACCTCCACCTTTTGTCTCTCCACACTGTGCTCCAGCCTTTGGTAGATGGTGCATGGCTGGACCCCTTGGCGAGATTTGAGCCTTGAACACAGCCTCGTGCAGCAGTTCACCCTTCTTCAGGGCTTGGAGAGACAGATTTTGTCCCAACAAGCTCTCTGGAGGGTCTGATGTGGAAACCAAACTCAGAAAATCACTCTGGAGTTAAGATCACATTTGAGGTGTGCCCCAGCCTCAGAAAGAGTAGAAATTCTGGCTTCTCAGCTTTTCTGAAGCTCCAGAAGATTCCAGGTGCCTTGGACGGGAAAGGTGGGTTTCACTAACCAGGCTGGTTTTGCGGTGTGAAAATCTCATTAGAGATGTTGCCTCTAGACCCAAGGCACATGAGAGTGAAGTGTACGAGGCTCTAACCAGCAAAGTAAAAATCTTATCTCCCTGCTTGTCTGGGAAGTTGAGTCTTGCACAGAAGACCATCCACAACATGACCAAGGTTGAAGATTTCCAGACCGTATTTTTCCTCTACCCAGAAGAAAATGCTGCTGCTCCAGAAGTTATTAAATAAAATTGCTGAAGAGGGGGGAAAGGGACAGAGAGGACAGGACTGCCTTTGCACATCAGATGGAGACCTGGGTTCTGTTCTCTCCTTTGCTTGCAGCTCCCCAAGCATTGCCTTGCCTTAAAGCCCAGGCAGCAGATGTCCCGGCCAGGCTACCAGGTCTCAAGTTCTTCCACATGCACATTACATGGAATGCCTTTGTCCTGGCCCGTAGGGTTGGAAAATTGTCTTGTACACTCAAAAAGATACTGTGAGTGCTTCCCACGCAGCAGAAGAGAGAAGATGAGGACAATCTACATCTAGGAGTGGCAAATGTCCTAAAGAATGGGTTCCAGCCTGGCACTAGGGTGTCCCACAGAGAGGACAATTTTTGCAGTGGACATGTCGAAGACGAACCTAAACCCAAGCTGGAACATTTCTCCTGTCTAAATAATGTGGTGAATGTGGGTAAGACATACACATCACCAAGGAAAAGACTCCAAAATCAATGGGTGAAGTTAAGGACCAGGCCAGGTACTTTCTGCTGACTATGCTGGATCCACCAACCACCCCTCCTTCCCTGCAGCAGAACTGATGCACCTGTTATCATCCCAGAGCAGTGTGAGGACACTGCAGTAGGTGTTATTGTGCATGGCGACAGCAACACAGAGCAAATAGCTTTAGACTGGGGTCAGAATTGTCATTTGAAATCAGAATTAATATCGCTATAACTCTGTTACCTTCAACCTGTCCCACTTTGGCACAAATCCTTTGACCTTCCCACAAAGGCACTCCCTGCTCCAACAGGTGGAGGGGAGCAAGGACGGGCTGTTGGGGCTCTTTGGAAACACTCTCTAGATTTTCTGAGCTCCTGGGAAAGCAGAGAAGCACCCTCACAGCTCAGAGCAAAGTGCCCCTTGCCCCGGCGCAGCTGTCAGACCTTTCCAGCACGGCCTTGTCAAAGGCAGAGGTCCCGATGCGGCGCAGCCCCGGGGCTGGGCTGACGGACAGGCGCTGCGGAGGGCGCGGGGGACAAACCCCCGAGGCGAGCGCCAGCGCCGTGCCGGGGCCGCCAGCCTGCCCTTGCAGGGTCCAGGGCTGGGAACAGCCGCCCAGCGCTGTCAGCAGCACATCAGGCTGCAGCGCGGGCTGGGGCTGATGCCGGCAGACACGTCCGGACATTCCTGCAGTCAGTGAAAAACAAGTTCCATCTGGTCCTGCAGAGGGGTGAGGTGCCTGAACAAGGCATGGTGCGATGCCACCTGCACCCACTTGCCCTCCCCCTGTCCTTTGCCTCCTCACACACAGGTGATGAAGGTCCAGCTCAGCACCCACCCACCGACAGATCTGATTCAGGGCACTGCTGGCTGCTCACCTTTGGGGCAGCCCAGGAGCTGGGAGACTGTGGAGGGATGCTCTGTGGAAGATGACAGGTCTCCAGCTCAGATTAGGGCTCTTTACTGCTCCACCTAGCAATGAAGAAGTTTAACTGGATTTTAACTGAGAGACAGAAGGGTTGGATGGGATATTGGGAAGAAATCCTTCCCTGTGAGGTTGGGAAGGCCCTGGCACAGGCTGCCCAGAGAAGCTGTGGCTGCCCCATCCCTGGAAGTGTCCAAGGCCAGGTTGGATGGGGCTTGGAGCAAACTGGGATAGTGGAAGGTGTCCCTGCCTGTGGCAGGGGGTGGGACTGGATGGGCTTTAAGGTCCCTTCCAACCCAAACCATTCTGGGTTCTATGATAATTACAAGCTATAATTTATTCATTATTGCTTATCTTGTTACTCTGTCTAAGCCTGTTCCCCCTGAGCTGGAAGACAGGGCCAGGGAGCAGAATGACAGTCCCATAACAAAAGGGTTAATGGTCAGCAACCTACACCAGAGACACCCACCAATCTATGGGGTCAGATGGGATCTGGTGGAAGTGGTCACCAAGTCACTTTCGATCATTTGTCAGCAGTCCTGGCTCACTCAGGAGGTCCCAGCTGTCCCAAGCATTCCCCAAGGCTCAGTAGTGAGTCCAGTCCTGTCTAACTCCTTTACCAATGATTTGGATGGGGGGATTGAGTGCATCCTCAGTAAGTTTACAGACAACACCAGACTGGGTGAGAGTGTGGATCTGCTGGAGGCCAGGAACACTGTGCAGAGGGATCAGGACAGGCTGGATTGATGGGCCAAGGCCAATTGCACAAGGTTCAACAAAGCCAAGTGCTGGGTCCTGAATCTGAGTCACACCAAACCCAGGCAGTGCTCTAGGCATGGGAAAGAGGCTGGAAAATTGCTGGGCAGAAAAGGACCTGAGGGTGCTGAACGTGAGCCAGTGTGTGCCCAGGTGGGCAAGAGCCAATGGTAAAGCAGGATCAGGCAGCAACTGTCCCCCTGTGCTGGGCACTGGTGAGGCCCTGCCTCAAATCCTGGGGGGTTCTCATGAAAGGAAAGACATTGAGGGGCTGGAGTGTACCCAGAGAGGAGCTGGAGAAGGGTCTGGGACACCAGGAATACCTCAGAGAGCTCCTCAAGAAAATGAGGTTCTGGGGTAACTTTCTTGCTCTCCACAACCCCCTGACATGAGGTTGCAGCCAGGTGGGGGTCAAGCTCTGCTCCCAGGGAACGAGGGACAACAAACTGAAATGGCCTCAAGCTGTGCCAGGGGAGGTTTAGTTTGGATATTAGGGGAAATTTCTTCACTGAGAGGGTGTTCAGGCATTGGAACAGGCTGCCATGGCAGTGGTGAAGTCACCATCCCTGGAATTGTTAAAAAAATGTGTTGATGTGGCACTTCGGGACATGGTTTAATGGTAAACATGGTGGTGCTGGGTTGATGGTTGGACTCGATGATCTTAAAGGTCTTTTTTAACCTAAACGATTATATGATTCTAATTAGAAAACAGGGACCCAGCTGTCTGTCCTGGGTGGTCTCCTTTTCTATCACCAATGCCCACTGCTAAGCAGAAATGGAGCTGCAGGACCACTGCCCTCCCACAGTGCAGCGATGCAGGAATGAGGGGCTGGGGAGCTGCGAAGGACTCTGGCTGACTCAGGGCAGCCCTCATCAGGGCTGTGCATCACAGGGGTTCACAAGAGGCACCCAACTCATTGCAGAGGGATCACAGAATCCCAGAATGGTTTGGGTTGAAAGGACTTTAAAGATCATCTTATTCTACCCCCTGCCATGGGCAGGGACACCTTCCACTAGCCCAGAGTGCTCCAAGCCCCATCCAACCCAGCCTTGGAGTCTTCCAGGGATCCAGGGGCAGCCACAACTTCTCTGGGCAACCTGTGCCAGGGCCTCACTAGAGGCCTCAGAGGGAGAAATTTCCTCCTAACACCCAATCTAAAACAGTCCTCAATTAGTTTAAAACCATCCCCCCCTTGTTCTATCACTTCCTGCCTGTGCAAAAACTCTCTTTTCTTCTTTTTTATAAGCCCATCTTATCAAATTTGCAGCTGCTTTGGTATTAGCAAACAGCAGAGGCTGAGTCAGACCCTCCCCATCAGCAACATGTTTAGTGGCTGGCACAAGGGAGGCCCTGAGCCCCTGTGCCAAAGCAGGAAAGCTGGTATCGATGAAGCTAGCTGTAGCAGCCAGCTATATAGTCAGCTACAGCATCTAGAATAGAATAGAATATAATAGAATAGAATAGAATATAGAATATCCTGAGGTGGGAGGGGTCCACAAGGAGCATGGAGGTCTGCCAGCCCTGCACAGACAACCCTACCTCCCTCACCATGAACAAGGAGCTGTCCCAAAGCAGTGATGCCTTGCGTCAATGCCAAAATTCCATTTTCCTTTTCCTCCTCCTCACCCCTCATCTGCTCACCTACAGGATGGTGGTTGCAGGGAGAGGAAGAGGAGGGATGTCTGGATGCAGCAGAGCATTGGGAGCAGGGCTCAGGGCAGGGCTGAGGGCTTGTGCCTGTGCCCGCAGCTTCCTGCCAGGCCACTGCAGTGGAGCCCAGCCTGCAAGGTGCACACAGCTGCCTGCACTGCCAGGCCTCCCAATTTCATCTCTTTGAAATCCACATTAAAATACATGAGCCACACTCTCTGGCCAGGGCTCCCAGCACTGGATAATTGCCTTGTAAGTGCTTTCTAAATGCAAACTGCATGTCATTCTTACCACCATCGCCACCTCCCCTGCACCCCGTCTTTGATCTGCTACAATATTGCAATTACCCTGTCAGTGTCAGGAAGTGCAGGCACTCCCGGATGGAAAGTACAGGGGTGTGCTGGACACTGGAATCCTGCCCTCCCAGTCGCTACAGATGAGGGGCTGGCAAGAGTCCTAGACACTGGTTAAGCCCCAGTCTTTGGTGTATCCAGAAGAGCATGTGAGGGTCACCAGGGAGGAGCACTGGGACAGATTCCCTCAGGTAAGGAGGTGACGTGCTGCAGGCTGTGGCTGGCAAACACAGTGGATCCCTGATGATACAACGGATCAGGGATCTGATCTGATACAATGGATCCCCTTGCAACAACCAGTGTGTGAAACTTCCTGGCTGTGTGCTCTCCTTCCTCTGCAAGGCATCTGCAAAGTCCATGGCCTTTAAAACTTTACACCTGCCTGCATATCCTTTTTTCTCATGCCCTTGAACCTTAAGTGATGCTGAAGTGCAAAAATCACTCACTTCACCCCAAAACCAACTTACAGTCACAGAATCATAGAATCACTGGGGTTGGAAAATCTGACTAAGATCTAGTCCATCTATTAACCCAGCACTGCCAGATCCACCACTAAACCATGTCCCTAAGCACAACAACTACACAGTTTTTTAACCCTTCCAGAGACTTTTTCTGACTTTTTGCTTTGTGGGAAATGCTGAGGGAGAGAAAGAGAAAAGAAAAAGAAGGTAAAAAGAAGCTAGTACCATTCTGGACTGGTCCAGGTGTTGACTTAAAGGCACTATTTCCAGACCTGGCAGCAAAGCTGAACTCCAACCCACCCACCACATCGTGGGAGGACACAGCTCTGAAGGCAGCAGCAGTCAGGCTTCTCCACAGCTCACTCCAAGTTCTGTGCCAGCATCACTCCCAGGTGCTGGGGGGCTGCTGGTGAGGACCTGTCCCTGCCACTACCTGCAGCTACCTGGCCCTACCATTCCCACCACAGCCAGACCATTGGACGGGGAAGATCCTTTGCACACAGGTGAGACAAGGCAGTGCTGCTTAGCAGAGCGTGGCTCAGAAAACCTTTGGGGATGCCATAGGAATGCAGTGAGGAGGAGCAGCCCTGAGGTCTTTTCCTTCCTCACCTGCTCCATCTGGCCCAAACAGGAATGGTGAGGCTGGGACACAGGTGGTCACCAGCAAGGGACACTGATTGGGATGGAAATGCTGTGGAATGCACCTCCCTGTGGCAGCAGAGCCTTTTGGACTGTCATGTCAGCAGACCTGGGAAAAACACCCAAAATTATTCTAATGCAGCTCTGTGGGAGCAACATGCACCACATCACTGTCCACAGCATCACCCTCCTGCTGTCACTGTCACCAGGTAGGGTCAGGGGTACAGAGCTGTGGACTGGCTCCTCCATCAGCTTCCAGTATGCCCAGTATGCCCAGTGTGCCTGGCAAAGCAGTGCCCCAGGGAGAGGGCATAGGGACCTAGCAGTTCCCACTCCACAAGGAAAGGACAGAGCAACTTCTCATCCCATGGGAAGCGCCAGGAGGCACATTGCTGTCTGACCCTGAAGAAAGTGGACCAGAAGGGACATACAAAAGATGATATTAATGCTGCTTTCCTTCCCCATTCATTGTGGATGGGTAACTACCTTCTGACTGTTCCTAAATCCTACAGGGATCCACTGGATATCAATTTCCGCATCATACCCACCTCTAAGCCTCTGTGCATTGCAGTTCCCCTGCAGCCAGCTCCCCCTCACCCATCACCTTTACTCTGGAGTACCCAACAGCATCTCAGGCCGTATTTCCCAATTTCCAGAACTTCTTGCCCAGTCACACATGAACTGAGTGGCCAGGATTCAGCAGGGAACTGTCTTTGAGCTCACCCCAACTTGCATTCACTGCCTTGGGGTGCAACATGGGTGGGAATGTGCAGCCGGGGCATGGGCACTCCAATCTCCATGGATGTGTCTGCTGTGACTGACATACACAGTCATTTCAGAAGGCATTTGGTGCCCAGCACTGTCTGGGAGCTGCTGCATTTCATAGCTGGCTGACTTGTCTGCAATATGCCAGGGCCCTGTGGCCACCACCACAGTCTTTCTGCCTATGAGTGGCCACAGCCACTGTGCTTGGTGTGACAGCAGAGGGAAACACCACACTAGAAACTGCTGGGTATCTCTGCCATTTCGGAAAGCAGACAGAGCAGAACAGAGATCCTTACTTGATGCTGGTGGGAAGGTGGAGACACATGGAGACATTGCAGGCAGAAATGTGCTGGTAGTTTATTCTCTGCTTCCTGCTGCCTTGGATCCCACAGGTGACTTGAACCCTGCTGCCCCAGATTCCACAGACAGATCACTTGAACCCTAAGAAAGCTCTCTCCTACATCCATTTGCAAGAAGGACCGTTTCAGCTCCCCAGGCACCTCTTGCTTTGCTGAGCATGGCTGGTGGGTGCATGTCCCCTGTCCCATTCATTATTCTCTCCATCTCACTGTTCCCTCATTCATCCCTTCTCAAACTAAATAGCTCCTTTCTTCTCTCTTCTCACGTGGAAATCATTCTCCACCCATTATCATTTTCACAATTTAACTTTGTGCTGTATCCACTGTGATGACACACCAACACACAGCAGTTCTCTGTGCATTTCTGGGTGCGTGGGACATCTGCCTTCACGCTGGCGTGTCTTGTTTTAATGTATGTAGAAAAGCTCATTTCATCCCTTTTGGTGGCAATACCATGCCCCAGTGAGAGCTCACTGCTGCCATTCCCAGGTCCTGTCTTTATGCAGGGGCATTGGAAACATATGTGAGGGTCTTGTTCCCACCTTCAGATGATCCTCCTCTTAGCTGTTGCATTGTCATCTTTAATTTCCTTCTTTTCATCCTCTAATGTAGGTATAGGAAGATGTACCATGTGCCTCTCCATGATTCCTGACCAATTTTCTCCTGAATATCAGGACCACGGCACCACGTGGCCTTCAGAAGGATGCAATGCCTTGGAGGCATTTCCAGCTGTGGGTCAAGTGTGGCGTGGTCCTGTCTCAGCCATCAGAGAACTGCCAGCATCGTGCAATCAGCAGTTGGCCAGGCTCACACTGCCTAGCTCAGCCTCTCCGTTACATCCAACAGAGCAGTGCTGGGACACAATGCAGGGCACCACCTCTCCCACCTGAGATCCAGCATACAGCCCCCCCAGCCACTGCCTGGCCACTCCCAGAGTCAGCTGCTCACAGAGCTGAACAAACACTTGGGCTGGTATATTCCTGATAAGGTTCTTTTTCATTCTGCAAAACAATGTCACACTTCTTATCTTACACTAATCTGCAGTGTTGCTCCAGTAGCTCTCCAAAGCAGCAATTTAACCCTGAACCCATTGATGTGAACTTGGGTAATTATAGCTGGAGATGCCTCCAGCTCTGCGAGGGCTGTGGGTGTTACAGGTGCTCTGTCTCAGCAAGGTGAGCAAGATTAGAGATATCATCCTCCCAGGAGATGGTAGCTCAGTCCTTGAATATAAATCAGCCACTTCTCCAGGCTGATATGTCACTTTTCCTGACCCCCAGAGCGTGGTGCAGTGCTTTACACCAGTTCCCCTGTGACTAACCAAGGCATTAGCAATGGCAGTTGGGCTTTGGGCTCTGCCCGTTTGTGGCCAGGTGGGTTTTAAGTGTGGTCTTCAGAAGATAAGCAGGTGTCACACCAAGCCTGTCCAGAACCACCAGCAGAGCCTGGAGTGGAGGGGCTCAGAGTGGCTCCTCCTGCCACTCCCCTGCTCTCAGCAAAATTCAAGACTCAAACCCTTTCCACCCTGTCCCTTTCCTGCCAGAAAAGGAAAGGCCACCAGTAGCTGACCAACACAGAGAGGGAGTGCCAGCCTTGAGGATAGCCCAGGGAGACGCTGCCCTGCCCGAGTGCTTGCTGGGCTTAGGGAGCCTTTCTGAAGGTCAGACCTTACAGTGGGGAGTGTCCTGGCAGTTCACAGGTGATCAGAGCCTAGTGCTCCTCCACAAGCTGGGAACAACCTTTGTGCTTTTTGTCCCCAGATGTCCCCAATGCCTGAGGCTACAATCACCATGGTACCTGGGCTGGGCACAGTGGGGAAGGGCAACAGATTCACACCAGGGCCCTTGGGGTGAGTCTAAGGGACAGTGATATCTGCAGTGACATCTGCAGTAGCACTGGCCCACTTGGGTCCCAGCTTGGACCCTGGGCAACAGGAGTGGAGGGACACTGGCTCTGCCCAGAGTCCCAAAGCCACCCAGGCACCGACTCCTCGTAGGGACAGTGGGGGACATGGCCAGGCTGGAGGAAGGGACGGAATGACCACGGTGCCATAGTGACATTTGCAGCCTGGTCCCAGGAATGTTCTCAAATCCTGACACGTCCCATAGCCACCGTCTGGTGGCAGACCTTGCTGCTGGAGAGAAAACCCTCTCATCCCCCAGGCTGTGGGAGAGAAATGGGAATTTCCCAGGGTCGAGGACTAAAGGATGCATAAGGACCGGAGCATCATCACTGTGCACAGGGCTGGGACAAATTTCAGGTCTGATCTCTGCATGTCTAATGGAAAGAGAAGCCTCCCCGCACAGACTGTTCCACTGCAGCAGGGACAGGCTCAGATGCACGCTGAGGGAAGCACACAGATGCCAGCATAATTAGCCACAAAATAGACTTTCCAGTATCACACAATGACAAAGGAAAATAAAAAACTCCTGCGTGCTGATAATTCCTCAGTGCACCTCAGCAACAAGGAACTGGGACAGACCTGAGCTTCCACTGAGCCAGAGGAAAAGGTATCTTTTAAAAAGCAGATTATCTGGTTAAACAGAGGGCAGGGGGCTGAGCCAGGAGATAATGGGGGTGTCTGTGACAGCTTTATTAGGAAGTGCCTAACGTTGGAGTGATTTCACAGAGGCTCTCAGAGCAGAGGCTGACTCTGGGAGCTGGATACCCACCAGGGAGCCTCGGCAGCACTGTCACACAGACTTAGATGGCAACTCGCCCCAGCGCTGTGCATCAGGGGACAATGGGAGCAGCAGAGATGTGCTGCAGGGAGTCCCCACCTGTGTGTCCTCCTGGGGTACCGCCTGAGGGGTGCAGTGGGCAAGCGCTGTATCCATAAGCCATCATCAGTAGGAGTAGCTCTACTAAACCCAAAGAGAGGGAATGCTCAGAGACACTGGGAGTGCCATTGCCTCCACCGTCAGGACAACAGTCCTGATCCAAACACTCCCAGGCTCAGCACAGGCAGGATACAGCCATTCCTTGGCCTTGCAGCTGCCACCCTCTCACTTGCCTTTTGCAGGGTTTCCTTGCTGCTTCTGTCTCGTTCCTTGCTGTGTCATGTTCTCACATAGTGCAAAGACCCCTCAGAGCTGGCATTGCATTCGTGCAGCTGATCCCAGCCAAGGACACTCCTCAAGGGTGGTGGGCACTGCTCAGGCTCCTCAGGGAATGATCATGGTCCCAAGGCTGCCAGAGCTCCAGGAGCATATGGACAATGCTCTCAGGGATACACAGACTGGGATGGTTAGGGTGTCCTGTGCAAGGCCGGGAGTTGGGCTCAATGATTTTTCTGGGTCACTTCTACTTCAGAATGTTCTGTGATTCTGATTCTCATCACATCTTCAGCACCTTTTGCATACAGGGCCTGCAGAATGTTACTATCTCCAGCTCTTGGGGTCTGGCTCCCCCACTGGCAGCACACCACGTCCCACACAGGCACCTCCTGGCACTGACCCCTGCAGCACTGGGCTCCCAGAGGTTTTGAAGAACACTGCTCCAGAGTGCACAAGCAGGACATTGATGGGATGGGTGCATGGGGATGGGGCACATTCTTTCCTGTTCCAGACTCTTCTGTTAGGGCAGGCATTACGGTGTCGCCAGTGTGCACTAGCAGGGTGCTCACCACTGAGAAACACAAATTGTGATCATCCCGTTCCCAGGGACCAGCCAGCAATGTATGGTACCACTGAAAGCAAGGCTTTGCCAGTATGACTCCTGGCCTAAGTCTCTGGGAGCAGCTGTAAGTGGGAATAGGGGCACTTGAACCTGTCTCTAATCCCAGATTTTACATGACTGAACAGGTCCTGAGCAGCTTGCCTGGGGTTTACAGTGGGATTGACAGCCACTCCCACACTGCCCGGATGCCCCGGCCAGCCAGGGCTGCTCCGAGTGGCTACCATCATCTGGGCCAGGGCTTCCCTGTGAGAGGAGGGCAAGCTCAGATGCTGGGACTGGCCTTGAACGTGCCTGGCCATGGCTCTGTCCATGGGCATCAGATGGAGGATGTAAATCCGGGTCCCCAGGAACAAAAGGCTGCAGCGCCTCTGCCCCCAGAGCTGCCAACTCAGCGTGAGAGGACTCCTCAGGGCTCAGGGGAGCCAGCAATGAAGCTGTCTCTGACAAGGGAAGCTAAAGATGTAAGAGGCAGCATGAAATCACGGGTGACAACCATAACAGGCAGCTCCAGACGTGTGAGGGGGAGCAGGAGCTGTGCTGCATCTACCCAGGAGGCTCGGTCGCGTTTGTAGGGAGTGGTGCATGCAGTGCTGGGGCGCAGGACTCACATAGGAGAAGAGGGAGACAGGCCCTACACTGGCCCCATTGCCTGGTGATGCTCTGTCGTGTCTCACCAGCACGGGGACTGGGTGACACATTATTCCAATCCTGGCCATTATTCCAGTTGCTGGGATTTGCTGTCCAGTGCTGCAACCCTGAATGAAATGTATTTAACACGAAGGAGATTGCAGTACCCAGGGTCCTTCACCTTGACTGGGCTGCCAGCCTGAGTGCCCAGCCAGGACAGAAAACACTTGTTAATTTCCTTATAAAAGTGTTTCTGTGTCATTATCAGTTTAACCTGGACTGCCTGAGCCAATGCACCATCTTGTGAAACCCTGGAGCTGCAGAACACAATGCCTGTGTGGGCAGGGTGCTGCCTGTGCTGGGATCTTGCCTGTGCTGGGATCTTACCTGTGCTGGGATGTGCCGGTGCTGGGATGCTGTCTGTGGTGGCAGGGATGCTGCCCAACTGCCCCCATCACCTCCTCCCACCACCAGCTCTACATTTCCCCTTTGTGTGCCTCTGCACAGGGGCACCAGAATTTACCCACCCTCTCTTTCAACTTTTCCCCTCTCTCCTTTCCCCCACCCTGTAACAAATCAGTGAAAAGAGGGGAGAGAAGAGGCTCCAATGACAGATGGAGCTGGCGCTATCATCTCTTAACTGTCACCGAGAAAATCACACGGCAGCCACTGAAATTCAAATTAGAGTTTTGCTGAAGCTGCTAAAACTCATCAAAAGATATCTTTGAAGTCCACTGGCAGGCTGGTCATTTCTTTTAAATTAGTCCCTGTTGAAAATGAAATTGCAGGGAGTTGGTGTATTAGCATACTGGAGTGAGAGAGACAGCATAATGCTGCCTTTCCAGGGAGCAGAGGCAGTTTGCTCCTGCACAAAGCCCACACTCAACCCGGGCTCTTATTGCATTAGTTTAAATGAGCGAGTCATTTCAAAGCTCCCATTAAGGGGGCCGGGCTGGCGCTCGCAGGGAAGGCGGCAAAGACAGGTCAGTGCTGTCCCCGTGTCCGTGCCCTCAGCCCTCAGAGCTGAGCTCCCAGCCACAGTACTGCTGGCCGTGCAAATGAGGAGCTGCCTCGTTAGCAAAGCCAAATTGGTGCCCAGGGGAGAGGGGCCCTCTCCAGTCCCAGTTCAGAGACTGGCTGTTCCCAGAGCTGATGTTATGTTCAGGACACACAGCTCATCACAGCCTTCTTGGGGGATGCAGAGCCAGGATCAGTCCCACAAAAGCAGGGACAGTCCCCTCCCCGGGCTTCTTCCATATTGTGCTTTATTCCAGCACCTTCTAGACAGACTGGAGTCAGCATCCTGCTGTCCCAGAGGCAGCTGAGCCCCAAGGAAGGGCCCTGCAGGTCCCTAACTGCCCCTGGAAAGCTGCAGCAGCACCAGCATGAACCTCAGGCAGATATCCTCTGATGGCTCTGAAAAAGATCAGTCCCAGCAATGGCTTCTCCTCACCTGAACCCCAGGTGCCTTGCATCCCAACGGTGCCTGTCAGAGGTGAGTGCAGGCATTCATGGCCCTTGCGAGCCACAGACTGTGGTGGGGCTCCCCTGAGACACTGGAAACCAGTGACTGGCCACAGTGGGGTGATGGCCAGTGGCTCCAAGAAGCATCTCCCATTAGTGAATATTTTCAACACAGACAAAATTGGGCTGCCAACCTATTCCAGCTCAATCCAACAACGATTTGCCCAGAAATACTGTGTTTTAGGATGAGTATGAACCCCCTGCTCATCTCCCAGGCCCTGCACCACACCACCCTCCCCTCTCCTGGGAGGCTGAGCATAGCATTCCTGCTCTTCAGGAAGTAGCTAGCCACTGCTCCTTCCTTCCCCAACTCCACTAGCTCAGGACATCCAGTTTCCTCCGCCTGCACTGAGTATCTGAGCAGAGGTTTCCCTGTCAGCCTGAATCCTCAGGCAGACAGCTGCTGTTGGATAGAGCTGTTTCTTTCATTCCCAGGCTGATATGATGGGATTTAGAGTGGCACGAGTCACACTCTGGTGTCTTGACACAGAATGTCTTCAAGCCAAGAGCTAACGGCTGCAGATTTCACAGGGCTCTGAGAGGGGTTGGGAGCAGGTCAGAGGTGGAGAGTGCGGCCAATTCCCCCTGAGCTGCAGGAGAAGACAGGAGAGAACAGAACAGAACTTGCCCCAGAGCATGTAACCTGTCACATTTTCCTGAGCTAATGCAAATTGCACCAACCCAGGCAGAGACTTGAGCTCCTGCCGTCACCAGAACACATGGTACAGGCTGAGCAGAGGCTTTTGCTGAAGGTTTTGTCAGAAAGGTCACACAGTCCAGGACTGAATCTGTCCTCCAAATTGTTAGCTCCTTACTGTGATTTTCCCTGGATTTCTGACAAAGAGGCACAAGGAGGCACAGATCCAATCTAGCAAATACACCATCACGGTGCATAGTGAGAAGGTTTTTCTCCACCACCTTGGTTAGTTCATGGCATTTAACTGCATTTCCCAGCCTTGGCTGGGCTGAGCACCAAAGTGTTGGAAGGGCGGGGGACGCTCTGAAGGTCGTGTAGCCTATGCTGTGGTACAGCCCAGCACTCCACGCTCTGGTATAGCCCAGCACCCCAACATCCCAGGCAGGAGCAGCAATCAGGGAAGCCGGTACCTGGGTTCTGAGTGCATGTTTCTGCCATGCAACCCCAAGTTCCCTGCATGGGAGGAGGCTTGAAGCAGCAACTGCAATTTGGCAAAGGTCACCAACCTCCAACTTGGAAGGAAAAGCAGTGCCCAGGAATCACTGGGCACATCCGCCATGGTTGCTTTTCATAGTATCATAGGGTCATGGAACCATAGGATATCCCGAGCTGGAAGGGACCCACAAGGATCATCAAAGTCTAAACCCTGGCGCTGCACAGGACACCCCAACAATCCCACCCTGTGCATCCCTGAGAGCATTGTCCAAATGCTCCTGGAGCTCTGGCAGCCTCAGGGCTGTGCCCATTCCCTGGGGAGCCTGGGCAGTGCCCCCAGCACCCTGTACGGGAAAGAACCTTTCCCTAATATCCAGCCTAACCCTCTCAAGCTTTGATGAGACTATCTGCAACTGGTGGGATCACATCCTGGTTACCTCCTGCAAGGCGCTGCCTGAGCTGGAAGTTCAAACCTCCGATCCTGATTTTCAGGGTCTCATCTCGACCCCTTGAATTTCCGCAGTAATCCTGTCACTTGGCTGCCAGGGAAAGCAGCAGGATGGCCAGAAAGCCATGACAGAAACAAAACTTCTTCAGCTCTGGGCTGTTAATTGCCCTCTCTCTAAAATGACACCAGAAGCTGGGATGCTGTAGGCTCCAACTGCTTTGCTTTTTCCCAGCAGCTCTTCATCCTTCCACAGGCACCAACAGAGCCAATAAGAGTGTGCCTGGAGCAAGGGCAGCAGCCTCCTGCCTAGCTGGGCCAGACACCTCCACTGCTCACCCCAGCACCAAACCCAATCCAAACCTGCTGAGCTCCCCTTTGCTGCCGTTGGAATGCTTGGCTCCAAGGCAGCAGCTGCAGCGGGAGTGGGGGAGGCAGTGCAGAGCCTCTGTTCCTGCATCAAACGCGGGAGGACTGCTCCTTTCATCTGCTCCGTGCGACAAGAGCAGCAGCTGGTGCCTTGGCCAACCCACCCATCTGCCCCGCTGCCTCCTGTCCTGGCAAACACGGCCCAGCCCAGCCAGCCAGACACGGCATTAACAGGGAGCAGAGAGGATGGCAGGGAAGGGCAGAGCCCAGAGCCCACAGGGCATAGCTGCCGTCACTAACTTCTCATTGCTTGCTCACCTTCCTCTTACGGAAAAAGGATTTAAATACTACCATTTTCTGCTGTAACCACCCAAGAGGTGGTTGAGTCGCAAGCCTTGGGCAGGTTTCCAGCACATGGGCATTTACAAGAGCCGATAGGATAAGACCCAACCAGCCTGGGCATCAGCTCCCCAAATATCCCTTTGCTGAGTCCAGAAAGCCTCATGTGTTGTGAGAGGCCCTTCTTGGGATATTTCCTGAGGGATTTGAAAAGCCCTTAAGAAGGATAGGATTATTTCCTATAGGTTCATGGGAGAAGTGGGATGGAGGACAGAAGTGGGCAATTCATGTCAGGGACCAGCATGACGGCACAGCATCCAACAGGGCTCTTATCTGAAGTGATCCTGAGACTTCTCCTTTTAAACCTGCTTGTTTTACCTATTGGTAAGCTCAAAAGGCAGGAATTGGATGTCAGACCTCAGTGGGAGACTGCATGAATGGGAAAGGGATTTATTTAATGCCATTTCTGAGATGAACCCTTCCACTTGCCCTCAGCACCCAGCAGTGTCCAGGTGATATGAGCAGAGAACCCCTTGTGTGTGACAGAAGGGACACGGGATGTCAGACAATGTCCCATCTCCAGCAGTAGTGACAACAAACTGGCTTTAACACCTTTTGGGAGGCACTGGTGGTCCCAGGGTAATCTCTCACCTCAGGATCTTGCTTAGTTCACCTCACAGATCTTTGGCCAAGACACTGCTCATTGCATTGGCTGTTGTGTCCTCATTCTGCACAGCCACAGCCACAGCCACAGCCACATTCACAACCACAGCCTTCCTTCCAGAAGTCTTTCCCAACTAACCCTTCTGCTGCTGGATGTTCCCATGGCAGGGCACAAAGGCTGGGTTTGCAGGATGGGCACAGGGCGGGAAAGACCAGGTCATGAGCTGTTTTCAGGGCAGGGATCTGGTCTGTGCCCTGTGGAGAAGGAAAAACTAATATGAATTTCTGTAGGCTGGTGAGGATTTACCATCTGCTGCTCCAAGGGGATCTTCACACCAACACACACAAACTGCAGAGCATCCCTTCAATGTCTTGCCCAAAGGAAGGATCTGTCATACAGGCAAACACAGTGTCAAGTGTTCATGAACTGCTTTATCATCTTTTTGGATTTGTCATCAGCCTTGATGCCTGATGGTGAATAATCCAGGGTCCACTGAGGCAGCTGGAAAGACAGAAATGGGGTGACTGCCCCAGGAATGCAGACAAGTGAGTAGGAAACCAAGGTCTCTTTAATGCTATCCAATTATTAAAGGGACCTTAAAGCTCATCCTATTCCACCCCCTGCCATGGGCAAGGACACCTTCTACTATCCCAGGCTGCTCCAAGCCCCGTCTGACCTGGCCTTGGACATTTCCAGGCATGGGGCAGCCACAGCTTCTCTGGGCAACGTGCCAGCTTCTCAGGGCCTCCCTGTGCCATGGCCTCCCCACCCTCACAGCCAGGAATTCCCTCCTTGAATGTACTCTAAATCTGCCCTCATTCAACTTAAGGCCATTGTGAAAAAAAGGAGCCACATTATATAGAAGGATTAATGGTAGGAGTAGGTCGGTCTGTGCTGGGCTGAGGGAATCACTCTCTCCTCTCTCTGCTGGGGTCTGGCATTTTTTCTGCATGGGGACAGTTGGGTCTGGGTGACGGATGGCCTTGCAGCAAGCTCCCAGAGCTACGTGTTCTTTGGGCTGGATCCCCGTAATGAAGTCTGACAGCACTGCTCAGATCTGCTCTCCTGCTCAGCATTATCTTAATGAGGGGGCAGATGAAAAAGAAAACTACATATATCTTATTTTCCCATTCAAGAGATAAACAACACACAAATGCAAGTGAGCGAAGTTTGGAGAGGCTGGAGCAGAGCTTGGAGACACTGGTGCAGAGCCTGGTGCTGCATAGACAGGCTGGCGCAGAACATCCCAACTCTCCTCTCTGGAAATGGATCACTGCTTTCCTTCCAGAAACAGAAGCAACATCTGCAAACAGCCTGGACCACTATCTCCACAGGCACAGACTGTGAAGGAGTTTTGCGTCTCCAGGCAGGAGCAGAGGAATCAGTTTTAGTTGTTAAAGCACAGACCAGCTCTGTACAAAGATATTCTGAGCTTCTCCATCTGATGGCTTCCAAAGGGGTCACTTTAGAAATCTGGAACCTCCTGAATTCTATTTTTTTCCAAAGACGTATTTTTGCCCAAGCTAATTTTAAATGTCTTTAAGATTAGCAAAACAGCATTTTCTGTGGAAAAAATCCCAATCTGTCCAGCCTCAGTCACCCATCTGCATCCTTGATCCCACTGAAGACACTATCAAATCCAGCAGACACAAAGCATGAGCTGGATGCACCCATCTCTACCATGTGCTAATGCAGAGCTCACCAGATGTGCTCACCAAGCATCTCTTCATCTCCTGAAGCCCAGGACACAACACTATCTTGGACTTCTTCTTCCCACTCCTGCGCTGCTGATGTCTATCCCATATTGCTGTGGTCAGGCTTTCTGGGGTAGGAGTTACTGAGTGAGGCCATGAGCCGCAGCCCTGTCCCTGCTGCACCTGCAGGGATGCGGACCTGGGTGGCCCTTGATGCAGCCAACACCTGAACAGCTTGCTAATGGCAGAGGCTGCTCACATGATACATCCCTCACACAGTGACAGGGTCAATCAATACAGAGGCTGCTCCTCAGCAATCCCTGGCAGGCAGTGACAGCTCTCCCAGGCTCTCTGCCAGGCAGGGAGGCAGCCGCCCATCTGCAGGATGGATTAGGGATAGAGTGACAATGGGTGGCTCTTGCCTCACCAGTGCCACCCACAAACTCACATCACAGCTGTGCTGCTTGGAGCAGCAGGAGGCCTGTGGATGTGGGAATCAGGCCCTGGGACCACGTTATGTCCCACCACACGTGTTCACCTCAGGGCTCTGTGGGAGGACAGTGCTGACTTGCACAGGGCCCTCCTCATCTCCCTGGTTCCACAGGGCACCTTGTGTTCCCTGGGCATGGCACAGTGGGACAACACAGAGCCCAGGCTGTGCTGAGCCAGTCCTGGTGCATGGCAGGGGGCTCATGGCATAATGCCACCAGCATCTGCCCACATGAGTCATATGCAGTCCCACTGTCAGCAGGAGGTGGATGGACACCAGGGAACATGCTCAGAGAAAGGTTTATCCCAGCATCCTGGTCTTAAATTGGCTTAACCTGGCCCGTTGCAGAGCCCAAACAAACAAATACCTTGTAACAAACCAAAGCAACAGAGATACAGCCAGCTGGGCCAGGCATTGCTGCCAGAAAGTCCCATGTCCATGCCATTGCCCTTTTCACACCAGCATGGAGTAACAGGACACGGGCAGATGGCTTCCCACTGCCAGAGGGCAGGGTTAGATTTGGATATTAGGAAGAAATTCCTCCCTGTGAGGGTGGGGAGGCCCTGGCGTAGGTTTCCCAGAGAAGCTGTGGCTGCCCCATCCCTGGAAGTGTCTGAGGCCAGGTGGGACATTGGGGCTTAGAGCAACCTGGGATAGTGGAAGGTGTCCCTGCCCATGACAAGGGGTGGAATGTGATGAGCTTTAAGGTCCCTTTCAACCCAAACAATCCTATGATTCTGTGATTGTAAAATGGATCTGGGTAATTTCAAAACTCTGGCTGCACTCTTGTTCCTCGCAAAGCCCTTTGGGATGGTGCTGTCTCTCCATAGCACTTGCTCTTTTTCTTCACAGGCCATGTGCATCTCCCCTGCCCCTGGCTGCACCAGCGCTTGGTATCCAGGCCTTCACCCCTGCATGCGCCTGAGCTCTGCTGGTCTTGGGATGTGACTCTTCCTTGGGCCATATGACCAGGGCCAGCAGCAGGGTCCTGAGGGACCATGCATGGCAAGGGAAAGTCCAAGACACCCAGCATCCTGTGCTGCCCTGCCCCTGGGGCTCCCACAGGCAAGATACTTGAAGGGACCAGGGAAGAAATGAGAGGAAAGATCTCCCTCTGCCACCACACGTCCTGCTGTAGCAAAGGATCAAGGACTCGACATGGAGTCCACAGGTCTGGCAACATACTCAGACAACTGCTCAGACATATTCAACATACTCAGACAACTGCTCAACTGCTCAGACAACTGCTCATGACACAGAGATGAGCCAGGGAAGGCAGCCAAGCCCATCCCAGGAGAGCCCATCCATGATCAGGAGGATGTCAAAGTCTCTGTTGTCTGTGCATGGGAAGGAGCATTACAGCCCTGCCAAGGTGCCACTGCCAGTGCAGGGCTTGCTGGGGACAGGATGCAGAGCTGCAGAGGGAACACCCTGGTCAGTGGTGCAGGGCCAAGGTGACTAGTATGGTCAAGGCAGTGGTGGGAGCTTGCATGGTTGTGTTCACCTGTGCAGTGCTCCTGGGATACATGCTGCACTGTGGAGTAGAGGGTGAACCAAAGCAATGGGACTTGTTCCAGAGACTGGGAAAATAGCTGCAGATGCAGTTGGACTGCATCTCTCAGTGCAAATCCCAAACCAGTGCCAACATGTAACAGAAACACCCATTGCAGCCACATGGTGTGGGCACAGACCAGCAGCAACAGCACCCAGGAGCAGCCTGACAAGGAGCAGCCTGAGAAGAGGCTGCGAGTAGTGCCTGAGAGCCCTTCTGTGGTTCTTAGCAATGATAAATTTGGCATTACTCAGCAAATTACCCCACCTTTTCCCCTGCTGCAGTATGGCACAGGCCATCCCGGAGTTCCTATAACAGGTCTGCAGCTGCAGACCTGCATCAGCAGGGAGGTGTCAAGAGAAAATAGAGTTAGATGGGACAGGTAAACTGCACATACATGTAAAGTCTGGAATGGGCTCTCCCCAGTACCTTTGAGCAGTCAGAAGCAAAATGTGTTGATTCTGATTAAATTGTAGAAAATAGTTCAAATGCAACAGAGGCCCTTTGCACAATCCAAGACATGAAAGACAGTTTTGGACACCAGGTTTCCAGGCCACCTTCTGCTGGAGAAGCAGAGGCATCTTCCAGATCCAGAGGATCCTTGGCTGCAGGAAGAGGGCCCTGGGAGCCTGTCATGCTGGATCTCAGCCCCTGTGGGCTGTCTGCAGAAGCAGGGAAGACGGAGAGCAACATGTATTAAGCAGATTAACTTTGTACCAGAGCAGAAGAACCCCTGAAGCAGCTGCTGTGCCAGAGCTGGAGCAGAGAGCCTGCCCTGAGCAAAGCAGACCTTGCTGCCATGCAGCAGGTATCATTTGACCCTCGTTGGCTGGGTGCTGTGTCTCCCCCCATCATTTCAAGAGACAAAGAGAGGAGACGGTTTCTTCCTCCTGAAAGATAAATGCTTCCAGACTGTAGCCACTCGACAGGTCCACTGAAATTCATCAGTTCTGACTTGAAATGAAAGCTCTAATAAATCTCCCCATTGAATAGGAGATCAAAGGCAGATCATTAGAGCTCTTGGATTACCCAGTGAGAGTGCACTTCCATCAGCCACTGTGCTGCCAGTCCCCCACGTCCAGAACAAGCCCTTTGACAGGGCAGCTTTGACTCTAAAGAAAAGAACAATTTCCCTCTGAGGAGGTGTGGGTTGTGCCACTTTCTCTGCCCACCTCTTCTCTGACTGCTCTCAGACAGCTCTATGTGGCTGGTGGCCATGTCCTTGGCAGCCAAAAGAACACAGTGGGACATTGCTCCACCCCACAGGCACAGCAGAACTCAGTGTTGGTCCAGCCCTCAGGGAAGGCCCTTACCCTCATCACAAACCTCCCGCATCTTCTTTCCAGGGAAGGAAAGTCATCCGCAAGATCTGGGAACTATCCCAGCTCACCTGCTCTCCTTCAATTAAAAACAGACCTCAAAACTGCAAGGTAGAGCCCTGCAAGCCTTCAGTGGGACCAGGTATCTGTGTCACCCCTGGCTCTGGAGGGATGTATGAGGACATTGTGCTGATTTTCCACTCTGTTCTGTAGATTCCCAGCAGGAATCAGGAGCAATCTCTGTCTCAGCCTCTCAAAATATATTTGTTGGCAGCAGCCTATGATATGGCCATGGTCTCAATAGGCTCCCCAGAGAAAATGTCCCCCTTTCCCAAATCTGTGTGGGTTAACCCCTTCTCTCTGCTTGGGCCATGAGATCCCAAACTCAGCCAGTCCCCTGGGCTTCCTCCTTCTCTCCTTTCAACCTCAATAGCCATGGTCACACATCCAAATTGGCACCTGCAACGTGGGTGCAGGGGAAGGATGTGCAGCAGGAGCATAAGGTAAAGGAGGTTTCAAGCTGCAGGTGGCCGCATCCTATCAGTCATCCAGCTGCTGGTCCACCCTTCCTGGCTCCTTGGTCCTGCTGGGGAGGATCTTCTCCCAGACTAATGATGATCTGATGAGACAGTTGTGCCTCAGCCAGCTGGAGGATGCTGGAGAGCAAATTCTCTAAATGGCTCCGTTTCTCTAACAGCTCAAGGCAAGTAGGTATTTTCTAATGCCCTGGCCTGTGGATTGCTAGATTTTCACCAGAAAAAGCTGGCAAACATCATTTGACATCACTGCCTCAGCACAGTTTGGACTCAGACTTTGCTCCAGGTGCAGCAGAGCTGGATCTGGGCTGGGGGCTGCCTGCCCAGCAGTGCCTGGGGACAGTGAGGGGACCAGGCCCTGCAGAAGCCACACAGAGGGAACTTTATCTCCACGGAAAACGTGTCACACATGACAGAGTGAATTTCATCCCTGGAGAGATTTTTTCCCCCCTGAGACCAGGTTTGCTGAGCTTAGGTCTGAAATGAGGGACCATAATAAGTCCATTAGCTTCAGAGGAGTTATCCTGAGCACACAGTTTGACCTGTGATCCCTCATTTTACAAAGGGCTAAACACGGAGAGGATGTAGCAGTGGAAGTGAGAGATCCTCTGCCATTTTGCACGGCTGTGATGTGGAAATCAGTGCTGGGGTGAAAGCGGGGTTATGTGGGACTTATTTCACTGACTGAAACACTTGGTCCTGGCAATTGAGCTTCTCATGCTGTAGCTGCTCTTCTGTTCTGCAGGATGGGGCATGGGGTGTCTTACACCAAATGGGGACCTGGAGTATGTCTGTTGAAGGTGTCCCATGACATGGGGAGTCCTGCAGCTGGGTGTCCTGGGATACATCCAACCACACAAGGTATCCTCAATTGCAGGGTATCCCAGAGCACGGGAAGTCCTGACACAGGTGTTGATACAGGACATTAAGCACCCTGAGAAGAGACACTTTGGGTGGATTTTCACTGGGTACCAGCCTGGCTGGCTGCAGGGAAATGTCTGCAGCTGGGCAGAATGCAACAAAAAAGAAAAAGCCCCAGTGGTGGGGCTCCAATAATGAAGAAACAGCCGTGCAATTTGTAGCTGAACCCACGGTTTTAGAAGCCCATCCTGTGGCTTTTGAAGTGCAAACCAGCACAACACCCCCCATTGCCCAGCTCACCCCGGGAACAGCCCCAGACCTTTATGTCACCTCCAACACAGGAGCAAAGCCCAGACCCCTGAGCAAAGCCCTCGCCGGACACTCACACAGATGAAACTGCTGAGCAAGATCAAACACAAACCATTCCCCAGGCTCCCCCCGCCTGCTCCAGCTGCCGATAATCCCTCTGACTGAAAGGGAACCTGAACCCTGAGTGGTTTCATGAACTGGGAAATGGAGCTGAGCCACCAAACTCTCTTTGTGCTGGGATAATGGTCCCAGTGCCTTCCATCCCTGCACTGTCCCGCTCCCCGCTGGCATCGACCAGCCGGGAAGATGAGCTCTGAAGTTGTCACTGCTACAAGCTTCAATCTGGCATAAACCAAACTTTTTGTTTAAGGTAGTAGTTAAAAAAAAACAAAAAAAGCAAAAAGAAGCGTATGTCTTTGATCTTTAATAAAGCTTTTATCACAGCGCCTTCAGTCCCGGTGAGCAAAGGGGATTATCTTTCTCTCACACAAAAGTTCACCTCCCAGTGCAGGTCACGGGAGGAAGATTTCACTGGAATGGGAGGCGTTTTCTCTGGGGCATTCCCCTCAAGTCCAGCAGGCAGCTGCTCCCAGGGAAACCCTTCTGTGAGCTAACCTACTGCCTCAAATCCTTTCACATGCAAAGGGAACAAAAATAAGAGCCCTCTAAAAGAAAGACACGGGTGCAAACTCCCTGACAATCACTGCCAGCCTCATTTAGCAAGAAAGACCTCAGCTCAGCATCCTGCCAGCTATCCTAACTCCCAGTGACCAGCCAGGACTCAGGGAAGTCATTTGAGGCTGTGTCCTGGCCCAAACCCAGCCTGCATGCAGCTGGAGTAGGGACTGGATTTAGCCTTGTGCAAGGTCTACTCTGAATCTGGCCAAGGGTGTCCCCATGATGCTGCTCCCCATGGTGGGCAGGCTGGATCCATGAGGACCATCCCCTTCCCCACAATAGGTTAATACCAGAGGTGTTTGCTGCCTGCAACGGGGCTCAATACCTGTGCTCTGGGCAGCCTCCCTGCCCTCACCTGTCCTGCCTGTGCATCAGGCAGGCAGTGCCGGATAATGGGATTTACTGAGAGTGCCTAGAAACTGCTGCCTGTTCCCAGGATCTGGCAAGAACTGAGGCAGGAGGCAGTATCAATCAGCACACTGTAACCTGCCCAGGCGGGGCACAGAGGTATGGCAGGGCTTCCTGAGGTGTAGCACCCATCTCCACTCTCCTGCAGCCATCGGGAGCCATGGGGAGCAGGGTGCTGCTGGCTGCCTGGTGAAGGAAGGGTGCTGTGCTTGAGGTCCAAGTTTCCCCCATCTCCCAGGACATTAACTGAAGTGACAAATATGCTTTGACATCAATTATGTTGCTTTCCTGTTCAGCCAGGAAGTAATTAACTTAAGTGAAGCAATTAGGTAAACTTATCAAGTGAGGTTTGCAGTACCTTAAACAAACAGCTAATTGGGCTGGGAAGGAGTGGAGATAAAAGGGGATAGGATGACACTCCCAAAAGGGACCTGGGGGTCTCAAGGGGCTAAGGCTGCTGCAGGCATCAGTTCAAGGAGGAAATTCTGCAACGGGGATGTCTGGAGTGGAACATCCCTCCTCCAGTCCGTACCTCTGAAATTGTCCCTCTTGCTTTTCTCAGGACACAGGCAAGAGGAAAAGACACAGCCCCAGGGGACTGCTAAGAGCAGAAGTAAGAGATGAAGTGATTGATGGGGACCCCCACAGTGTACAAGAGACTCAGACAAGCAGATCTCAAAGCATTTGCTGATAATAACAGGTGAGGCAGAGGATGGAGATGGACACTCAGTGATGGATTCCCTGCAGGGACTGCAAAGACACAAGTGACTGTGTCTCATTCCCAGCCTTCTCTACTAGAGGAGCAAGAAGGGCTGGGGTGTTCTGCTGGGACAGATGGTCACAGGGCACTGTCCCACGGAAGGGTGGGATGGTGGCATAGAGAGAAGTACCATGGCCCAGAAATGCTCCTGGAAGCCCCTCTGCTCCCAGGACCCATCACTTTATAAAATAATTAAAACTCTGAAAAAGGTCCCTCAAGAATGGCAGAGAGACAACACAGCCACACCAGGCACCAGGCCCCTGTCATGTGTGGAGATGGATGGTGTGTCACCCAACCAGTGCCATGCCCTTGGGCAGCGGGCACAGCCACACCGCTCTAGAGTGTGGTCACTGTTCAATTTCAGATTATTTTCTTCATGGTGCAGCCAGCCCACTGCCCTATGTTTCAAGCCAATGAACTGCTAAATTTTAAGATTTCATTTCCAGATTTCAGCAGAATCCGTGGCACAATCCGGTTTTAAAGGTTGCTAAGGTGTTGAATCAAAATGCAATACTATAAATCATTAATGCACTCCTGTGTTGCAATGAAGCTGGAATATTTTAATCACTGAATAATGAAGTCAATACTCACAAATCTCAGCTGTCGTTAGAAGAGTCACATGCTTCTGTGCACCCTGCTGGAGAGGAAATTTTGCAAGTGGACTGGATTTACCCAGAGGAAGTGCAGGCAGGAACACTGCAGTGGTGGTGGGACACGAGGGGGCGGGTTTTGCACCTCAGTTTTTTGACCAGAAGTAAGTCAGCAGCATTGTGGTACCTGCTTTGAGCAACATGATGAACTTTTTACAAGGGCATGTAGTGATTGGACAAGAGGGAATAGCTTTAAACTGAATGACAGAAGGTTTAGATTAGATACTGGAAAGGAATTCTACCCTATGAGGGTGGGGAGGCCCTGGCACAGGTTGCCCAGAGAAGCTGGGGCTGCCCCATCCCTGGGCGTGTCCAAGGCCAGGTCAGATAGGGCTTGGAGCAGCCTAGGATAGTGGAAGGTGTCTCTGCCCATGGCAGGGCTTGGGATGAGCTTTAAGGTTCTTCCAATCCAAACCACTTTGGGATTCTGTGATTGCTAAAAAGAAGAAACTCGAGCTAACACGCGGCATGGTTCCGCTAACACAGTGGCTGGAGCATTTACAGCTTGGATGAGCAAAGGGTTTTTGAAGTGAACACTACCAGGCTGCTCACCTTGGTACCAGGAGAGTTTTGTCCATTCCCATTGTGGATAGCCCAAAGTGGGAATGTCCCGCATCTAGCACCAGACACCATCCTAGAGCTGGAGAAGTCCTGGAGACAGCAGTGTGGAGAGAACCAGAAACCTGGTGAACAGAAGGCAGAAGGGCAAAGTCAGAACAGCTCTGTGAATGCTGGGACATGCCTGCAGGCAGCAAGAGCCACTGTGTCCCTGGCACAGATGGAGCATGTGGCTTGGAGCTGCAGCAACTGCACAGGTGGGAGGAGGGTTGACCCTGCCAGGGAAAAGGGGAACAGGTATCAGGCACTACTGAGTAACACCAGCTTCCTCAAAGAAAGGAAACCCCTGGAATACAGCATCAGGCTGGCAAACAGCCATGGCCAGCATGGAGGCTGAACACAGACAGAAGTGCCAATGTCTTTGCCCACCCCCAGTTAGGATGCTCACAATGATGCACTACTCAGGTGTGTGTTCCCACCACTTCTAGGACATACCTTGTGGTGTCTTGCACTGCGACAACAAGCCTGAGCCTGAAAATGCAATGGGACTGCCATCCAGCTGGATGTCTTAGTACTCATGGAACCTGCACGGTCAGATGAATATCACAGGGACGAGAGGGCAGTGTGGACCAGGACAGAGGGACCCGTCGCTTAATATCTGAAGAGCTGGGTCCAAATCACATTAATACAAAGACAGAGCTGGTGGGACCTGTGGGAAGCGGAAAAGGTGAGAAACTGCCTCTTTATTTCATCATAAAACTAAAAGCAGTCATAACAATGCTCTCATGGGGCTACTGCAGTGGGCACAGCGCTGTCAAATGGTGACCTGAACCACAGGAAACCTCCCTGGCTCTGCACAGAGCAGACAAAAGTACTGCACGCCCTGGCTAAGTGACATAACTTTGAGTCAGATATTCCTCCCTCAGCAACCCGGTGAGACAAATTGTCCACCTTGAGTTGTCCTGCTCCACCCTGTCTTGGCACTAGGATTGCACTGGGGCCGTCACTAAAAGTATTTTTGGTTTGGTCTATTTTTTTCCTTTAGCTGACAAATGGCAGTAGCACTCTTGAGTTCAGGGTTTGCTTAGGTTAAAGAGTGACATTTTCACACCAGCATGGAGTAACAGGACAAGGGGAAATGGCCTTAAGGTGAAGGAGGGTAGATTTAGATTGGATATTAGGAAGAAATTCTTCCGTGTGAGGGTGGGGGAGGCCCTGGCACAAGTTGCTTAGAGAACCTGTGGCTGCCATCCCTGGAAGTGTTCAAGGCCAGGTTAGACGGGGCTTGGAGCAACCTGGGACAGTGAAAGGGGGTGGAACGGGATGGGCTTTTAGGTCCCTGCCAACCCAAACCATTCTATGGTTCTACGATAGTTCTCTGTTCTAGTTAGAGAAACATAGCCAAAGCCAGGAATTCAATCCTCAGGGTAAAAATTGAAAAGATCTTTCAAAAATTTTCAATCATAGAGTCACAGAGTAAGGGGAGGTTGGACAGAAGCTCTAAAGATCACCTAGTTCACCACATCCCCCTGCTCAAATCATTGCTGTGCCTTTTTCTCCCAACTTCACAAAGCCCTCAGAGATACCGCACTGGTGGAGCTGGTCACACCCCAGGGTGTAACAGCACAGAGGCACAGCAGGACAAACAGCTGGCATCCTTCTGTGGGTGACATCAATATCAACAGTGCCCATCAGATACTGCTTCTGTTTCACTCTTTTTGAGGTTGTGATTTAACAGCTGGAGCTTCCTGGAGTTGCTCCCCTAAACAAGAGAGGCCTGGAATAACTCCTGCCAACGATCCCTAAATTCATTCCAACCTGGACAACTCCATAGGCTTTGCAGCAGTGTAACAGGGTTTAGCCCTCCAACAGCAATGGCCAAAATATTTACTTAAAATCTGAGGTGATACGGTGCTCCAAAGGGCTTTCTTTCCCCCTCAGGCTGCTGCAGAAGTGTTCGCGTGGGTGGCAGAGGATTTTCACCTTTAGTGCAAGAGTCCAGTCACCACTGAAGAGGGGACCCTGAGTGAACTGAACCAGCATGGCAAATCCCATTTCCTCATCGATTTTCTTGAAGGATGCTCTGGAGGAAGCTGAGTGTATGTATTCGTGTGAGCAAGGGATATTACAGACTCATGCAGTGAGATTATAACCAACACCAAAGGTCATTCTCTCCTAAACCCCTCTTTTAAGGCATTAACAATTAAAAAAAAAAATCTCTTTGTGCTGGAGATGTCTCAGGATTCATTACAAACGAAAGGGTTTTTTTGAGAAACCTGAGCCAAAATCTCCGTGGATGTGTTCTGCATTATCTGAGCTTGTATTTAAAAAAAAAAAAAAAGTGAGGCAGGGGAAGCACTCCTGGTAATACCATTTGTCATAATCCTCTTCTTCCATCATCCTGCCCAGCAACAGCTGCTTGGCTCTGCCACTGCTCATCCTCTGAGAACAGGCAGCCTTGTGTGAGCACCTTCCTGCTCTCCCATCTCCCTCTGGAGCAGTGCCCTGATCCATCTGTGCATGTAAGATGCCCTCTTAAACCATCCCTTGGGCAGGCAGCTGGGAGACTCTTGCCCCCCCATCACCTCCCTGCTGCCTCCAGGGCAGAGTGACCAGGCTGATTCCCCAGTGCTCAGTGCCAACAGGGTCATCAGCAATGCCAGGACAAGGCAGGAAGCAAAGGGGCTCAGCAAACAGTTATTCTGGCTGTGCTTCCACAGGGTTGGGAAGGGAAACTTCATCCAGTCTGTCCAGCACATGCAATACAGAGCATGGAGGAAGACTCGCCAGGTGAGCTCGCTGAAGTCAAAGAGGGAAACGGCATGGTGGGCAGGTGTGGCTAGCACAGGTCTTTCCCATGAGAACTTTCCTCTGTGTTTTATAAACAAAGATAAAGTTTGGATGTTATGAAAACAGTGTCTCGAGATTTGGACAGTTCAGGCCTGGCCAATCAGGCCTAGGGGGAGGTTTCTGGCTGACCAATCTGGGTGACCTCTGAAAAGTCCATATAAGTTGGAATCAAAATAATAAAGCTCTCTTTTCTTGCCACACTGAGAACCCGGGTCCTTTTCTGT
The DNA here is from genome assembly GCA_024500445.1 of Entomyzon cyanotis. Taxonomy (NCBI): domain Eukaryota; kingdom Metazoa; phylum Chordata; class Aves; order Passeriformes; family Meliphagidae; genus Entomyzon; species Entomyzon cyanotis. The sequence continues at coordinate 7,668,882 of JAKEPQ010001025.1, forward strand.
GCTAGCGGCTCAACAGCGACAGGCAGGGCCAGAAAAAAATGGAGCAACCCCTCAATGAGCAGAGACCTGCCCCAAACACACGAGAGCAGAGGATGATGATAGCTCCCTGCAGAGCAGGGAGGGAAACTACCCCAGCCCTCATCATTGCCCCCAGTTAAACAACTTCTGCAGCTGAAACTGCAGAAGGCTTGTTCAGGGTCCTTAGAGCTCCAGCAGTGTGGTTTCCTCCAAGGAACTGCCATCAGTGCAGGGGCTTAGCAGCGCACAGGGCCAAGCCAGCAGAGGTGCTCTAGGGATCAGGGACCACTGGAGTTGCCAATGTCTGAACCCTCAGGGCCCAGCCAGTGTCCCCAAGCGATGAGAAGATCCTACAGCCCCTGTTGAAGCCCATCTCCAGCTTGGGGCTCCATTCATCCCCCTGACCTGCAGCCACTGATTCCGGATGCTTTTGGGTTCTTTCTTCTTCCCATCATGGCAGACAGGAGTTTCCATATTTAAACAAATATCAGTTAGTCCCCCCTCAAAGTACAGGTCTGAGTAATCCCCCCAGCCCAATGGAAGGGATTGTTCCCAACAGGAGATCTCTCCCTGCAAGCACCTGGCCTGAGCACAGCCCCAGGAATGAGCTTGTGACACAGAAAAAGGAAATTTTGTTTGATCGCTCTGGCAAGATGAGCTGCCTGCTCCCTGAGGGGAAAGGGGAGCGCAGGATCCCTGGCGGTGCTGTAGGTTTTGGAAGGGGGAGAGCAGCCAGGCAGGCTCAAGGACAGGCGTGCAGCAGTCGACAGCATGTGGGACTGTCCCAAGGCTGCGTCTCACATCCCTACACGGGCCATAGCTGACACGTTGAGGAAGTCCAGGGACCCTGAGCACCCCATTGCTTCCCAGAGCTGCTCCAAGATGCTCAAAATAATCTCTGAAGCGTCTGCAATTCAGCCAGGTGCTGAATCATCTTCCTGCAACGTTTGCATTAGGAATGCAGGAGTGGTAGAGCCCTTTGCAGAGACAGCCAGGGAGGCAGGGACAAGTACCGGCACTGAGCAAGGGGAGTATCAGCAATAAGGTGCTCTCAGTGCTACCTGCCCTGCTGGCCCTCCTAAGTGCCAACACTTAGCAAACAGCTGGGCACATCCCAGAGGGACACAGGCAGAGAGTCTGGACACATGGCAAGGCTGAAGGTTTGGTTTCATTATCATGAAATGAGTCACTGTGAACCTCCAAAACAAGTCCAACCTGTCCTCATCCTCCACTAGAGCTGTAGAGAGACCCAACCTCACTTGTGCAAAGCTCCTGGCATCCCAAATCCAATCCCCTACATTGGGTTCCCATCAGCTGCATCAGCTCCTGGCCAGCTGTACCACCAATTATCTGAACCAGCTCATCGGGGGAACAGCAATGCCTCACCTTCAAAACAGAAAAGCCCTCAGAGCCACAGAGAAATGGATGAGTGAAAGGGGTACATTTATTTAGACTTTGACAGAAACTTTGATAGAGTCCTACACTGGAGGATTTGAAATCATTCAGCATACCCTGGTTACACACAAGGACATCAGAACTCATGTGTGTTTAATAGATCTACTGAGATGTGGCAGATAGCAAAGGATTATCTGGGTTAGTCCTTGTAAGAGGCTGGAGGGAGCTGGGGAGGGAATTCACTGCTCACAGAGACTGGCTCTGTGGCAAGGGGAATGCAGTGTTAATAAATGGGAGTTCACACTTGCCACGGGGATCATCTGACCTGCTCCCGAGTACCACCAAACTCATCCTCATCTATAACCCGGCTGGAGAAAGCCCCGTGTGCCACCAGACAGCTCAAAAACAACAGCTTTACATGCTCAGAGACAAAAGAAACAACTTCAGGTCTGAAGTGCAATGTCCTAAACCAAGGTGATGTTAGTATGGCATTAAGTATCAACTGATGGGGCAGCTCCGCTCTAAGCAATACCTCACTGGACCCTCTGAGCTGGAAAAAAAAAAAAAAAAAAAGAACACAAGTTGGATAAAGGGAACAACCCACACATTTGTAATTGCCATGGTATCCTTCCAGCCATCCTATCCATCTTCTACCCAGCCCAGAGCCCTCCTTGTGACTTCTGCAGAAGGCCAGAATGGGAATTATTTACCTGCAGCTGTAGACTTTCCAGACGTACCTCCGCATGTACAGAAAGCAGAGCATGGGGCAGGCACATGTCGAGAGGTGCCACCTCCACAGGATGAGCTTTGGGAAGGTCTGAGTGGTGGCAGACCAGGGGAATGTGGGTGGAGGGCTGGAGTGAGCCAGCAGAGAGACCTAGTCCAGGTGAAGGACAGCAACGTGGAAGGACAAGGGTGGCTGGGAAGGGCTGGAGCTCAACTCTTCCCTACCAAAGTGCTGGCCAGAAGGCCAAGGCCATCAAGTAGGTGACATATGGCCTTGGTCTCCTTGGGCAGAGAAAGCCAGATTCACATGTCAGGAAAAGACATCATCACACCCATCAGCAGGTTCAGCACAGCTGGACGGGCACGGATTATCTCCCCAGGAAGCCTGAAACCTGAAGCAGGGCTCTGCTCACTTTATTTCAGCCAAAAGGAGGAGGGCAAACTCCATCTCCAGCAGTGAGCCTCCAGTGGCTAGAAGACGGTGGGCTGAGACCATTTTGCACAGTCTCAAGCTAGATCTAATCTATCTGGACAGACCCATTTGTTGGCAGCTCCATTCTGCTGGAAGTGAGGATGTGCACACTAGACCCATCCTGACCAGTCCTCCCCATCAGCAGGAGGCTCTGGGGCCAGCAGAAAAGGGTGTAGGAGGCACAGAGAAGAGCTTTCCATGTGCTGCAGAGCTCTAAGCATCCCTGACCCATGGGATGAAGGAATATAGGCCAACAAACTTTACCCTGACCTCACTGGGAGCGAGACAGGGACTGACTGCTCCCATTAGAAGTGGAAAGGTCACTCTCTGGACTGCCCATAATGCTGGGGATCTGCAGGGTGTCCAAGACAAGGGAAATAAGGCCAATCTAAGCATTTGTGCTCTGCACAGATGGGCCCTGACTAGTGTTGATGCCCTTCAGCACTTGCCAGAGAGAAAAGATGGGAGTGAGCACCAGCACAGGGGTGAAGGCTGTCACCAGTTAACTCAGCCACGCCAAGCAGTGCAAGCTCCTTCACACTAGTGCTCTGTTGCAGATTTCCCACCTCTTGACTCGTGCTGGTAATTGTTTCCTGCACAGCCTTCAGTTTCTCATTTACGTGTCATATGCTGCTGTGGCTGAGCAGCTGTAGGCAATGACATCTCATTGCAGCAACGCTCAGAGCAGGGGCAGCAGGAAATGCCTTCTGACCTGCCAGAAGCAGCTCCTAAAGCCCCTGTCACTCAGGGCTCCGCATGCCTCTGGTTCCAACCAGCAGCCCTCAGGACGCTGTCACACATCCTGACCAGTCCCCTCCTGTCCACACGCAGCCAGCATTGCTCCTTCCCAAGCACGTGGCCTCACATTTAGTGGTGCTGAGCTGCTCAACTGTGCTTGTGTGCTGGGCAATTCAGAACCTACTGCTCCTTACTGCTCCTCCAGCCTCTGTCTCAGCAAGGGCTTTCTGTTTCCTTGCAGGTCACAGAAAACCATGCCATGGCCCTACCAATGGGTGTGTTCCAGCCCCACTGCCATTGTAGATGAGAGTTCTGTACCACAACTTACAGAGCATCCACGTGTCTGCCATCTCATGGACTAAGAACTACACTTCATCAAGTTTGCTTAACTAAAGGATAAACTAAAGGATAAATAAAAGATGCAGGGAAAGAAAAGCGAGAGCTTCCGCCTCCAATAAAAGGAATTAATGTCTTAACACAGGAAATCAGGAATTGTGGTGACTTACTGAAGGTGGCCCCATGCAGCTGATGGTGCTGGGGGCTCAGGAACATAAATTGAAGCTGGAGAGGCAGCCAAGCGCCCATCAGTCAGCCTGCTCCTCCCCAGGACAGAAGGTTACCAAGCCCATCTCCTGGGGACATGCCTTAGCTCCCACTGTCTGCAGCTAACCACCAAAATTTGGGAAAATCCCCCTGGCTGCTGAAGCCTCTCAACTCCGTGCTGTGAAAGGGCACTCAGGTTTGTTGAGTTGGAGGGAGGCCATTGGAGACATCACTTTCCTTTTCCAGTGCCTGAATTCACTGGGGACAGGCTGGCAGCCTGCCAGATCAATAACAGAATTTGCCAGGACATCAGCATCAGCTGGGGCTGCCAGGGCTTGTCCAAATCACAAGGAGGGTTTTCAGACCACTGGTATCCATTTTCCTCCTGTTCTCCCCCACAAGAGAGGCTTCAAGGAACATCCAAACTGTCTCTGTGCTCCCACCACCACGGTCCCTCACTCCTGGGCGAGCAACATATCTTTGCACCTAATTATAGACAGGTTGGGTTTAAAAATAATAAAAAACAACACCCAAATGAAGGCTAGAGCAATGAATTTGCATATACTGTGTTAAAATAACACTTGGTGACTGTGAAATGATGCTTTGCATGGGAAATGTCAAGTGAGGGCTGCTCAGGGCCAGTACTGTACCCAGGGCACTCTGCCTTCTTCCGAAGGATCCCACAGCAACAGGACAGCCACTGGGTCAAAATGAGAGCTGTGCACAAAACAGACATTTCCTAACAGCCACAGGCTTAGTCCTGCACCCTAAATGGCATGAATTAATGCAAGGAAATTGTGCTGGTTTTGGCTGGGGTGGAGTTAAACGTCTTCATAGTGGCTGGTGTGCGGCTGTGTTTTGGATTTATGCTGAACACAGGGTTGATAATATAGAGATGTTTTTGTTATTGCTGAGTGGGGCTTACACAGGGCCAAGGCCTTTTCTGCTATTCATCAGGCTATGCTGGGGAGGAGGAGTGCATGGGAGGCTGGGAGGAGGCACACCCAGGACAGGTGACTCAAACTGATCACAGGAATATTCCAAACCACGTGACATCATGTGTCTGCATAGTCACATACATATATATTTTTATATATATATAAAAATATATATAAGTATATATTATATAATATATAATAATATAGATTATATTTATTTTTAATATATTTATAAAAATATGTATTATATATATAATATCTATAATATACATATATATATATATAGTCGGGGTTTGACTCTGATTAAACGCCAGGCACTTCAACTCTTTTTTGCTGCAAGAAAAAAACTGCAAAAATACACACTAATTTTGTGAGTTAAATGAGATAGGACACAGGTAGGAGGACGCACGGAAGAAAAAAAGGGTAAACTTTTCATACACTATTTTGTTCACTCACCCCCCTCCCTCTTACGAACTTATTTTATTTACTTCTTTTCCTCTTTTTTAACCAACAAGCTCGGGTAGGGGGCAGGGTGTAGGGTATTTTCTCAGTCTACAGAGCAGGTTTATAAATCTATTTATCACTACAATTCTTCTACTACAAATACTCTTTATTTCTACTTATCTCTTTCTCTCTCCAGACAGTTTTTCTGCTCTCACCCCCACTCTCTTAAGAAGCAGTCTCTCCGCTCACCCCCCTCTCCTTCTTTTTAAACCAACAGCATGGTCAGGGGGCAGGGTGAGGGATGTTCTCTGGTCAGTTTACCAGGGAGAGGGGTCTTTTACTTAGCCATGGGGTCCCTCCCATGAGAGATAGTCCGCTGGGAACTTTTTTGGCGTGCAACATCCCACCCAAATTTTGCTGCAACATGAGTCTCTTTGTCTATAAGGTGCTGTGCAGACTCTCCTGAGCCGAGGCCAGGCTGCTTCTATCCCAGGAGCAAGGCCTTTCTCTCCCTTGCAAGGCCTTTGCATTTTTAACTCTTCGATGAGACTCTCACTGGTTCACAGTCTTTGCTAGGCATCTACCTGCTCTTCTGGTGTGGGCTGTGGGTGAATTTCTGCGCTCCTGTGGACTCCATGGGCTGCAGGGGGACCTCCTGCTCCCCCCATGGCCTTCAGCACGGCTAGCAGAGGGTTTTCGGCTCCGGCGCCTGGAGCACTGGAGCACCTCCTCCCCCACCTTCTTCACTGACCTTCGCGTCTCCATGCTTTCTCCCTACACTTCTTTTTACTTCCACTTCCTCCTCCTCCAACTACAGAGAAGTGTGTCCCTACCTTGTTTTGATTTCTTCTTAAATATGTTTTCACAGAGGCATAACAAGCACTTCTAATTGGCCCAAATTTGGCTGGCAGCATGTCCATCACTCTCAGAGCCATCAGAGATTGGCTCTGCTGGACTTAATGTAAAAACTTCCAGAACTGTCACTCAGGACACACAGGAGCCATCTTTGTGCCACTCCCCACCCATAAGACACCTCCCCAGGCCTACCACAACAGCTTCTGAGGGGTCCAAATTTCTTCTAGATGTCAAAAAATACTTTATTGAAGTTTGGGCCAATCAAAACCACCATAATATATATATATAGGAAAAAAAAATATATATATATATCAGGAGGGAAGAAGGAGGAAGGGTGGGGAGCATTTAGAGGGATGGTGCTTCTCTTCCCAAGCTGCATCCCTGTGGGATGGGGCTCTGCTCTCCTGGAGGTGCTGAACACCTGCCTGCCCATTGGAAGCAGTTAATTAATTCTGGTTTTCTTTGCTTGTGTGCGTGGCTTTTGCTTTCCCTATTAAACTGTGTTAATCTCAACCCACAAGTTCTCCAGCTTTTACCCTTCCAATTCTATCTAAAGTCCCGCTGATGGGTGACGTAATGGGCTGTGGGAGGGTGGCAGGAGCTGGCGGCCGCCCAAAACGAGGTCCCTGGGGTGCATATCTCCACCGAGTTCAGGGCGGGCAGCTCCCGGGGCGCGCTCACTGTGGCGTGAATCTCCGAGTCACAGAAATTCTGCAGGAAATGTAGTAGGATGGAAGAACGAACTGGACCCATCTCCGTTCTGCCAGGGAGGTTTATTTGGGGTAAGGGAAGAAGGTTGCAGGCAAAGGAGGCGGGGAGGAAAGCAAGGGATGGGAATAGGGGCTAGCAGCTCGAAGATGGGACCTCAAACTGATGCAGGCATCAGCTTATAAGGCAAAGGAAGGGGGCGGGGCTGGCTCCCCCAGAGCCAGTCCCAGGAGGTCTGAAGGCAAGACGGGCGGGGGGAAACACACCAATAGATTTCAGGTACAGCAGGGTGCATATTTCAAAAAGAACCAATAACATACAGGGCAGGGGAACAAAGGAAGCCACATGGAATCTGAAAATCAGGTTGCTACAGATGAGGGAGTGAGCAAGTGGCTGTGAGGGGTTTGGCTTCTGGCTGGGGTTAAACCAGGACAGAGATGTATAAATCATAGAATCATAGGATGCTTTGGGTTGGAAAGGACCTGAAAGCTCACCCCATTCCACCCCCAGCCACGGGCAGAGACACCTTCCACTAGACCAGGTTGTTCCAAGCCCTGTCCAACCTGGCCTTGGACACTGCCAAGAATGAGGCAGCCACAGCTTCTCTGCGCAGCCTGTGCCAGGGCCCCCCCACCCACACAGTGAACAATTCCTTCCTAATATCCATTCTAAATCTACCTTCTTTCAGCTTAAAGCCATTCCCCTTTGTCCTGTCACTGCACCATTACCTGATCTAACATCCTCCATGGGATGTCACTTCCCAGTTTGTTACAGGCACTTTCCCTTTCCCCAAAAGCATTTGGCAGCTGCAACAGGAGGACACAGTGAAGGGCAGGATGGTCTCATGTTCCAGCCTGACCTTAAAACAGCTTATCTGCTTCCTTAGAGGATGGCACCAAGGTCAGGAGGGGCACAGGATGCCCCCAAAACCCAATGGGTCACCCAGAATCCAAGAGAAGACTTGAAAAAATCATGTTTTCAAAAACCAAGGATTTTTCCTTAGAGTGAATTGCTTCACATGGAACTCCGCAGCTACATCTCTCTTTCTCCACATTTTATTTTTACAAAGGAAAAAAAGCAGCATAACAAGGAATCACCAGCAATCAGTATCTCCAATGTGGTGCACACCAGACCAGGACATGTCCTGGGAAATGCATCTCCCTCCCGCGTAGTACATAGATGTTGCTAATGCTGCAATTTGCTTTGCTGTGCCTATCTCATCCATCAAGAAGGAACTGGAATGGGGGGATGTGAGTTATTATCTCCTCATAATGATATAGGAGATGTCCAATGGGCTCTTTCAAGCTGCAGAGCTCTCACTGGGTATGTGCTGCTGGCAGGACTCTGCTGAGGATATGTCCACACAGGATCTTGCTAGGCAGAAAGGCAGGAGAGACGGCCCCAAACAGGACAGGTGAGCCTGAACCACCCCTGATGTAACACCTACACTGTCCTCTTTCAGCTGTGACAACACTCCAGCAACAGGGACCAAAGGGATCACAGCCAACAGGCCCCATGCTCATGCTCTGCCCTGGCTGAGCTGCCTCTGCCCTAGGACAGGGCTAGAAATAAGGCAACTTCTTCTCAAGCCCTGCTGAACATTTTCCCTCCCTCCACAGTTTTTCAGGAACAAAGGGAGATCAGCTTCACCGTAGCGCTCTCTGCAGATATCAGCTCACACATGAAGGCCAGGACACTTTCAAAGCATTGTCTGGACAATCCACTTCCCACTCCAGAGCACTCCCACAGCCTGTATAGCATTTCCACAGCTCCCAGCCCCCATGAAGTCAGAAATGGGAAAACAGATTCCAACTCCATGAGTCTGTGGGACAAAATCCACTACTTTCCTCCAAACACATCTGTTCTGAAACCAGCAAGACATACTGGCTTGTTCTGTCATTACTCCTATGCTCAATCCCAAGTGCCATGCTCAGTACCCAGGCAGGCACAAGATGGGTTCCAGCAGTCCCCCCTCTGGCCCCTCTCCTCCTGGCCAAGGGGCATCCCAGGTTTTTCACCTCTTCACCTCAGTAGCAGGTGTATTTTACCCTCTCCACAGGTGTCCAGGGCCCAGTTTCAGGCTCTTTAATAAGTGATATTCAGGGTTTAGAGCTGACTTACCACGGCTTGGAGTTCTCCTTCAGCCTGGCAGTGGCTCAAGATTTCCCCACAGCAGCCCAGGAGCTGGGGAAGGCCTGGGAAGGCTCAGAGGAGCTTCCACAAAGGTGCTGAGGCACCTGAGCACTAGCACTAATCCTCAAGGCCTTGAGCACCATCTCCTGGTCATTCCTGGATTTAATGGCAACTTAACCTCAGGCTTCCTCCATGTCATCATCCCCGAAAAGCCTGGGGGGACAAACCGCACATGGGAGCCCTTCAAGACATGCAACACTTCTGCAGGGTCACTCATACACTTGCTGCCACACACACAAAATGCCATGAGCTCCCCCAGCCCCTCTCCTGGGAGCTCTGCTGCTCCCTTCTTCCTTCCAAATTATAACAGGAACAAACTCTCTCACTGGCACAGACACCTTGGCATGCTCCTGTGCCACCATCTCTGCCTGGTGGCACTAAACAGCCAGCACAAGATGCTTTTGGAAAGCTCCAATCTGTTCCCCTCCCGTATTGCTGTGGCTCTGGGCAGGACAACAGGCACTGCTCATGGCAGGTTTCTGGGCTCTGGGATCCAGCAGGACCACTGCTCTGTGAGTAAATATTACAGTGGCAGAGTTCAACCTTTTGGCATAAGGAAATGGAAAATAAATGCTACCAGTCCCCTCAGAGCCACAGGAATCCTGCATCTATCTAATTGCACTTCCTAATGGATTCAGCAAACCATTAATTATCAGATTATATTTTAGGAAGCTGCTGATAAAAAAGCGTTATGAAATTTAGCCTTAAAGGAGCTGGCGTGTGCAATGAAGCTGTTGCATCATGCTGGTTCCAGAGAAGCACACTTTACAGTAGGTACTGAGTGCATTTTACAAGACATATAAAGCGTGCCCTGTGTGCCAGGGTAATGTTCACGTGCAGTCACAGCAGCTATCTCACACTCCAACACCTTCATTAGTGCCATGCCACAAGGGACACTAGCATGTAGGCACAACTCCTTCCTGGTTTTCAGTATGTCCCTGCTGAATTAGAGGGTGGTAGGAGATCTTAGGGCTGTTTGCTTGCAGAGGATGGATATGCCCAGACCCATGGTCTGGCCAGGATATGTGCCTGCCTGGGACCCTCCTTCCTAACAGATAGCCACAGCAAAAACATGGATGGGATCAGACCTGTGTGGCACAAGGTGCCACCCAAACAGCACTGAAGTAATTTAGCACAATTCCCAGGAAGTCTCTGCTGGAGAAGAGAGGCCCAAAGGTCAGCTCTTCAGCTCTGTGCTGCAAGAGTTCTCCAACTGCACAACAATACAGGTGAAAGCAGAAGGAACAAAACAGCCCTTATACCTTGCAGAAGATACCTGTGAGCACATCACTGACTGAGCCATAAAAATCTCCATGCTAAATTCTCAGGACAGCTTTTTTTGGTTTCCCATATCTGTAAGACCCAGCTCTGTCCTGCACTAGTCCTCTCCCCTCCATTCACAGCCATGGAGGATCACACCTGATTTCCATCTTTTCCTCTGCTGCTTTATTTCTCATGTGCTGGGGAGATATGAGTGGTCTACCTCACCAAAACTGGCTGACTGCAGGGAGATTTCCCAGGCCATGAACATCTATTAACCTCTCCTGTCCCTGGTCATGCTGTGCTTGCTGCATGCCTGGGATTGCTTTCCCAAAGAAACCCTGAATCTCCCAGGTGGAGCAGCACACTGAGCTCCTGAACAAGCCTAGTGGATACCAGCGGCCAGGCACAGGTCCCCTCCACTGTCCCTCACCTGGTTTCTTCACAAATCAGAGTGACTGTCATCGAACAAGTGTTCCATAGTCACTGCCACAAGCTCAGAGCCAGTTTGATTCACTGGGATTCAGGCAATGTCAAATTGACTGGGATTCAGGCAATGTCACAGGTTTGGCATAATCAAAAGAGATATGTGCTCTGCTGCTCCTTGCTCTGACGTCTGAGTCATCTGTATGGACGGAAGATGATCCAAGAGTCAGACACATACAGCACCACCTTCCCCTGGATGCTTTTGCTGCCCACACCGTTCCCAGCCCCAGCTCAGTTAATAACATTTAGCTTCACACCACAGGTCTGCAATTACAACAGGCGTGAGACTAATGGGAAACACCAAACCACACACACCAGTGAGGCAGGAGAAGACAGGAGAGTAATTTAAATATTTCTCTACACAAAATTGGTATAATTTAGCTCCACAAGCAGTCATAGATAGTAAGCACTCTGTGATTATACACTGGAGGAATGCCATCCTGGGGAATCTTGCACACTGGGCTCCCTCATCCAAGGAACTCTTCTCCAGTGATGGCTGAGATATTGAAGAGGAAGAGGCTAGCTTCAAACCTAGCACTGGGCCTCCAACAAAACAGCTGTAGTCTCATGGGGTGTCATAGAAATGTTAATACCCCCTGAGTAACCAGGCACTTCCACACACACTGCCAATCCTCCTCCTTGGCTCCTTAAAATCATGACTGACCTGCTTCCCCTCCAGCAAAGCCACCTCATGACAGCACAGAAATCCCAGAGCACTGTGGGTTAGGAGTTTGCATCATGGACCCCTCTAAGAATGACAAATCAGGGAGCAGAGGCGGCGAAAGGGCCCACAGGGTGGATTTGGGAAGAATAAGAGGCTGGAAGAGGAGGATGGATGAACAACCACAGCAGCTGTGACACTAGAGCAGTCTTACCTGCACAATCTGGCCACAGTGGCTTGGGAGAAGGCTACCTTGGATGCTCAGTGCTGAGGTGCCCCTCCAGCTCACTCTGCGAAGGGAAGCATGCCCCACAAAGCTCACAGGTGAATGTGCTCTCTGTCTGTGTGAAATGCTGTCTGGTGACATGGTTCTGCAGGGCCCCCAGGGAGTGGAAGGCCGTGGAGCACAACAAGCAGCGGAACAGCTGAGAATCTGTGGGAAAAGCACTGCCTGAGCCTAGGCTGGGCCAGCCAGGGCCAGCCTGAGGGTGCAGGGAACTGCAATGGTGTCCCGGGTAAATGATAAAGCTCTCTTTCCTCCGAGAGCGAAGGGCCCCCCAACACCCCCTCCCCCACCCACAACAGAACCTCTTAGATGGAAGTGAAGAAAAAACTATTTCACAGAACCACGCAGAGTGCCCTGCAAGGCACAGGGGAAGGGGACAACCAAGGTGAAAAGGAGTTATTCAACCTGATGAAAAAGTCCTTTTCCTCAGACGCAGCCCCTCTCCTCCTCGCCCCCCCCCGGGGCTGGGTGGAGCTCCCTGGAGAGCTCTGCTGTCCTCTGGCCCTCCTGGATCTCCGGGTGACAAAGCAGATCGAAGAGAAGGGGTCCAAACGAGGAAAAAGAAAAAATGAAAAAAAAAGAACGGGAACAGAGCTCACTCCGACCGCCGTCCAGCACGCAGTCTCTGCCGAGCGACGAATCCTCCCCCGGAGCGAGGCTTGGAGAAGAAGTTTTCAAAACAACCCGCGTTTCTCTCTGCGGCTGGTTGTAGTTAAAGAGACAGGACCACACAATTTTTTTACACATTTTTTCTTGGGCATATAAGCCAACGATAGGGGATAAAGGATTATCATAACATCAATCCAAGACATTCCACCCCTTATTCCATAGCATTGGCTTAAGGCCCACCCTAACATCTTCCAACTTTAAACACACACATATATATACACATATATACATACATACACATATACATATATATACACATATACATATATACACATAACTATGTACAAATAATGTCATTCAGTAAACAGTGTATGTTGCCATCCCAACCTTACATGTGGCCTTCACCCAAAATTAAATTTCCCTGACGGACACATCGTGTTTTTCCATCTTCCTGCATTATCCACCAAGTACACCCTGGTCCCTGAGCAAAGACAACCCCACGAATGGGCTTGTCTTTATGTGAGGCAGAATCAATCCAGACAGTTTTCCCTAACAAGCCTCTGGCATGTACTGCTGGGACCTTATCTCCATCCACTGTATGTAGAAGCTCAGATTGGGCAGGACCTGCTCGGTTGATGGAGCCTCGGGTATTGACTAACCAGGTGGCCTCTGCTAAATGTCGCTCCCAATTCTTGTAAGTTCCCCCACCCAATGCCCTTAGGGTGGTTTTTAACAGTCCATTATACCATTCTACTTTGCCAGCGCCTGGTGCATGATAAGGGATGTGGTACACCCACTCAATGCCATGGTCTCTAGCCCAGTTGTTTATGAGGCTATTTTTAAAATGAGTTCCGTTATCTGACTCAATTCTCTCAGGGGTACCATGCCTCCACAGGACTTGGTTTTCAAGGCCCAAGATGGTGTTACGAGCAGTGGCATGAGGCACAGGGTAGGTTTCCAGCCACCCAGTGGTGGCTTCTACCATTGTGAGCACATAGTGCTTGCCATGGCGGGTTTGAGGCAGTGTGATGTAATCAATCTGCCAGGCCTCACCATACCTGTATTTTGACCACCTTCCACCATACCACAGGGGTTTCACCCGCTTGGCTTGCTTGATGGCAGCACACGTTTCACAGTCATGGATAACTTGAGAGATGCAGTCCATGGTTAGATCCACCCCTCGGCCTCGTGCCCACTTATAGGTGGCATCTCTGCCCTGATGGCCTGAGGCATCATGGGCCCATCGAGCTAGGAATAAATCTCCCTTATGCTGCCAATCCAAGTCTACCTGGGACACCTTTATCTTTGCAGCCTGATCTACCTGTTCGTTGTTTCGGTGTTCCTCATTAGCTCGACTCTTGGGGACATGGGCGTCTACATGGCAGACCTTCACAGGTAGTCTCTCTGCCCGGCTAGCGATGTCTTTCCACTCTTCAGCTGCCCAAATTGGTTTTCCCCTACGCTGCCAACCAGCCTTCTTCCACTTTTCCAGCCAACCCCATACAGCATTGGCTACCATCCATGAATCAGTATAAAGGTAGAGCTTTGGCCATTTCTCTCTTTCAGCAATGTCCAGGGCTAACTGAACGGCTTTGAGCTCAGCGAATTGGCTCGATCCACCCTCTTCTTCCCTAGCTTCCGCAACCCGTCGTGTGGGGCTCCACACAGCTGCTTTCCATTTTCGTTTTGTCCCTACAAGACGACAGGAACCATCAGTGAAAAGAGCATAGCGTGTTTCGTCTGCTGGCAGTTGGTTGTATGGTGGGGCTTCCTCCACACGAGTCACCTGTTCCAACTCCTCTTCCTCAATCAGACTAAAATTTTCACCTTCAGGCCAATTTGTAATTATTTCCAAAATCCCAGGGCGATTCAAATTTCCCATACGGGCGCGCTGTGTGATAAGGGCAATCCATTTGCTCCCTGTGCCATTGGTGGCATGATAAGTAGAGGGAACCTCTGCTTTAAACATCCACCCCAGCACCGGTAGTCAAGGTGCCAGGAGGAGTTGTGCTTCTGTGCCAATTACCTCTGAGGCAGCTTGGACTCCTTCGTATGCTGCTAAGATTTCTTTCTCTGTTGGGGTGTAGTTGGCTTCAGACCCTCTGTAACTTCGGCTCCAGAATCCCAATGGACGACCCCAAGTCTCACCAGGCACCTTCTGCCAAAGGCTCCAGGACAGACCATGGCTCCCAGCTGCAGAGTAAAGCACATTCTTTACTTCTGGCCCTGTCCTGACTGGGCCAAGGGCTACTGCATGAGCAATCTCCTGCTTGATCTGAGTGAAAGCTTGCTGTTGTTCAGGACCCCAGTGGAAATCATTTTTCTTACGGGTAACCATGTAGAGAGGACTCACAATCTGGCTGTACTCGGGGATGTGCATTCTCCAAAAGCCTATAGCTCCCAGGAAAGCTTGCGTCTCTTTCTTGTTGGTTGGGGGGGACATTGTGATGATTTTATTGATAACCTCAGTAGGAATCTGACGCCGTCCATCTTGCCACTTCGCTCCTAGGAACTGGATCTCTTTGGCAGGCCCTTTGACTTTGCTCTTTTTTATAGCGAAACCGGCTTCCAGGAGAATCTGGATGATTTCCTTTCCTTTCTCAAATACTTCTTCTGCTGTGTCCCCCCACACAATGATGTCGTCAATGTATTGCAAATGTTCTGGAGCCCCACCCTTTTCCAATGCGGCCTGGATCAGTCCATGACAAATGGTGGGACTGTGTTTCCACCCCTGGGGCAATCAGTTCCACGTGTACTGCACGTCCCTCCAGGTGAAAGCAAACTGAGGTCTGCACTCTGCTGCCAGAGGAATGGAGAAAAATGCATTTGCAATGTCAATAGTGGAATACCACTTTGCTGCCTTGCACTCTAGCTCATACTGGAGCTCCAACATGTCTGGCACGGCAGCACTCAGAGGTGGAGTCACCTCATTCAAGGCACGATAGTCCACAGTCAATCTCCATTCTCCTTCAGATTTTCGCACAGGCCAGATGGGGCTGTTAAAGGATGAATGGGTCCTGCTGACCACCCCTTGGCTCTCCAGCTCACGGATTAGTTTGTGAATGGGAATCACGGCATCACGAGTTGTCCGGTACTGTCGGCGGTGCACAATCGAGGCTGCAATCGGTACTTGTTGCTCTTCCCCTTTCAGGAGTCCTACTGCAGATGGGTTCTCTGACAGTTCAGGCAAGGTGTTCAATTGTTTTATGCCCTCTGTCTCCACAGCAGCTATCCCAAATGCCCACTTGAGTCCCTTGGGGTCTTTGAAATATCCACTTCGGAGGAAGTCTATACCTAAAATACATGGAGCCTCTGGGCCAGTCACAATGGAATGTTCTTTCCACTCTCTTCCAGTCAGGCTCACCTCAGCTTTCACCAGGGTCAAGTCTTGTGATCCTCCTGTAACGCAGGAAATAGAAACAGGTTCTGTCCCCACATGTCGCGATGGGATTATTGTGCATTGTGCACCAATGTCAACTAGAGCCTCGTATTCTTGTGGCTCTGATGTGCCAGGCCACTGAATCCACACTGTCCAAAAAATACGGTTTTCCCTGGCCTCTACCTGGCTAGAGGCAGGGCCCCTCTAACCATGGTGGGCATTCGTGTTAGAAGTTCCTTCAAGGGAATCAGACATGTTGAGTAGAGCTATTTCCCTTCTGGTGGAATTCCCTCTCTGAGTCTTGCCCTCCTTCAATTCACGCACTCATCGTGCCAGGACAGCAGTGGGTTGTCCATCCCACCTGTTCATGTTTTCTCCACTGTCACAAAGGAAATACCACAACTCACGTCGAGGGATATATGCAGTTCTCATAGCTGAGGAGCGTCTGCATGGGGTAACAGAACCTCTGATCTGTACTGCTGAGATTTGGAGAAGGCTGTCTTTAATCTCTTTACTGAGTTTCTCATGATTCTTCTCTATCTTATTTTCTAGTTTCTGCAGATTTGTTTCCACAGCTGAGATTCTTCCATTCATTGGGCTATGCATGACTCTGCATACGCTCGGAGCTTCCTTGTCATATCACGCAGTCTCATGCCCGTCATCTTGCTTCATAATGGCTAAAGCAGAAGCATACTCTGATGGCCCAAGCTTTAGGAGTTTCCGCCACATCAGAGGTGTACATTCTATCCTATCTGGGTCTGTAATCGGATCTGGGTTTGCTATGTCCTCTGAGAAGACAATTTCTACCACCGCCATTTCTCTCAAGCGTTGAATCCCTTGTTCTATGGTTCTCCACGGGGTTTGTTGCAAATAGAGATCGTTGGGATGTAGGTATCTTTCCCTCGCAGCTCTGATAGCTCGTCTCCAGAGGCTGCTGCAGTCAGGCCCATCTCATATAGTTTGGTTGATATCTGGGTCATGTGACACAGTCCCTAAATGCCTTGCCTCAGTAGGATCTAGAAGCGTAACATTGCCTGCGGCATCCCAAAGACGGACTAACCAACTAATAGCAGATTCATCATCTCGTTGGACATAATCTTTTCTTAGGCTGTGAAGGTCTCTCACATTCATGGATTCAACAATGACCTCTGACTCAGTTGCTGACCTTGAGGATCCGTGCCCACCGTCACCTGGGCGATCAGTCTTAACTTGGGCTTTCCTGCTTCTCGTAACAGGAGCAACTGCCACTGGCTTAGGCTCCCTTACTTCCTGTTCTATAATATCTGACAGTGTACGATAAGCATATGCCAGGGCCCAACATATTGCACTGCAGTTGTCTCTGCACTTCTGTTTCAGATACTTCCCCACCTCAGCTGGTCTCGGGATTTGTCCAGGGGGAAATTCCCAGTCTATTGGGTCAGAGAATTTCTTTAAAGTTTTACCTATGTCCTCCCATACTCCACACCATTCAAATTTCCTCACATCTGGATTAGGTGCCTGCTCCTGCTCAGCCCCTCTGGACTTCTCAGCCCTCATTCTGGTAAAGCTGAACATCATATACATGGAACCTACTACGTAAAGCACCTGTACTACCAAGTTAACGGTCTCTTTAACATCCAGGGGAAACTGAATATTCTCAAAAGATGATATACCGGATTTAAAGGGAAAGAGATGGGTGAGGAGCTAGGAAGCTTCACCCTCTACTTCTCTAGCAGGTTGGGTAATATTACTAACAAAACTCCAAAACAGGTTACTAAAACTAGAGGAGGAAAGTAACAGAGCATGTACATCTTTAACTGTTTCCCATACCTTCTTACAGATTGTCAGTATCACACACACTACTATAACAAGCCGGAGTCGTGTCCCTGATTGGTGGAAATTATACATTAGGGACAAGATTGCCCCTACCTGTTGGTAGGGAAACAAACCTATGTGCCAAACAGACAGTATTACATCAACCAACCTCCCATCAAACAGCATAGTGACTACTGATGGCTGTAATTCAATACCAAGCGTTTAAAACCAGAATGCAATTATTAGGGTTTTTTCTTCACTCTCTTTAACCCCACAAAAGGTGTAGAACAAGTAATCATGGCCCCACATTGGGCGCCAAATACTGTCCCGGGTTAATGATAAAGCTCTCTCTCCTCTGAGAGCGAAGGGCCCCCAACACCCCCTCCCCCCACCCACAACAGAACCTCTTAGATGGAAGTGAAGAAAAAACTATTTATTTCACAGAACCACGCAGAGTGCCCTGCAAGGCACAGGGGAAGGGGACAACCAAGGTGAAAAGGAGTTATTCAACCTGATGAAAAAGTCCTTTTCCTCAGACGCAGCCCCTCTCCTCCTCGCCCCCCCCGGGGCTGGGTGGAGCTCCCTGGAGAGCTCTGCTGTCCTCTGGCCCTCCTGGATCTCCGGGTGACAAAGCAGATCGAAGAGAAGGGGTCCAAACGAGGAAAAAGAAAAAATGAAAAAAAAAAAAGAACGGGAACAGAGCTCACTCTGACCGCCGTCCAGCACGCAGTCTCTGCCGAGCGACGAATCCTCCCCCGGAGCGAGGCTTGGGAAAAAAGTTTTCAAAACAACCCGCGTTTCTCTCTGCGGCTGGTTGTAGTTAAAGAGACAGGACCGCACAATTTTTTTACACATTTTTTCTTGGGCATATAAGCCAACGATAGGGAATAAAGGATTATCATAACATCAATCCAAGACAAATGGCCAGGACACACAGGGCTGAAAGCCAGCAGGGTCTGGCATGTGTCAGTGTCCCTTCTCCCGGCTGCACCACTGGCTGTCAAACGGTTTATGGCTGCTTGAGTCCATTTTGGCTCCCTGCAGCACTAGCATTCAGAAGCCAGGCTGGTTTACCTGCAGCTGTGGCTGTCTCTGCTCTCAGGAATGCTTTCTCCCAGTTCCCTCACTCCATCCAGCACTGCTCCTTGCTGGCCTGGCTTGCACCTCCTGATCCAGCTATTGCAAACTTATTACCCACCTCAGGGGCTCTCCACTTTTAAGAGAGCTTTTTCTAGGTCTTCTCCTTCCTCATTCTGCAGCCTGCTGTTGGCTGTCCCCTCCAAAGTCTCCTGATTCATATTCTCTCCTGCTATCTCATGCACTGTCCTGGGGACCCACTTTCTGAAGTAGCATGGTCTGCCAGTTAACTCTGCCCTTACAGCTCGCAAACTTGTCAAAGCATGGAACTGGTTGATTTTTAAAGTCCCTTCCAACCCAAATAATTCTATGATTCAAAGTGTCCTTGACATGGTGTCCCCAAGTCCAGGTCTCTCTCTGATCTTTCTGGTGCTACACTCCCTTTTTCTCCAGTCTCCCCCACTAGCTCTGTACACAAACCTAGTGCTCAGGGTTCAGTCCATCATTCCTCATGCTGATGTCTCCTCACCTACACTTAGCTCTGTTCTCTACTGTAACAAGCAAAACCATAACTTTCCATGATTCCAGAAGGTCCAGAAGCTTAATAAACATGTCCCAGCCTCACCAAACCCAGTGTTTTTCCAGTTCATCCTTATTTTGTGTTTCCTCACATTGTTTCCCTACCATGTCCCTCTTCACTCTCCTGCTTACAACTGAGACATCACCAATAGGAGCCTTCATTGCTCACAAGGTTACCTGAACAGCAGCAAAGGTGACAGACCTGAGTGCCTGCACTTCATGTGCACCTGCAGGAGAGAAGCGTGGGGAACAGCTCCTTGCACAAATCACACTTCTGGAACTTCACATCTGCAAACAAAGCCAAGAGCAGAAAAACATGCTCTCAGAGTCTTCTACATAAGACCTTCCAGACCAGAGCTCTCTAGTATTTCATCACCACCGCACCTGCACACAGGCATGAGGAGCATCCTTAGAGATGCAGCCAGGAGCAAGTGAGCTGCAAGATTCTGAGATGAGCCAGAAGAGATGACTACAGGTCACAAGAATCTACTGTGACTTGAAGGTAAATGGGATGTGCAGCCTTGTCCTATCAGAGTTATTACTGCATCAGTCTCCTCTCGCACATAACAAGTGACAGGACAAGAGGAAATGGCCATGAGAAGCTCCAGAGGAGGATTAGGCCCTGTGCTCTTCAACATCTTCATAAATTACTTGGATGCAGGACTGGAAGGAATATGAGGCAAGTTCACAGATGATAGAAAACTGGAAGGAGCTGTTGCCTCCCTCAAAGGCAGAGAGGCCCTGCAGAGAGACCTTAACAAAATAGAGGACTGGGCCATCACCAACCATGTGAAGTTCAACAAGGGAAAGTGTTGGATTCTGCACCTGGGAAGGGACAACCCTGGCTGTGTGTAGGGACTGGGGAACGAGAGGCTGGAGAGCAGCTGCAGGAAGGGACCTGAGGGTCTTGACCAATGGGCAGTTGGATCTGAGTCAGCAGTGCCCTGGCAGCCAGGAGGGACATCCCTGTCCTGGGGGATCAGGCCAAGCATCACTAGCCAGGCAAGGGAGGCGATTGTCCTGCTGTATTCCGCACTGGGGCAGTTCTGAGCACCATGAAGTAAGAAAGATATTAAACTATTAGAGTGGGTCCAAAAGAGGGCCATGGTGATGGTGGAGGGTCTTGAGAGGAAGCCGTGTTAGGAGTTGCTGAGGGCACTTCCTCTGTTCAGCCAGTACTGACTGAGGTCAGACCTCATAGCAATCTATCATTTCCTCATGAGGGAAGAGGAGGGGAAGACACTGATCTCTTCTCTGTTGTGACCAGTGACAGGACTCAAGGGATTGGCCTGAAGTTGTGTCAGGAGAGGTTTAACTTGGATAACAGGAAAAAGGCTTTTCACCCAGAGGGTGGTCAGGCACTGAAACAGGCTCCCCAGAGAAGTGGTTCCAGCACCAAACCTGACAGACATCAAGAAGCATTTGGACAATACCCTTGGGCACATGGTGTGACTTCTGGAGACAGCACTGTGCAGGGCCAGGAATTGGACTTAGTGATCCTTGTGGGTCCCTTCCAACTCAGCATATTCTGTGATCAGGGAAAATTTCTTCATGGAAAGCATGGTCTGGCATTGGAATAAACTGCCCAGGACCATGGTGGAGTCACCATCCCTGGAACTGTTCAAAAAATGTGTGGATGTGGCACCTGGGGACAGGTTTGGTGGTGAACATGGTAGTGTTGGGTTAATGGCTGAACTCAATCCTGGAGAGCTTTTTCAACCTAAGTGCTTCTGTGAATCTCTCTCTCCCAGCAGTCACCACATTACTAATGATGGGTTCTTAAGAAGGCTCAGGTTGCCCAGAGAAGCTGTGGCTGCCCCATCCCTAGCAGGACAGGTTGGACAGGGCTTGGAGCAGCCTGGGATAGTGGAAGGTGTCCCGGTCCAGAGCAGGGGGTGGAACAAGATGAATTTTAAGGTCCCTTCCAACCCAACCCACTCTGACATTCTATGATTTTGTTCCAGGGGCAGCATGACAGCCAGAAACCATGTGGAAAGCAAAAGAACAGGAGAGGTGTGCTCAGCAGGTACACGACCAAGGACAAGCACAAGCATCGCACTCTGTTTCTTCATTGTCCCTAAGGAGCTGAACACAGCTGAATCCCTGATCCTTGTCTCACTCATTGCAGGTCTCCTTTTGGTGTGAATTCTTGTTCCCTTGAAGCAATGTGTTCCCACACACATTCCTCCAAGGCATGCCATTTGCAACCTGACTGTTTTTATTCCTAGAACTTCCTGGCAACTGGAACTTGAGTAAATGAGATTCCTGAGGGTCTTGATGGGCAGATACATAGCCCTTCACACTCACAGCTCATCTCCCCACATGGACCTGTCTTTTCCCTATGGACTCTTCCCTCTGCCAACCCCAAACTGCTGCACATGGCCAGGAGAGCCACCCTGATGCAGGAGCAGGCAACAGCAATGTCGGCATATGAGATCAACTGGGTACACCAGCTCACCTGGTAAGCCTTGTCACACACTTCACAGGCAAAGGGCTTTCCCCCAACATGGGTCACCATGTGGTGCTCCAGGAGCGATGGGGCACTGAAGACTTTGGAGCATGTAGGACAGGAGTGGTATTCCCGGCAATGGGCTTCATGGACATGCTTGAGGTGTTCCTGAAGGGTGGCAAAGCTCATCTTCACTGTCTGCTGCCCAGAAACAGCAAAAACCAGAGAGGGCAAAGAAATCAAGGGAAAAGAAGAGAAGAATTAAGAGGGAAATTCACAGAGGGAGTTAAAAAAAGGGGAAAAAAATGTGCCTTCCCAGGTGAAAACTAGAACTGGAGTTTGGGCTTTACATATAGGTGTTGCTGCTCCTGATCACTGACAGTTTCCCATGGTGGGGTCCCAGCAGCTTGTTTGCTGGAAGCCACCCCTGCCATTTGTTTTGGGATAACTCTACTCATAACATCAATCCACTAAAATCTCACTTTTCTTGGGAGAGAAAAGTCCCCTCATGAGACCCCCAGCAGACACCAGAAACAGCCTGGCATGGGGCTGCCATGACCCTGCAGAAGCCGTGCTCTGCAGGCTGGGCTGCCCATGCCTGGGAGGCAGCTGGCCACACTCACTGTGGAAGGTGCAGAGGTGGATGGAGAGCCCGTTGACCTGGCGAAAGCCTTTCCCACACTCACGGCAGACGTAGGGCTTGTCCTCGGTGTGGGTGCAGATGTGGCGCAACAGCTCAATGGACTGGGCAAACACGGCATTGCAGCACTGGCAGGAATACATCTTCTCTGCAGGGACACCCCAGTGAGAGCCTGCACCCAACACACAGCAGCTCTGTCTGGACTATGCCTGACTTCAGAGGGAGAGGGAAGAGACTGTGACATGAACGGGGTAGCCATTTCCTGGGGTAGCCAGAACATCTCAGTACAAGATCCAAAATGTCCTGGAGGTGCTGGAGAAAAACACACCTGCACAGGGAGGATAAAATTACTACAGACCTCAGGTATCCAGAGGTACTACGCTCTTCCAGGGGTACTAAATGCTGGTGTGTGTCTCATGTTCAAAATTAATTGCACAACTGCATCACAGTCATGGAACAGTGGGAAATACACCTAAGTGCATTTATTACAACCTCTGCAATGCCTCATCTGTGCCAATGAGCTAGAGGAGTCCTGCCTCAGTCCCAGTAGTGCACAGCACCGAGTACAAGGCAGGAGAAGCAGTGGCATAAAAGATATGTGCAATTCAGCCAAAGGGAGGGATGGGAGAAGGTAGGATAACCAGAGGAAGGATGCATCGCTGGAGTCTAGGTGTAATGGAACAGAGAGGAGCTATTCAGGAGAAAAACAAGGAATATGGAGGAAGAGAAGGAGTGTGTGGGTAATCTGAGGACCTGGATAAGGGAATGAGGGAAAGGCAGAGTGGGGAATTGCCAGCAAACCCATGCAGGTGAAGAAGATCTGGGAGTAGCATGACGCCCAGAGGTAGCGCAAAGGATGGGGAAGTGGGCAGGAGGCAAAGGGAGGAACAGGCCATGAAGGGGTGGATGGAGCAAATGGAACTCAGAGACAGCTCCCACAGGGAAGCTCACCCTCAGCATGCTTCTTCTTGGTGTGGTAGGCAAGGGCCAAGGCCTGCATGAAGGTCATCAGGCAGTGCTTGCACATGAAGGGCCAGTCCCCTGTGTGCAACCGCAGGTGGTTCTTCAGCGTGGAGTTATTGCAGTTTTGTTGGATATTATGGCAGACCTTACCCAAGAGCATCTCTGCCCAGCTTGGGTCAGTGCCTCAGTGCACCAAACCTTCTGTTCCAGGGCCGGTCACTGCACTCTCACAGGCCAGGGAGCCATGAGGCTAGCTCGGGTTTCATCTGCTTCCACAACGGCGGTGGTAAAGGAGGCCAGGAGGGTCTGTGCACAGTGTCCATGGAAGATTTTATTCACATGGCTACACCAGAGGCTAAAGCCCTCCCAGAGGCAGAGATGCCTAATGGGCGAAGACCTGACATGCACAGACACATGCACACAGACCGCATGCAGAGACAACAACATGGTGGAGGGTCAGGAGTTTTCAAGGGAGACAGGGGGGCAGGGACAGCCCATTGAGCCAGTGATCTCTGGGCACAGGGGCAGTACATGGGCGGAGTTAGGGTACAGGAACCAATAGGGAAAACCCGAGGGAGCGGCCAGGGCCAGGGGCAGGGAAGGCAGCATAATAGGAGAAAAGTAACCATATAAGAGAGAAAAAGGGATGGGGAGATACAATTTGTACCACAACATGGAGTTGTTCACAAACTTGGCCCCTCACTCCTGGCAGGAGAAGGGCTTCTCTTCAAGGTGTTCTGTCAGCTTGTGGTACTCCATCCCTGGGGAGGCTAGCAGGACACTAGGGTGGCACTGGTGGGACCCAGTACTAGCCCTAATTCAGCTGCAGAGGCACCACTTCACCCTACTGCAGATCTACCAGCCCACCAGTGACACCACAGTCCTCCCATGTCCTCCAGCCTGGAGGTCCACCATGACACTGTGAGCTGCCCCAGGAAGGGCAAAGAGATGTGGCTTCTCTTATGCATCCTGCTAAAGCCGCCAGGAACTGGAACAGCTTGGTTACTTTTGGAGGCTTTTAAGTTTGCCAGTAGCCCCGCTTTTCCTTAATGAACTATGTGGAAAACCAATTAGGGAAGACCTAATCAGAAAGTGGTTGTGCTCAGTGGGGCAGGAAAAATGAGCTGAGCTGTGTTTCTTACACATCGCACTCACAGAGCTGCAGGGAGAAGGAGGAGATTTCAGACTATCACTTTACTATATTGTCCAAACTTCTGTCTAAACACTCCTGCTCCTACCAACCCTACCTGAGGCATGAGCAAACTCTCTTCCACAGATGTCACATGCCACAGGGAGCTGCTGCTTCTTCTTCTTCTTGGCCATCCCCACCATCCCGTGGACCTCCAGCTGATGCTTCTCCAGCTCCTTCTTTGTTGATTTGACCTCACTGCACTCTTTACATTGGATCTGCTTTCCTCTGGCCACCCAACAGCGTTTCATGTGCGCCTTCAGGCGGCAGTAGAAGTGCAAGACCTTAACACAGACTTTGCAGACAAAACTCTTCTTGGAAGAAGCTTTGTCTTGGGATTCCTTTGCTTCTTTAGCACTGGCACCTCCCACCTTGTCCTCACCTTTGTCCAGAGCTTCAAGCTGGGATTCACTGTTCACTTTCCATTTCCTGATCCCAGGTTTCTCCCCTCATCCCTCAGTCAAGAGACGTATGGAAATAGCAATTACTATTTTGGTGGTGACCAGTAGGACTGAGCACCTGCCCCTTGGTCTCCCATCTCCTGAATGCTCCTACATAGTTTTCCCTGCACAGAAACAACAGACACAGACATGCTCTCCAATCAGAATGGTGGCACAGGGCTCTGCGCAGAAGTGGTTCTGGCCTGCATGGTTAGATGCACAAAGAATGATCCTTGAATTTCTCCACCATACATGCAAGGGTCTGCATGAGATGCCAAGAGCCAGGGCCAGATTTTCCTAAAAGGTTGTTTCTCAAACTCTTGCTTCCAAGCATTTGCCTCCTGCTCAGACACATGAAGTTACAACCCTGCTTAAACGTTTGCAGACTTGAGCCTCAGGTATGATGCTGTCCAAATCTGCCACTGAGAGTGGATATCCAGCCCTAATTACAAGAAACCTCAGAAACACTTCACAAACACAAACTCTTTGAAAGGGTACAGATTATCTTGTTACAACCATTTTGAGTCTTCTGCTCAGGGCCCTGAGGTGTTTTAAACTGCTCATTACATTCATATCTCACAAAGTGTAAATTCCTTCCTCAGTCACTCTAACACCATCATCTCAAAAAGCACAAACTGGAAAATTCACCCAGGATCTCAATCTACAGAAAAGACCCACAGGGAATGTATGTATGGAAGAAATCAAAACACAAACAGATACATTTGTCTTCTTTGCTATAATGAGAACTCGGGAACTGTGTGGCCATGGAAACTGGTGACTTCTCCTTCTGCCAATGTACAGGAAATTCAGCCTTGCAAAACTACATCTCTGCCTCCATCACTATGGGAAGAGCTTAGCACTGTGTCCCCTCACACAGCACTATTGCCCCAGATTTCCAAACAGCTAGAGACCAGATGACACATTCCAATGGACCTGGAAATCTTAAGATGCCAAGTGGTGATCGATAACCTGGAAACACATCAGGGAAGAACAGCAGACTGGAAGACTGGTTCTGTCAAGATCACCTTGACCTGTGACCTCTGTGATCTCTTTCCACATCCCTTCAGCCAACACTGTCAGTTTTTCTGACCCAAGTGAAGAAGGATTTTTAAATCTCCCAGTTAGACGACAACTGTATTTTTTAAAAAAACACAAGACCATGGGGAGGAAAAGCCTTTTTTGTAAAGCTCTTGACACATTTCTGAGATTTGAGAGTGAGATCAATCTTGACAAACATGATCTCCATAGAAGCAACTGTAGAGAGCCCTGGAAAACAGATGGCTAGAGAGGGGGTTATGGAGTTGGCTGGAAGAGCTAAACCCTGCCCTTGCATGCACCAGCTGCCAACAGTGACAGTGCTCTGACAACAGCAGGGTCCAAAGGAGAAGCCAAGAGATTCCATGTTGTACCTCCACCAAAGAAACCTATCCATTACTTACAGTGCTGAGCATAGTTGGGGATGGATGCCGTTTCTTCCACAAGGATGCTCTGTGCCTTCCAAGTGCTTCAGTTCATCTAACTTAATTTCCAGAAATTTTTGAGGGTTTTTTTTGCAGTAGAGATGCAAAAACTGTTGTTTTCAAGTGGAAGTGCAAATTGAACACATTTCCATGCAGCACGTACACTCTCAGAAACGAAAGGTCTCCTCAGTTTCAATAGGAAGCTCACACCCCTCAGACATGAGGCCTGCGGTTATCACTCATATCTCATGCCAAAAGCCACATGGTCCATAAAGTCACCTGCAATATTTGGGCCTGGTAAGCAGTGATGTCAGAGCTGAGTAGACTGGCCTTGAAATTAAGATATGGAAGTTCAGTGCAAAGATCTGTAGGATGCCAGAAAGAGGCTGGTACCTGGCAACCCTCCTCTGGACACTTCATCCAGAATAGATGTTTTTGCCAAGTAAATGGCATTTTCCAGGGCTTTTTTTCTGATGTTGCTTCTTGCTTGATTTCATCTTGACCTTGGCTTGATGCCCTGCAAAGCCACTCAGTGGCAGCAATCTGCTCTCTTTGATATCACTGCCAGAGTGGCAGCAGCTGCCAGAGCAGTCACGCTGACTCCCCAGGCCTCTCTGCTGCACACCACAAGGTGTTGAGGAGCTCACATGGAGCTGCATGTTCACAGACACGTGAATTGTTGGTTCATCTGCTTCAAAGTCATCAGGGCCTCAGCCGTGGCACATCCCACAGACACACAGGGTCAGGGGGAGTGGGACAAGTGCCTGTAGCATCAGAAGGTGATAGAACGAGTGGCAGGTAAGAAAGAATCATCCTTTCTCTGGAAATCAAAGCCATGACCAGGTGAAAATGCCAGCTAGATTGGAGGCAGCTCTTGGTGCAGTTAGAAGAAAGTACGTAGATATGAACTGGGCATGAATATTGGATCTGCAGAATAGGACATCTCTCAGGAGGCCACTGAGGCAAGGAAGGGGAGTGGAACATATGCTGTCACCCTCCAAGCTCTACAGCTAGAGCAGTCATCGAGAGCCTCAGTTTTTTCTACCTGTGCCTGCTCCTAGTCACACACTCTCACCTTCCACCCCAGCAGCATTTCCTCACTGCCCAAGACCACAGGCAGGCCAACGAGCCCAGGGTGCAGAGGGTGACCTGCCCTCAGCACATGGGGGACAGGCTTTGCCTGTCCCTGCCAAACACAAAATGAGGGCAAGTGTCAAAGCCATGAGGCTTGTGTTCATTCATAAAGACTGACGGCCTTGACCCAAATTTTCAGACAAAGTAATTAAACCTTCAATCCTAAAAAAACCATCACATTAATAGCAACCTACTTTCTACTCTAACTCCCCAGCAATCTCATGGCATTTCCACACGGCTTGTCAGCTAAGCAACTCTGGCACCACAAGAAAATAGGAATGGATTGAGCCTGTACTTGGATAAAAACCACCCTGTGCACATTCCAGTGGACTCTGCAGTCCAAAGAATCTGGATATGCTGGGAAACAGATGAAAATGCATGTAAGCAAACAGCACAAGCAAGTCACATTTACATCTTTTCTGGAAGAACACACACCTGCAGTTACCTTCCCAACCCTCTGGTATCCTTATCATTAAAGCACCAAATTCAGTCAAGCATTTTTCCGTCAAATTATGGATGCAAAGATACAATTAGCTTCAGTTGAAAAGCCTCCCACAGCTCAGGGCAGGATTTATGCATGGTTATTGCTCTGCATTTGTTCTGGAGTTCACAAATTGCTATCTCCATGTGTTTTGTCCACAACTTAGCCAAACTAGTATAGCACTGTCCTCCTTCTGTGTGATGCTCACAAGGGATTGTTTATTTATAAAGTGCATACAGAACAAGGCCAAATTAAAGCTTTCTAAGAAAACTAACTCAGAACATAGTCTGGGACTACAAACTGCACCATCATGGTCATCTTTGCACAAGAGGAGTATGCTCTGTCATTACCTTTCTGCAGCCTGTGAAAAATCCAAACATACACATAGAAAGTCAAAGAAATGCAACTGTCATGTTTTGACCCTGGCTGAACACCAGGCACCCACGACATCTGCTCACTCACTCTTCCCTGCCACAGCTGGGCAGAGGAGAGAAAAAAAAAGTTAACACAAAGGGTTCATGAGTGAGATAAAGACCTAGAGAAAACACTTCAAGGGCAAAACAGGCTAAACTTAAGAGTTGCAATGTCAATTTATTACTAATAGAGTCAAAGGAGGATAATGAGAAGTAAAATAAGTCCTTAAAACACCGTTCTTCCCCCCCCAACCCCTCCCTCCTTCCCACTAATAATGCAGGGGGACAGGGTGTCCTGAGGGTTTGAGTCAGTTCATCACCGAGGTCTTTCTTCTGCCACTCAGGGAGAGCAGTCCTTCCCCTGCTATGCTGTGGGGTCCCTCCCATGGGAGACAGTTCTCTGTGAACTTCTCCAGCATGGTTCCAATGTCACGAGCAGCAGTCCACTCACACCTGCTGCAACATGAGTCATCCCACGGGCAGATAGTTGTCCCAGACTGCTGTGGCATGGGTCACTCTTCCACAGGGTGCACACCTGCAAGGACAGGCTGCTCCAGCCTGGGAGCAGGGGCCTTCTCACTCCACCATGTCTCCCACTGGATCACAGCCTCCTCCAGGCGTCCACCCGCTCTGGTGTGGGCACCTCCACCATGGGCTGCAGGTGGATCTCTGCATCTCCATATATGCCCATGGGCTGCAGGGGGACAGCTGCTCCACCATGGTCTTCACCACAGCCTGCAGAGGAAATTCAGCTCTGGCGCCTGGAGCACCTCCTCCCCCACCTTCTTCACTGACCTTGGTATCTCCATGTTTTTTCCCTCATATGTTCTCACCTCCTCCTCCTTCTCTGGCAACAAAAAAACTGCGTGCATATTTGCTTTGATTTTCTTCTTGAGTATGTTATCACAGAGGTGTCACCATCATCTCTAACTGGCCCAGCCTTGGCCAGCAGCACACCCATCATCTTCAGAGCCATCAGAGATTGGCTCTGCTGGATGTGGTGGAAGTTTCCAGGAGCTTCTCACAGGAGCCATCTTTGTGCCACCCCCACTACTAAAAACTGGGCCAAGCAAAACCAACACAGTAATGTAAGTCCAAACTCATACAGATCCAACAGCACAGGAAGAGCCAACGAAACTCCACAGCTTAAGGATAGTAATTGTGAAAAATAATCCAATACAGATACATATTACAGAACTAAGCTGCTTAAATGCCTCCAGAGCAAGGGCTGGGGCGGAGAAATGCAAACACAGTTAAGGAACACCAATATGGCATAAGTTATGGGCTCCACAGCCCTCGTAAGGCACAAAACTTTAACATGGTGCATGTTGCCAGCAGGAAAAACACACACTCCAGTGCCTGGATCCAAAGATCACCCTGCAAATCCTCCTCCAAGTACAATCCCAACATCTGGCCAGAGGTAGCTGTGTGAAATGGTCTCAGCCCACCAGGACACTTGGTTCACCACCTTACTGCCCCAGACCCCTATAACCATGTGTAAAAGCCCACTGAAGGGTAAACCCTGTGCTTCTCTTACCCACATCACTGGCTTCAGGCCTGGGAAGGACTCATGGACACTGCACAGCATCTGGCAGATCTTGATGGCTGGGACAGACTTCTCCTGAGCTGTGCACAGAGCTGCTTTCAAAGAGGCCTCTGAACTTTCAGTCTGAGCAGAAATACTCAGTAGCTGGAGAGGTAAGAAGAAAAGATCATACGACAGAGATTTTGGGCTGTGAGAGTTCAGGATGGTCTGGGAGTGAGGGTACATCCCTTCTGTTTCACCTCTACTGCTGGGAACTGGCTTCAAGAAACCAGAAAATAAATCCCTTTCCATACAGGTCTTTCCTCCTCCACAGATATATGAGCATGAGTTAAGAGAATTTCAGGATTAAATAAAGTTACAACAAACTAAATTCTCAGACTTTCTGACTTGGTATTAGCCCACTTAAAACCACCTTTGCATTGAAAGAGAGGTTGTTCCTCAACATCTGACAGCATTACCAGCTTACCTAACTCAAATATTTTCATTGTCAGAGGGACAATGGGGAAGGTACTCTGGGATGTTACACACTTATGGCATCCTCGGGGCATTTTGTAGGAGTACTTCATTCCCATACAGCTGGAACAGTCAACTCAATTGGAAACACACAGCTCTGCTTTCCCCAGGACCTCAGTAACCTTGCAAAGCTCAAACAGTTCTGTTGCATTTGAATATCCACATCTTCAACTGAGAATCTCACTGGCACCTTCTTTTACCTAAGAACTCCTGCAGAATTTATACAGCATCCCAGAATGGTTTGAGTTGGAAGAGACCTCCAAATCATCAAGTTCCAACCCCTCTGCCATGGGCAGGAACACCTTCCACTACCCCAGGTTGCTCCAAGCTCCATCCAACCTGGCCTTGGACACTTCTAGGGATGGGGCAGACCCAGTTTCTCTGGGCAACCTGGGCCAGGGCCTCCCCACCCTCACAGGGAGCAATTTCTTCCTCATATCTAATGTAAATCTGCTCTCTGGCAGCTCAAGGCCATTCACCCTGATCTTGTCACTGCTTGCCCTTGCAAAAAGTCCCTCTCCAGCCTTCCTCTAGGCCCTCATTTATATAAAAACACCCAAGAAAATATCCAGCACAGTCTCACTTCAGCAAAGGGGCACTTTCAACTTTGGATGGCTTCCCCAGCCTAAGCAATGTCCCTTGATCTCAGTGCACACTAGGACCTGTCCACCCTTTGAGTCCCAAACCATGCCAGCTCCAAGAACATCCCCTCATACCTCTTCCACTGCATCCCTGAGCCCTGCCTGCCCCAGAACAAAGCACTTCAGGTCCTCTCTCTGACAGATGGTTTCTGAGATCAGTGTACCGTGCTGCAGGATGATCTCAAAGGCTGTGCTCTCACTGGTGGCCACTGATGGTGAAAATGAAAAGCAAAGGTATTAAAAACATAAGGAGAACCTGAAGCTGAGTTGTTAAGAGGGGTGACTTCTTCAGGGAACAGAAAACAGCAAACTACTATATTCAAGCTTTGGTTATACTAATTGCAGCACAGCATGAGGCCCTAGCAGACCTCCCTTCTCACTGCATCTCCAACTTTGGGTGAGAAGATCTTGGTTTTTCAAAGTATGTTGCTGGAAGAGACAGTGACAACTTCAAAAGGCAAGGCATGGCTCTGCCGAGACTCAGGATTTCTTCTCTCCCTGGTTATAGAGATCCCAACTTTTGCAGAGAACAGCCATTCCTAGGCACAATTTGCCTCATCTGAAGACAGCCACATGAAAATTGGCTGGATGCACCAGGGGCCAGAGGTGCTGGTTTCTCCAGGCTGAGCACAGAGGGGATGGAGGAGTTTGGATGGAGGCACTCGGCCGCAGGTGAACCCCAGCTCTGTGTCCACAGGGCAAGCACACACAGCCAGGCTCTGCTGCACAGACCACCATGCTGAGGTCTCCTCACACTTGTGTGAGAGTTTGACAATGATTTTAAGGGAAAAGCACAGTTTAGGTTTTACAGCAGGAAAACCGAAAGCCAGAGGCCAAGACTGTGGAGAGGACAGGATGGTGGCTGCACAGAGACCTCCGATGAACGCTGGGCTCCCAGGCTGATGGGCCTTCTACCTGGCTGCTCCCACAGGATGGTGGCCAGCTGTCAAAGGTTTGCTCATTATAAAACCTGAATGCACAGTGCCACAAGCAAAGCAGCTGTGTTTGCCAAACTCCCCACCGGAGTTTTCTGTGTTCTGCCACGAAGCAGAAGGAGAGAGAGGAGGGGGGAGGATGTCCTGCCACAGTGACCACATAGAACCTAAACACATCAGCCATTCCCTCTGCTCGCTGGGAACAAGCATCTCCCTTCAGAGCCCACTCTCAGTTGCTAATCTTCAGTTTCACGTACGTTACCCTGCCTCACACCCACTACAGAATACTAAAGAATCATTAAACCAAGTTCTGCTGGAGGACTGCCCCAAATCCAGTATGGCAGGTAGTAAACCAAGTCCTCAGGATTTCCAGTATTTCTCCCCAGATCAGAATGAAGGCTCAGTATCTGTGTGTACATGTGCAGGAGCCTGCTCACCTCCTTCTCCGCAGATGCCAAGCTCCATGCAGCAGAGATGCGCTGCAGCAGCAGCTGGGCATCTGCCAGGAGCTCCATGAAGTTCTCTCTGTATTGTCACAACAGTTTGGCTCCATAATCCTCTGGGCTCCATTTACCTGAATCCAGTAAATAGGAAAAGGAACAGGTCAGCTTGCAGCATCTTCCCAAAGGGCTTCAAAGGTAGGGGAGACAGAAAAAGCCCAGGCACCCAGTTCTCCCTGGGTCACTAAAGCTCAGGGCCTTATGTTCAGCATACCTTGATTCACCTTCAAGCAGAGGATGAGCATGACAAATCAGAACTTCTCCAAAGCAGAGACAACACAGAGTATTTTCTACCCCCATGTGCCAAAAGAAATGCATCTTTGGCACCCAAATGTCTCCTGAGGATCAGTCCAAGTCTGAGACCAGAAGAAAGTCTCAATGTTCAGCACATGAACATGAGGCCTTGTCTGTGAAGGCCGTGTTTCCAACATCTCAAGATGTTCATCAGCCTCTTCTGATGCCCTGGAATCACAAAGACCCCATTACTGACTCTTAACTGGAGTTTCATTGTAAGAGGTCTGTATGTTAGTGTTTGATCCACTCCACCAAGAAGGAGCTTTGAAATGCCCCGGCTCATGTCCCACACATGCCCTTGTATGACTGTCAAGCACACCGACATTTTACAAATGGTTGGTCCAAGATAATCAAGAACTCAGTGGGCTGAGTTGCCCTTGGTAAAAATGTTAAGGGCATGCAAACCAGACTTGCAATTGCAAAGCACCTCTAGTACTTTACTCTCTCTCTTACACTAAAAAAATGCAACTTTAACCTCATTCCTTCCTCCTCTCCTATCTAATTCCAGGCTGGATCTGCTGAGTTTGCCTTGATGAATCAGAAAAATGATGACTCCAGAGTAAAACTTTAACCCCTTAAAGACACCCCAGCATCAGGACACAACAGACTAAGTCAGGAAAAGGAACAGTGTTTATTCAGGATAATGAAGAGACTTGGGCAAAATCTACTGTGTCCCAAAAGTAATCTATGGTTGTACTTGTCACTTGATTAATTGATAAACAAAACTGGAAATTGGAAAATAGATGAATGTAAAAAGGATTTTTTTCACCACTGCAGTTACTAAATTGAAGAAGATACGTGGATATACTATTGCGGAAGAAACCAAACCCAAAACCTGTAGTTCATCCCAGACATCCATGCATGATTTTTGTGCTTGTGTCTTTTAATCATTCTGGTTCAGTACCAACCAAAACAATCCATTATTCTCGTAGCAATACCTGGGAGAAAAGCAGCTAAGCACAGCTGGTGAAAAAAGGTAAATTCTCTGGGACCCAGAAAAGACACAGTGCCGTGTAAGAAGAGAAAACTCTCCGGGATGGGGAAGGAAGCAATGGCAGGCTGGGAGAATATTCGGTGAAGATGCTGAGGTGCTATGAACAGCTCCCTGAAAAAAGACTTCTTGGAGATGTGAATCTGATCGCCAGCAAAGCCAAAGGAAATTCATAGATGATTTCCCACCTTCTCCCATCAGAATATTTCTGATTTTATGACACAAACCAGAGTTGTTATGAATGCACTCTCTGCTCTGCTGGCATGGCAAGGTGAGGTCCAGAACCAGCACATGCCCTGTGCCATAGCACAGGACCTCCTGCTCCCTGTTAGCTGGACAGCACGGGACACCAAAGGTACCACCAGTTAATCCAGCAGACTCAAATCATCCCCTCTCTCTTCATTCATTATAAGAAATATTTTTGCTTCTGTTGTTCAAGTTGCAATTTGAGGAAATTCAGCTCTGTGTAATTAAGGAATGCTCCTCCTTGGAATGGCTATTACCACAAGATAATTAACCATGGTGGGAGTCTAGTGTTTCGAGAAAGCAATCGTGCTTAACAAATGACAAAGTGCCCGTCGGAAATGTTTGCTACAGAGGAAATGATCAGCATTATGAACACAGTTTTGCTTTCTGTTAAACATTCATTTACATTTTGCTGCGTGTTAGTTTAGCTTTAAATTTTATGTGACTTCAAAGTCTCTTGATCTGAATTGTTCAGGGTGTGCCTAAACCCACCTAAATTTGCAAGGCTGTCCCACCAGGGAAAAGATGGTGTCTCCTGAGTCCCTGAACCACCACAGGCAGGCAGCAAACAATAAAATCCCAACAAAACAAAAAGGAGGAATGGCCTGGCCATCCAACAGAATGATGCACAATGGGGACACTAAGTGTAGGATTCCCATTAGCACACTCTGCTCCACACAGGAGACCACAAATCAGTGTCCAACCCGAGCAGAAATGCTACCTGGATCAAGGAAAGAAGCACAGCCCAAATAAATTTTTCTCCCATCTCCCTCAATCACAAGGAATTCCAGGTAAGACACTGTATTTAATGTCAAGACATCTCCAGCTTAGGGGTATTTCTAGCTATTTGCTTTCAAAGGTAGTCAGTACCACACAGCAAAGTCACCAATGGAAGTTTAATTTACTCATACCTTTTCCATCAGAGATGTTTCCTGTTGCCACCAAGTTGTCCAGCAGAAGCAAGAGTCCAGGGAAGGATGCTTTCACACTCCCCAGAAGTTTGACCAAGCTTTCCACTTTCAGGGTTTTTTCTTCATCCACCTCCCTGAGCAGATTATCCATGCCTTCCCTCTGAGAGGTGCCTTCACAGCAATCCAAAACTACCTGCAACAAAGCAACAGCAATAGAACTGTCTGTGAGAGAGCTTCCTACAAATTCTTGGATGTGAACAGAGATCAGAAAACAGGAACAGTATCACAATACTGCACTAGATCCCTACCCACTGCTTACACAGTTTAACTGGGAGGTGTTACAGAGTGGTAGTTACAGGAACACCCAGACATGGCCCAGGTGTAACAGATGTGTCACCCTGAAAACCAGCCTAGTGGGTTCTTCCACCAAGTCCAGCTATATGTGCTCTCCAGCCTGTCCCAATACCTTCCTGTGCACCCACAGAGCTCACTGCCTAGATCACTGCCTTCTTCTCCTCATGTCTGGTCCTGCTCATCAATTGTTGCGACCACTCTCAGCTTGGAGAACAACACAGTTGAGAAGCCTTCCTGTCACTTTCACAGCCACAAGTGTCAGCTCTTCCCATCTGTTCACAAAATCACAGAATAGTTATGGTTGGAAGCAACTGCTGGAGACCATTTAGTTCAACCCCCCTGGCATGGTAGGATCACCCAGTGCAGATGACACAGGAACTCATCCAGGTGGGTTTGAAATGCCTCCAAAGAGGGAGACTCCACACCTCCTTGGGCAGCCTGTTCCAGCTGTCTGCCACGCTCAATGAAAAGAAGGTCTTCCTTATGTTGAGGTGGAACTCATTGCTACTCATTCTGTCGCTGGGCACCACTGAACAGAGTCTGGCACCATCCTCTTGGCACCCTCCTTTGAGATATCTGTATGGATTAATGAGATGCCCTCTGTCTTCTCCAGACTACCAAGGCCCAGTTCCCACAGTCTCTCCTCATAAGAGAGATGCTCCAGACCACTCATTTTTGTGGCTTCTGCTGGACCCTCTCCAGCAGCCCCCTGTCTTTCTTGTACTGGGCAGCACTGGACACAGCACTCCACATGTGCCTCACTAGAGACAAATAGAGGGGCAGGATCACTTCCCTTGACCTGCTGGTCACACTCTTCATGATGTCCCCCAGGACCCCACTGGCCCTCCTGGCTGCAAGCACACATTGCAAGTTCATAGACAGCTTGTTACCCACGAAGACTCCCATGGCCTTTTCAGCAGAGCTGCTCCCCAGTAATTCAGCTCCCAATATGTTCTGGTACTGGGGTTTATCCCTCTCCAGGTGCAGGACCCTACACTTGCCCTTACTGAACCTCATTCTGTTTCTCTCCACCCAGTTCTCCACCCTATCAAGGTCCCGCTGAATGGCATCTCAGCCTTCAGGTGTATCAGTCACTCCCTCCAGTTCTGTATCACCACCAAAGCTGTTCAGGGCCCATTCTATCCCTTCATCCAGGGCATTGATAAACAAGTTGAATAAGTATTGACCCCTGGGGAATGCCATTGACTACAGGCCCCCAGCTGGATTTTACTCCACTGCTCACAACCTTCTGCCATTCAGCCAGTTCTTGATACACCTCACTGTGCATTCATCTAACCCACATTTCCTGAGCATACCTACAAGGATGTTGTGGGAGACAGTGTCCAAAGCCTTGATGAATTTGAGGTAGACACCATCCACTACTCTCCCCTTGTCGACCCATCCCGCTGTGCCATCACAGAAGGCTTTCAGATTGGTCCTAATTGATTGTTGAGGGATATCATTTGAGTTGTGGTTTTCCTTCAGCTGCAGGAAATTTCTGTTTCTGTGTTTCTCCTGGATCAGGCTCCAGGCTCAGCCATGAATTTGCAGGTCATCTCCTCTCCTTATTCGTTTTCTTGGTCAGACAATGATGTCCAGCAGCCTGATGTGCCACAAGCCTCTCCATAGCTCTACAGTACATTTCTTTGCCTGCTGGACGTTTCAGCCACTCCCCGAATGTCCTAATGCTCTTCCTCAAATTATTCGCTCATTCAGGTCTGTAACCTCTTATGTAAGTTCTTCTCTCTCATCAGAATGCAAACTTCAGAGAGTTCTCCTACCTTTAACATAAAAGAAACTAATCCAACAGCTCCTCCTGTGCTCTAATGAGCACCTGAACTCCTTAATTAGTTTCTCTCATTTCTAAAGATCTGTCCTTTTATAGCCCAAACTCTGTCAGTGAACCTGCTGATGTATTCTCCCATTCAACTCACACCGAGCTGCCTCTGGATCCCTTAGTCTGAAGTCCTCTTCTGAGAGAACACAAAAAGAGGTACAAGAGCAGCATCCTTTGGGGAGCTCCTGCTGTAACCTACCACTGCTCCCAGGCAGAAGTGATGTCCCTGGCAGCGGGAGATGCAGTGGTGACATTTTAAGACTTATTTTGACAACTCCAGGTGAGACAGTTAGAAAACATCCTCCCCATTCTGCTTGCAGCACGATTTCTCCATCCCCAGTGCAGCCACTTAAGATTCCTCCTGCAGTGGCCAGCAACCTGCTTGTATTGTCCCTGATACCTGTCTGGGCTTTGAAGCAGCTTGGTTTGAGCATCAAGGTGTGCAGGCACTGGAGTCAAAGGGGAGAGAAATCACATAGCTGTAAATATCCAGATGCCTTCTAGAAGAGAGCATGGACAGAAGGAAAGGGCTGATGTTTCTACCACCAACTCTTGATTTTCTGGGTTCAGGGCTGTATTGTGGACCGGTCACTGAACTCTGCAACAACCTAAGTTATGTGGGACACCAGGCATGAAAGGTTACCCCCTCTTCCTTTGTATTCAACTTTATTTCTTTGAAGTGATAATCTGTGTCCAAATCCTCCACCCCACCTCACCAAGTACAGAAACACCAAAAAAGCCACAGCAGTTAAGCACGCAAAAAAGAGAAAGGCTAGGTTCAAAAGTTACCCAGAAAAAACAGATATTTACAAAGAGGCTTCACAAAACATCATGTACTGGTTTTCCAGCAAAGAAAATCAAACTTGCTCCATGCACAGCTCGGACCAGGCACAGAAAGAATCCAGCTGCAGAGAATAAAGGCTGCTATGTGAGAAACTCACACTTGTCTTGCTGAATAAATGTGTAGCTAATGAGGCAGTGACAGTGAGAAGAAAAAGAAAAGCCTCATCTTCATGAACCCTTGGAGAAATAGATCCCATCCCTGCCAGCCCAGAGCTCCAGTGCAACACTGAATGAACCAGGTAAAACGAAACCTTCAGAGGTGGCTGCTAATTCCCTGTTCATTTTCCCAGTCCTACACCTGAGACACCAGAGGTCCCACCTGCACACATACCACGGGCCCACAGTTTTTATCAGTTTAACTTCTGGAATAATTAAACACTTCCCCACTTGTCTGAGTGAGACAGGGTGAAATTAACAAATAATGTCCCCCCCTCTCCCCCTTCCCCCCAAGGACAGTCTACATTTGGCAATTTCTGCCTTGTTTTCTTGTGTCACAGCAGCAGAGCTCTGCCCCCAGCCTCACCAGAGTGCTCCCCAAATAGATCTGTCATTTGATGGGAAACTGTAGGCTGAAACAAGAGCATGAAGGGATCCCACAGAGAGGAGTAGAATTTGGTATTCGGAGCAGGGTTTGAATGCTCTGTAGCAAACGGAGCACACTGTGAGTGATGAGGATGAAAAGAAACACTGTTCCTCCACCAAATGAGGCAGGAGCTCTGCAGTACATGATGATGTAATTACAGACTGTATCCTGTGCCCAAGGAGCAGAATTACGATGGCAGAATGGTTTTCATTTATTATTGGGGGCCTTTGTTTGGTTTTCTCAATGTGAAGGGAGATTAAAAAAATTGCTGAATTTTAACCACCTAATTCCACGAAGACAAAGAGAAGAGTGCAGGGGAAAGATGAAGCCTTTAAAAGAAAGGCTACACTGCAACATGAACAGGCATTCACAAAAATCCTAATCTCCCCACTGCCAATGAAGCTTCCATGGCTTGGAGGTCAGCTCCAGACCCCCCACAGGGGTCTCTGCTGACAGCTACAATGTCCCCTGCAGATGCCAAATCCTTTGCTGTACTCACACCCTGCTCTCTCCTCTCTCATCTCCATTCCGGGCTCAGCTATGCGCTTTCACAGGCAAAAATTCATCAGCTGCCAGTAACGCCCCAGTCACACCAGTCACACCCCAGCTCACGAGGAAAGGACAGATGCCTCTGTTGGCAACACCTTTTTGGGTCTCCTCTTCTGATCTGTGCCTGTGCTCAGGGATGCTCCACGCTGGATGTGGTGAGGGACCGTGAGACCTTAATTGAGGGGCTTATGAGCCAGGCAGAAGTTCTCAGCCCACCTGTTGTGGCTCTGGTCAGGCTCACTCAGACAGAAAGCAGAGATCATTCATGCCACGGAGCACAACTTTCCACTCACTATAATCCTGTGTCAGGCGAGCTCAATGGTGTGACAAACTAGGACTGGAGGTCTCAAGCTGTGTCCTGATCACAGCATGTGAGGACACCCTGTAAGTCCCAACTACATAGGGTACAGCCAGCTCCCCTCAAAGACAAAGGAAAGCAGGTTATACACAGTATTTTGTCCCTTATGGCTTCTGCAAATCAGCATACAGAGTGCAATTGCTTACAGGAAAGGGAAGCAACAGTCCTCCCAACCAACTGCTGCCTTCAACACATAAAAAGCCAAATCAGTTAGTGGATGTGCTAGTCTTGCATACAACTGTGTGGTAAGAGTTACAAAAAAGACATAAAGCTGGGAGACAGCTGCAAGGGAAGCTGATGACCAGGAACTGACAAGCAGGTAGCAGAGAGGTATTAATGGTGCTCCTCAAACTCCCATACAGAGCCTTGTCCTTGTTACCAAAAAGGCTTTTTCAGGGTATGAGGTGTATCAGGCACCTTTTCTTCCCCAGGCTCCTCTTGCAGAGATAGTCTGACACTGATCTGGGCCTCAAGGTTGCCTTCCCTGCCCAGTTTTCACTACTCCCACAGTCCAGCACAGAAGGACTTGAGACCACAATGTGCAGTCCATGCTGTGCAAAAGGCAGGGGAAAGTGCCAGATGAAGTTTGCCCATCAAACTGGCAAACCATGTGTGTGACGCTGCCTTGCAGATACACACACCCCACCTCGCCCATACACTTTGCCTTATTTCAGATTTTTTTACCCACTTCTCCGAGGCAGTCAGGAATTCCTTTCCTACTGCCTCCAAGAACTCTATGATGGGGCTCAGCTGTGTCACACTCTGGATCAGCTCCTCCCTGCAGCACAGCAAGCGAGCGGTCAGCATCTCTTCCTCAGCTGTGCTCTCTGGGGGCAGAAAGATTCAGAAACACAAGAGAAGAAACAAGTCAGTCTGAAGGAACTGACAGGTTCCTGAAGCGAGGGAGACTCTCTGAAAGATCTAAGTGAATAGCAAAGCTCATCTCAAACACAAACAGCAGAGGAAAATCACTTTACTATTCTCTTTAAACTCTATGAAAGGAAAATGTCTCATTTATCTAACAGAGCACAAAGCCATAAAGCAAGCTGGAGGTTAACACCAGGTTTGCAAGGCCACTGCTTTGTGTCAGACTCAAGTAAAAAGAAGTTTTTAATCCCAAGGCACAGCTGTGCTCTGACCCACGCTGGCTGCCAGCCATTGATCCAGCCCTCCAGCAATGGAGAGAGCCCTGCACAGTCACACTTCCTGCTGCAGGCAGAAATGCTCCAGGATCTTGGCCAGCATGTGATAAACCTCCCACATCCAAGGATGCAGGGTTTCTCTGGTTTTCCTGTAAGGTTGCCCACTCATTTTGCCAGAGGTTGCACGAAATTTCCTACCTGCTTGCTGTGGGGCTTCTCTGCTGTCTTGTTTCCTCTCCAGGAAAGCTGCTCTCAGCTCAGGATTTGTGTCTTGAAACACCTCCAGAAAAGACACGAGGCTCTGAGTCTCCAAGGGCCGAGCATCCCAAGTGTCACTATCCTGGGTGACCTGGGTGACCATCCTGGGGCCAAGCATCCTTCCCTTTGCCCAGCATTTTCTTGAACACTGACTGTTCCTCTGACTTGACCGGATAGGCAGACAGAGCCTGCAGCAGAACAGAAATGCAGGAGGGTTTAGACAACAGTCAACTGCCCTATACCGACAGACACAACAAGCAGAATCCTGGGGTTTTGGTCAGCGGACCAAAAATTAAACAGAACTAAAAATTAACCACAAAGACACACACCACTGAACCCAAGCTCTGGCCTGTTGCCACTAGCCCTGGGAAGGAGGGCAGCAAGCCCTGCTGCCAGCCCCTATCCATACAGCAAATCCTACAAACTGGAGCTGGTTCCAGCACCAAACATTTCTTCATTTCCAAATAGCCAAAGACCAGTAAGTGTACAAGACCTGATAAAGCATGAATTAAACACTGCTACTTTGGAAGGCAAAGCTAGGGCAAGGGATACTGGATCTCACTGCAGAACAAGGGGGGATCACTTGCACAGAAAGCAGAGAGCATTTCAAGGGGAACTTTCAGGGATCTCCATTCTCAATCACAATGGAGTTCTGTCTCCTAGAGAAAACTGTAGAAAGGAGGCACATAAACTTTGAGTGCATGGGCTCTCAGCATGCCTGGCAATCAAACCCAGAGCTCCAAAATCTACTTCAGTGACCTGAAACAGCAACCAGAGGCAAACATGCCTGTACAGTTACAGAAACAAAAGGCAAAGAAATAAGCTGGAACTCTTGCTCCCATTTCCCCAGAGTCCTTTAACGCTGTAAATATTGCCCCTGAAGACACGTGCTCCCCAGCTCTCCAAGAGAGATGCCAGCGTTTTGGAGCAGGCGGCCTTTATTGGAGACTCCAGGGATGCTATAAAGGTACCTTTCAAGTGGGAAGTTCAGCTCTGCTCCAGGGAGAACGGCCACTTTCTGCTGTCATTGTCATTTTTATTCCGATGATAAAAAGAGTGAATGCAACTGCTTGGGGCTCCACCAGGGGCCAGTGGACTGGCTTTTCCTACCAGGTGTAAATGCTCACACATTAGGGCAGCGTGGCAGTGCAATGACCTACTGCAACGACTCCACAGAGGGGAAACTGCAGCAGTCCCAACTCTTCCCATTCACGGCAGTTTGCCTGCTGAACAGAGCGTGGACATGAAGGGCTCTGGTGTAAAGAAAAACACAGATGTGCTGAAGAACAAACTTACAAGTACTTTTTAAAGACAAACATTAATTTGTAATGAGATTTGATAATCAGATTACGTTTGTTCTCAAGGTTTGCGTGCCTGGCCCCTTCCAGATCAAAATGAGCATGTAAAACACAAAACATCTCCACTGTCACCAGCCTAAAGGTGCTCAGATCCTGCCAAAGCCATGTTTGCACTAATATGGATGAAAAGTAACTTGCATTGTTGCAATATATTTTTTAATTTTGGGGGATTTTAATTAAAATCAGCACAGCATTGCTACGCAGAGCCCCAGGTAACATCCTTTCCTCAGTACATGGATTTGGTTAATAGAAATGAGTTTTCAGTAACTGAAATGTTCTGCTATTTATAGGCTCTTTCCAGAAGACCTTTCATTGGACACGTTGCTCAGTGGGAACAACAGCCTTTCAGTACTGTTGTGAAAGAACACATAGCTCATTTCAGACTTACTTCAAAGCACTAACAATTCCCAAAGATCCTGGAAAAAATGGAGAAATACTGATACCAGCTGGAATCCCAGCTTCCACCTATCACAACGTGCCCCCACATTACAGCCTGATCCATGAGGCTTTCACTGCCTGGCACACTGCAAAACTCTTCATAGCCAAGTTGGCATAAATTTGCACACATCCAGGTTCCAGATGGGAGGAAGAGTCTGCCTCTCTGTGCAGAGAAATTGCACCACCAAGACCTGGCTTAAGCTTGGTCAGAGCTGTGCCACCAAACAGATTCCACGGCACCCAAGAAGTCTGGTCCCAGCTGAGGATGTCAGTTCTGGTGGCCACAACACTTCCACCTCAGCACCACGGAACACATCACACACCATGGAACAGCCCTCCTAGTTCATCTTAAACCTCCCCATGTCCACAGCAGCTCCAAGGCAAGCTCTGAACAGGAATCTCGGCAGGACCCAAGAGGTAGGTCTCCTGTCTCTGTATCATCTCCACATCTCCCACATTTTTCCAGGGAGGATGTCAAATGGATGGGCAAATAATGCACATCCCCCTGAGCAATGTGCAGTGGCCCAGAACTGAGACTAAAGAGGGATGTGTGGAGAGAGGGAGGCCATGCAGGGCAGTCATTAGCCCAGCTGGCCATTAGCTCTTCCCTGCAGGTGGGTGAGCACAGTTATGGCTTTTCATGCCTTATCCATGCTCCTGCTCCCACTGTGAGAGCACATCCCATCAAAAGCCACTTTAGAGACTATTCCTGATTGATCTCCTTCAAGCATCAGCTTTAGAGCAAATGCAAACATCCAGAGGGTGGTGGGGAGGGATCTGCAAGACAGATTGAGAAGCATCTGCTCAGGGTGACAGAAGAAGCTTGACAGAACCTGTCCAAGGGACACTCACATACACCACAGCAGGTCAAGCACTGTAGGGAAACTTCCACAGCCACAATCATCAGTCTTCTGTAAATGCACACTGCTTCGGGTTTTATACTAGTTAATTTTTGATATACAGAAGGTGAAAAAAATATAAAAAAGCAAATGGAAACCTGCATGGTTAGGGATCGTTTCACTGCTGGCTCTTCTGTGGCTCCATGGTTATCCAACCTTTGGAAGATGAGCAGTGCTGTTCTGTAGGCTGCTGCTGCTGCTTGTAGGGTCAGTGGCACAGACAGCCCCAGGAATGGCTCCACACACCTCACCCTCAGAGAAGTTCCCTGGCTGTGACCTCACCATGAAGTCAATTAACTATCACTGTGCATACAATAATCAGAGAAAAACTATGTTCCCATTTTTCCTTCAGAAAACTAAAGTGCTTTTTTTCAAGCCTGCATCTGTACATGACTCATGAGGGAGACCCCAGGAAGGCTCCATGGAAAACACTGATCCTCTGCTTGCTCCACACAAGAAGAACAAAAGCTCAGCCCAAACTTCTACAAAAATACACCAGAACAGAGGAAAAACAAGTTCTCTAGCTCTGTCACCATAAAAAAAACCCCAAACCCTTACAAGCTCTCTCTCCTAATCAGGATGCAGAAGATAACAGGAAAATTCTTTCTTCTGCCTCATCTAGAAATCCCTGCAGCTGCAAATGAAGGGCGACAATGACTGGACAGGCCCACAGGCAATGGAAATGATCCACAAGCAGAGTGACATTTATTCTATGTGGGAGAATCAACACTCCCCCACTTCATCTGAACCCAGTAGCAGAGGGAACAAATGAGCTGTGCAATAATTTGAATTGAGTTTCTCTAAGAGAGCACAGGAAGATAAGACTTGACATCAGCAAAGCTTTTCTACGCTTCTCTAAATTACTGCAATTTCAGTCTTGTTCTCATTTCCAAGCAGGTTTCATCCAAGCCAGAACCAAATTAGATAGGAATAGTTTA
This sequence comes from Entomyzon cyanotis, assembly GCA_024500445.1. NCBI lineage: Eukaryota > Metazoa > Chordata > Aves > Passeriformes > Meliphagidae > Entomyzon > Entomyzon cyanotis. Next base: position 7,713,346 of record JAKEPQ010001025.1, read on the forward strand.
TGTGAAACATACAGAGAAACTATAAAACAGAAACAACCCCAAAAATCACATCTCCCTAAACTGAAAAGCAATTCATCTGCATTTTTCAGTCTGAGGAGCCGAACAGAACATCAAACTCAGAGAGAACCAATAGTTCTCACAAAAGCCAGATCAGCACCACAAATCTTGCTGGGGAAAAACCCCATGACCAAATGAATCTCCACTGAAGGTAGGAGGAAATAGGCAGGAACAACAGAGGGGAGTGCTGAGAGGCATACAAGACCAAATTCCACTGAAACCAGAGGAGCCTGAACACCAGGAAAGCCTTGGTGCCAATTGGCAGGCTGGCAAAACCCCCCCCAAACCCCTACGCTACCCAGGCTTCACTGCCCAAAACACATCAGTGCTTGCCTGGAGAGATCAGCTACTTCCAAAGGCTCCCGAGAGGATGCTCTCAAGGAATGGAAGACCTCCCCTGCAGCAGGGAAAGCACACCCAGCAAGAATGCTTTCTTCAAAGAAACAGGGTCTCACCAGCTTCCAAACTCACTTTTACTTGCCCCGAGGCATCCGAGACTTCAAGCAAATGACTAGCAAAAGAATACAAAGAAAGGGAGAGAGGAAAAAAGTAGAGAAAAAAATCCATTGACATCTACCACTGGCACAACCTCAGCCTGACACATTACACATCTGAGTTTAGCCCTTTGGAGCTGAACTTGCACTTCAAGCTGATTTTAAAAATACACCTCTGTGTCTCCCCCCTCACAGGAAACTCCAGGCCCTGGTGGGAAAAAACTGCTCTGTGTGGTAGAAACAGACTCGGTGCTGGTGTCCACAGGTCCTGCTGTGGTCCCAGAGAGGAACTCAGAGAGGGACAGATCTGGTGGAGCCCTTGCTTATAAAAGGCTGCAGCCTGTTCCCCCACTGTCCTGGAGCTGACACTTTTCATGCTTGTCACAGTTGACAAGTGATTTTTCAGGAAGGCTTAAAGAAAATCCATTTCTCATTTATTCAGTGTGAAAAACAGAGTTCACTCTCCTGTTAAAATTTAAAAAAAAGTTTAATAAAAGACAATAGGGGACACCAATAAAGCAAAGAAACAGCGCTGGGTGCTTGGCCCTGAGCCAAGAAGCACACCTGCCATTGAGGGAGTTGTCTTAAATAATCTTTGTATTGCATCAGCCTTATGCCTATTCATAAGCATTCATGCATATTCAAACTTTTCTCAAAACTATTTTGCATGTTCCAAGAACTATTTTGCATGGCTTCTCCTTGGTCCCGCCTTTTTAGAGCATGCGCTTTTTCGGCTGTGGTTTCTTCCAGTCGTGGTTATCGTCTCCCAGTTTGGGCTTGGGTCCGTAGTCCTTGCATCTGGTTATAGGCTGATAGTCAGGTATCAGTGGCAGGTCTTCTTTTCGGGTGTTATCCGGTCAAGCAGGAAGTGTGGTTAGTAAAGGAGAGTCCTTCTAAACTACTTTTATTAGTTTTTTACTACAATATCGAAATCTAGTTCATAACAGAAATTAAAACATTGGTTATATACCTCTATCTTTATGACAAGACTACTTCTGTAAAAAGAATAAAACCATACACACAATGAATATCTACGAAAAGCCAACACTATATTAGTATGTATTTATAACATTCAGCATTTATTTATAGCTGCAGAAAAATTGTCCAGCTACCACTTTGCAGTCAGACACCTGAACTGGCTCCGAGCTCCACAACCTCTCACTCGGCTCCTGCTATAACAGGTCATTTGGGAGCACAAAGGGCCAAGAATGGATCTGTAAACCTTCCCTGCTGGGTCTGAAGTGCTGAAGGAACATGAAACAGCAGTGACTGCAAAGCAATAGCAAACGGGGCTGCTGTGCAGTGCAGAAGCTGCAGCTCACCTGCCTCAGTACTCTGCTGGCACACCTCCGCCCTGCCACCAGCAGTGAGGGGAGGCAGGAGCAGGGACAGGGTCTACTGGCACAGGAGCACAGAGCTGCCAAATCCCTTCTGGCAGCACTCATTCATACTGCACAGAACACACCCCAGCTTGGCTCCATTTGTACAAGTGGACAACAAGTAAAACCCTAAACCTGACATATTTATCTGATCATGGTGAAAAAGAAATACACAAAAACCTAATCCTTCTCTGAGCAGGGCACTCAGAGGTGCTTGCCAGCCCAGCTGGGCTTGTGCTTGCTACTGCAAACATGAATTAGGACCCTCATCTCTCTCCTAAAGTCCCCAAGATGTTATATTCCACACCATCAGGAGAAACAGCAGCTAAGGGAACACGAGCTTCCTTCTATGAACATTGAAGGGCTCAGCAGAAAACAATCCTGCACTCCCCAGCTCAAAGGAATTCTCCTCCCTGCTGTCACAGGTTTGGTTTCTTTCTAATAAAGATGTGGTCTTGGGCTTGTATAAGCAGAATGCCACAATGGCCAAAATGTCCCATGTCCTGTGATCACACTGCTACTGGAGGGACTTGAATCCAGACAGCTTCCAGCCACCAAGCACATGGGAACCTAGAGAGCATGGCAGCCCCCAGCCTACAGAACAGCACTGCTTAGTTTCCAAAGCTTGGATAACCAGGAAGCCATGGAAGAGCCAGCAGTGAGACAGTAATACTTTTTCCTCTTCAGAAAGGCATGCAGGGCAGTTCATACAGGCTGGGAGGAAAAATGCTCTACCAGAAATGGCCAGGCTGAGGACAGCAAGCAGAGTCCCATCCTTGCTCCACACTGGCCACAGCTTTTCTATACTGCACCGCTTTTCTACACTGCACAGCCACTGCACAGCAGCATGCAGCCAGCATGAGTGCCCACTGGATTTCCCACAATCATTCCCAAGCTCTGTGTCCTCCTGCTCCACTGTCACACCAGTATGGACATCACAGGCTGTTTCTGTGTTGGCTTTGAGCTGGGACAATGGCTGGCATCTGGCTACCACTGCTCAGAGCCCAGAGAAGCAACCCTTCAGCATACACCCAGCAGCAGACTCAGTTACCCCCTCCAACAGGAACTGAGCATCATTCAGCAGCTCTGACTGCTCTTAAAGCAGCACAGTGGCAGGAGAAGCACCATGGGGCAGCACCCAGCTCCCCCTGCCACCCCCTGTCCCACTCCTCCCTCAGAAGCTCTGCCATACACAGAGAGCAGCAGATGTTCCACAGCAAGACAGTGCCAAGGGCTCGAGAAATCTATTTCAGGATCTCATATGTCAGTCGTTTACAAGTTGATACAGTTCCTGAAGCAAATGCCATAAACAGGAGAAAAATCTGTGCTGGAGCTCTCCTATAATACAAGGATGTTTTCAGGGCAGGATATAGTTCTTTACCTGCATGCATGAGCAGCTTGCACTTACAGACGTTGCTCTCCAGGGTGTTGCTCAGGTGAGCACATGCTGCCCTTCAAACAAACAGGCACCAGTTTCCCATGAAAAAATTTCCTAAACAAGGCACAAACTATTCCAGCTCTTAGCAGGGTGAAGAAAAAACTTGCAAAATCTATGGAAGTAAACACACCTACCTCCTTTTGAGAGGCATCAATTTCTCTGCACTCTTTGAGTCTTTTCAGCACAGCCTAAGCATCAGAAAGAGCCTTGGAGAAACCACTTTCATATCGAACAAAGTAATCCAGTTTACAGCTTTTCCTCTCTGCTGCTGTGCGAGAGAAACAAGATGAGTTATTTGCTAATTGAAGGGATTCGCAGAAAGCATGATGTGATTGAAAGGCATCAGTTTGTAACCAGTACATTGGCTATAATAGGAAAACTGTGACTTATAAATCCCTTCTGAAGACATCACGCAGCCTGGAGGGAAAACCAACAGTTTATTTAACACCAGTTATAAATGGAACATTTATTTTAAATCCAGTATAGCCTCTGTTTTCCTCCCATGCTGAACAGGAGTTTAAAGGATAAGGTAGCATTAGCAAGCAAATCTGTTCACTTGCTGTTAGACAGATTGTCTAATCAGCCCTGTGTCCTGCATTAGCATAGATCCCACTTCATGCAGATGCAATCACATGCCTGGGCAAAAAAAGTTTTGCTCACTACAGTTCTGGTAGAGCAATGAGCACGAAGTAACTACAAAAGCCAAAGGAAGAAAATCCCTGCAGAACAGGGGGATATGATGGTGTTGCTCCCAACCGAGGGCAAACTAAAAAAATCAGAGTAAAAATACCCCAAAGCAGACAAATGTGAGTCAATGTGTTGCAAATAAGAGGCAATGCTGTGCCCAGACCTGTGAAGTCTCACCTAAATCCCTCGATCGCCCTTTCCCCTCTGGAGGCTCAGCAAATTCCTCTTCCACACAGCCACTCCACTCAGCATGGGCAGGCTGGTCAGGGCCAGACCCTGAATCCTCCTGGAGGGATCTGGAGTCACTCAACACCACGTCCTGGTGAATCCAGGTAAGATTCACAGGTAAGTTCCTGGCCAGGAGGAGAAACACCTGCTTCCATTTCTGCTTCTACAGGGCCAGGTAAAGGGGAAACTCATTGAGTGAGGATGATAAATGTTTTTCCTTCATCAGGTTTTCCAGACTGGGACGGGTAATTAGCTGATGAATCTGCTTCCTGGCTGGAGACTCCTCTCACTACTTGGTCCTGAGCAGAACAGTTCATGAGATCCCCGAGGAGGTTTTTTGCAACAAACAGCCACATCAAACATCTGCAGACTATCTGTCACAGAGATAACTTTGGTAAAATTGTGTTTCCCCAGTGGGAGTTTGCCATTGTACAACATCTCAAGTAAGAGTGCAAACTCCTCAGGTGTCACCACAGAAGCATCAATGGAGATGGTGTCTGTGCTGTCCAACAGGGATTTAAACAGCAGACTGGCTGCAGCCAAAACCACCTTGTGCGCTCTAAAACGCATGTTCCCAATGAAGATGGTGCAGTCACAGATGTGGTGCTCCTTGCAGAGAGCGTACAGCTGGGGCAAGGGCTGCCAGCTGTAACTGGAAAGCTCCATGGCACCTACTGGTCTCCTCTTGCCTTAATCTCCACACTGCTTTCACAGATAATGAAAAGGAAATGGATACTGGTAGCACTTCTCTCCACAAGACAGAAAGAGTAAGAAAAATTACTTTTCATTTTACACATTGTAGTAGTTTACTGTGCTTCAGTTCTTTGGTTACAGCAAGACCTTCATTCTGAACTCACACTCCCTAAATTCAGCAACTTACCATGAGAGCTGAAGAATCTAGATAGCGTTCAAACCTAAATGAGCATATTTGGACTGAGTACTGAGTCCCAGGAGTGATAAAAAGGGAGTAGAGCCTCCCTGATGTGCCATACATCTCACAGAGGTGTGAGTGCCCATGCAGTGCCAGGCTGTGCCTGTAGCCAGAAGCTGGAGCTGACGCTGCATTCAGCTGGTTTCTAAAAGCGCAGGTAGGGAAGCAGGGCAGGAAGACCTGTTCAGACCATCTACCAAACACAGAGGAGAATCTGAGGTGTTATGTTTGGACTGCAAAGCACTAAGTGGTTTGGGGCCAGTTCATTTTGTCCCCAAATCACTGGTAAGACGAGCAGGGACATGTGAACATTAGAGATAACAGGTCTGCTTGCAGCCCAAGGCCTTCAGCACCCCCTTCTCAGGACACCACAATCTCAACTCAACAATTTATGAGTCTTTTCCCCTAAAATGCAATTTTTGGCAGAAGTCCACAACCATAATCCCCATTTCCAGAGCCTCCCTTTAACTTCCCCCCCCACCCCCCCCCCGCCCCCATTGCAGGAGGGAGAACAGATAGGATATCTGCCAACAGAATTTTTATCAGTGGAACACCTGGAGCTTTTATCTAAGCTAGACCAGATAAAGTTGTTGCTGCCTTGTCTACACACTAGGATGCCTGACACTTGTGCAGACCACAAAACAGTATGAGCATTACAGAAAGAGCACTTGGATGGATATGAATTACACAAACTTCAATGCTTAACAGCTTTGCACTCAGCTTCCTGCTCTCTTGTAGAGAACAGAAATAACATAGCCTATCACCAGGGTACGAGCTTTAACAAGCCAATGTACATACACCAATCTCAAAGCTCTGCCTCGCATGAAAGCAGGCTCAGAGCAACTCCCAACTTGCACCAAATCACCAGTCACAAGCAGACGCTGGGCACAGGCTGAGTTGGCACTTCACTTCTTCAAGGCACCAACCCCTCTGGAGCTCAGCTTTTGTGGGAAGGAGGACTGTCCACAGGCAGGCAGGACCCCAGCTTCATGTCCTTCTGCATGGCAGTGCCTGTGGGAAGACAGTAGAATCCAAGAGACATCACATCATCTTAGAGACACTCTCTGAAGGCTGAACTACTGAACTCTGAAGGGACACATCTCAGAAGGCTGAACAACTGGTTGGTGGATCCCAACCATGCAGAAGAGCTCTCCTGCGCAGCCAAGAGCTCCCCCGGGCTTTAAAGATGAAGTGCTATGAAGCTTGTTTTTCAGTCACCAGGAGAAGATCACGTATGGTTTTGACATCACCTCAAAGCAGAGGTGTCACGCTTCTCAGTACTTTGGAGTACATCTGAAGTGAGAGCACAGGGTGGGTGAGCCCTTCTCTGGAAACCTGAATGTGCTGATAGCCCACTTTCCTGCCCCCCAGAGCCAGAGCTTCTCCAGGCGCATCACTAGAAAAGGCTGGCTGACCTGCAGCCCATCTTTCAGAGTACCAGATCCACCCCCTCACCCATGCACAGGGTCGGCCACCTGCACTTCCAGCTGATCCAACACACAGGATCTGCTCTACTCCCACACCATTTTAAATCACAAGGATCCAAGCTGCCATCAGCAGAGTTGCTGTTGGTTGTGGGAGAAGAGACAGACCTGAATCTTTTGCCAGACTCAATGTAATAGCAGTTTTACTCCACCCACTCCTTCCCTGGAGCTGAAGGACTTCCAGCATCTGAGTTGAAACTGGGTCTGCTGGTTAAATAATAATAGCTATGGCTCTTCCTACAAAAGGATAAGCAGGAAACATCAATGTCCTGGAAGAGGTGTCTGCTCACTTTGCCATGAATAGCCTCCTGCATGAAACCTATTGTTTGCACCACGGCAACCTGGAGGAAGCAGCAGCACCGTCTGCTCCCTCTATTCCTGGCAGGAATATAAAAGACGTATTTGCTCATGACAGCTCAAAACAGTGAAGCTCTAAGCAGCCTACCAGCATATTCCCTTCTTCATTACAGCAACTCGGAGCAGTGGAAAATGTGTCCTGAGCAATCAGCACAGACATACTTGTTTAAATACATTTTATTTCTTTAATTATGGGGACCAAACCATCAAGTACTGCCAAGAGAACCGGTGTTTATAACAAGGGGTGTTGGCCAAGACCAGCCTCAAGGCAATTGCACCCTACTTAGAGTACACTTCAGGCTTTTATTCAAAGCCTAGAGCCAGAGGGGACCACCACCAGCAATCTGATTGCTCATCCATCACTACCTCCCAGATTTCTGGGCACAGCAACTTTTGTTTGGCTAAAGCCTCTCTTCCAGTAAGGAGCCCAGTCATGATAGGAAGTGATTTTTAGGGGGAGAACCCTCCACCGCCACACTGTTAAATTACACGTCTCATTTCTCACCCGAGTTTGCGTGACTACGTCACCCAGCCATCCTCTAGACGTCTTTTGGGAGATTTGGCTGGGGGACTAGACAGAACTGGGAATCTATCTCTGAGTGCAGGTAACTGATACTCAGCAGCGATGAGTGCTGACAGAGCATAAGCTGTCTGCCTCTGCCAACACCACTGCTAGGAAAAAGCCAATGACAATTGGCTTTTCATCACTTCTTCAGCTTAAAGCTGCTTCTCTGACTCCTCTCGGGAGCCAGGCCCACTGGGGACTGGTTATGAATTTCAAACTTAAGGTAAAACATGGCTTAAGCAGACTCTTCCTGGGACCACACCTGAACCACAGGAGAACTGCCCTCTTCCAAAATACCCCTCACTTGACTCAGAAACAGGACAAAGGAGACAGGGCATTTGCCCGGCTGAGCTGCACAACAAATAGGCCTTGCAAAATTAATCCTTTGAGGGGACATACTCTCAGCTTTCCAGGGGGAACACCAAGGTGGCTCAGGAGTTTTCCTTCCACCAACTTCCACTGAAACTGCGAGATCAATCCGTTTAAGCTGAATTTTCAACAGTGCCTAAAATTACTAAGGCTCTACTAGACAACTTGTTGGTATATGACCCCCTCTCATCCTTAAGCATCAGTTGTCGTCTGTGACTGCTCTCAAGATACCCACTTCAGCAAAGATGACCCCTTTTACTTCTGAACGTGCCAAGTATAGGAGGTCCAGAATACATCTGCAGAAAACATCACCCTCCACTGTCCAGTTTCAGCTCTTTCTGCCTTTTTCCAGTTATTTCTGTCCTCCCACACCTCCACAATTTGAGGGTATCATGCCATTTTCTTCCGGCTACATTAGAACAGGAAAAAGATCTGTTAATAGCAACAACCCTTCTTGGGGGAAGTTGAAGGAAGAAGGAAGGAGGAAAGGGGATACCTAATTCTATTCACATAACTGAAAAGAGTGCCCAGATTAAATCACTTTTCTTCATTATTCATGTAATTACTTCCATCTAGATCCAACAGACTCAAAAGCCATGCACATCACCAGGTTCAGCAAAAGATAATTGAAATTTAGGACCAAGGACTTTAGCAATTAGACTCTACAGAGACAGATGCTCCAAAGATGCACAGATGAGACTATCCTTCCTTCGCAGTTTCTGATGCCACAGTAGCCACACATTTGGAACACCCATCATAAGACACAGAAATAATTATAATGCCTCTAAGGTTTATGGAAAAGGATTCTGTATAACCCTTGCTATCATAATTAAGGACTTTTACACACTGCTGGTCAACACAGCTGCTGCCATTAACAACATAACAACAAAAGCTCTTTCTGCATCCATCTCAGTGGATAGCTTGAAATTCTCCCCGGAGATGCATAGAGCAGGCTTTTTGTAGCTTTCAAAAAAAAAATTCAAAAAACCCAACAACTATTGCTGCACTGCCAAAAGATGAAGCCCTCCGAGCATAGTGGTTCTGTGTGGCACTGACCCACAGCCTGCTGCTCTGCTGCAGCAATGCAGAGACAAGGAACTTGCAGTGCTCACAGGGAAAGTGAAGCTTTATAAAATCACCCTGCACACCCTGGGCAAAATTAGAAGAAAGCAAGTCCTATGCAAGCTCTAAAAGGCTAAAACTAAGAAGGCAGGGAAAAGTGGACAGAAAGAGATAAGCAAAATGGAAGAATACAACTTTTCTGTCCTAAGTTAGTGCCACTTCTGTTGGAGCTGACGAGAGCGGCTTTCAGGAGCATGCCACAACCCTCCTGCTCTCCACACTTAGCTCTCTACTCAGGGAGCTAAAATCCAAAGTGGTCATTGCAGAAGGCATGGATGTCAGTCCAGGAAGGCTCCCTGCCCTGTGAGAGGGGCTCACCCCATCCCAGCCCATCTGCACTGGGCTCATTTCACAATCCTCATGGAAATCAGTGAACACAATAGGACACGAAAGCTGGGATACATCTCTCGTGCTGCTCAGCCCTGCAGTCCCTTGGGCATGACAGTGGCCTCTGAGATAGGGGCAATGTTCTGTTTTTAGCTCCAGGGAGTTAATGGCAGTGACAGCCTTAAATCACAGTCTGAATACTTTCTGTGCTTGTTTACCAGTTTCCTGTTTTCTTGTTACCAAGATGATGATCTTACACTGAGGGTTATTGGAAAGCCAGAAAATCAAGGACTGCAATTCAATTTTCTTACCTCTCCCACCAAAAGTAATTCAGCCTTTGAAGTCCTGAAAGAGGCTGAGGGGTCATTACTTGTCTCTGGGATGCTCCAAAGGGGCAGAGCAGGCAGCTCACCCAGAGGATAATGTAAAATCCAGCACGAGGAACCAGGGCACACCAATCTGTTTTTCAATCTATTTTGTTGTAGTTCAGAACATCAGTTCAGACTGATAACAGAGGAAAATAAGCAACACTTTGACTAAATTCAGCACTCCACAGTCTCTAAAGGCAGCAGAATATACCACTCAAACCCCACATATTTTCGCTGTCTGTCTGCACTAACGCTCTTAACAGAAATACAACAGATCAAAAAACAAACAGCTCTGCTCCAACTCTTAATGGCAAGTTTTCTTCAAACCAAGGGCTGCCCCAAAAAGCAAGCAAAATCATGCAGCAGAAAACCTTCACAAACCCAAAGAAACTGCCAAAGTTTGCTCCAGTCACTGCTCAGCCACGGATCACTATGCCTAAGAAAACCGAAAGTGATAATTGTATTTTGCAGGTTAATGCAAAACATCCTCAAAAAACAAAAGCTGGATATCTGAATTGCTTTTTGTCAGGTAGGTTTACATCAGAGAGGACAGTGTGTTGCAATTTCTCAGGGACTTGTTAAAAAAACCCAGAACTACACTACTCTGACCAGTTTTTGTGACCCATTTTGCATCAACAGAAGTACAGGAGACATTTGTTCCCAGAGCCAAGAGCAGACATGGCTCAAAACACCCCTGAAGTGCCCTGATGCAAAGGCCTTTAAAATTATACTTCTCAGGCATGGTCACCCCAAAATGGGTCTGATTCCCTCAGACTTCTTAGGAAGTACACAGAATTACTGTGAGCTGAGTCTATCAAGACACCTGGACTTCCATTGCTGTCATCTCCTGCATCAGGTCTTCAGAGAGGCACCTCCTCATCCCCAAAACTCCATTAAGACAAAAGGACTTCCAACAGCTCTTCAAACATGATTGCAGCTGCTCCAAAACAGCAGAGGAAGATGAAGTGTTGTGAAAGCCGAGTAGGGCTCGCCCCACAAAGCCAACACACTTCCTCCATCTCCTGGAAGAATTCTATAACTGCTGAGCTGCATTTTGGGGGACAACAGGAATATTTTTGGCACCTTCTTTAAGTGGTATGTCAGGGCAGTTAAAATATACTGGAAAGAGAGGAAACAAGAGTAAAGAGCAGGGCATGGAGGCTGGGAGAGGACCTCTGTTCTGGTCCATACTTCAACAGGCTGCTCCTGCACTGCCCTGTCTTTGAACTGGTGTGTCAATCCAAATTCCTCCTCAAACACAAGACATTTGGCATCTCTTAACCAAAACCCTGCAGAATCCTGCTACCTTATGTCATGTCTGGACCATAAATCAGGTGTGTCAGCCTTCCTGTCCAGCACAGGAGAGCACACTGCAGTGAGGCTCACCTCACTGCAGCCTGTTCCTCTGCAGTGAGGAAGTGGGCTTCACTGACCAGGACCCACCACAGCAACTCTCTGTAACACATCTCACCTGACCTAGGGACAGGGACAGCCTTGCAGCTCTCTTCTCCCTGCTCCCCTGGAGCAACTCAATCGAGCTGGAGATCACAGAGAAAACCAAATGAGACTGCTTGTTTTTTGGGGTAGTGCAGAAAACCTGTTAATTTGTCTCTTGAAGGGTCAGTCTTGACGGACCGTCTCAAAGAACAGATGTGATTAGTGGTCCAAAGCAAAGAGAGGAATCTGCTGTGACCAAAGCACCAAGATAAACCCCTTCCATGCCTACCTTTAAAAAACTTCCTGGCAAGTCACACCTGCCCAAGCAGAGGCACAGCCTAATGCACAGCTAGTAACACCTTTGAAGGGTCAATGGTACCCAGCAGACAAGCTTTGGCTCGCTGGTAGAGACAAAATTCAAGAGGAAACATCTTTTATGTGCAGGTTACAAAAAGAAAGGCCCCTGCTACAGGGCAGCAATGTGATTGCCCAGCTCCCTTTGGAACAGGGAACACGTGGAGTGTTTTAAATGACACGGACTGCGTTTTTTGGTCCGTGGACCACCTACAAGGCTCACGTCAATTTAACACGGGTGGGCTGTTAAACCGTCTCCCCGCCAGGTCGAAGGCAGGGGCACCCTAGGCCCCCCCCCAACGTCCTCATCCGCCTGAAAGGCTTCGTAAGGGCCGGTGCCTCCCTGCGGGCGGGGGAGGGACCCATCCTCCCACCCGTCCCCCGGCTTCCCGGGAGGAGGCGAAGCGCACCATTCCCGGCGCAAGTCTGGCACCTAGGCGGAACAGCAAGGGGTAGCTGGAGCTGGGACAGCCCGGCGGGGTCGCCAAGCTGCCCCGACCCGCGGTGCCAAGCGGGCCCGGCCGGCCCCGCCGCCATAGTTTTACCTTTTTGGGAGCGGCGCGGCGGACACGGCGGGCGGCGGCAGCAGCGGGAACAATAAAGCTTCAACTACAACAGCCGCCCCTGTCTTCGCCCGCTCACCCCTCACGGCGCCGCCATCTTAGGGCCGCGGCAGGGCCTCCCGTCCCCTCCTCCCTGGTGTCTTCCAGTCGAATTATCTGTCCCCTAGCTGAATTTTCTCACCTTTTGTAAACGTAACTGATGTAGTCAGATAACTTCTATAATAGAAGTTGCTTAATGAAGAGCTCTGTTTCAAGCATTGCGCAAGGTCACATCACCTAAATAAATATGTATTAGGTAGGCGGAGAATAGGCATTAGGCGGGTCCGTGTGAATTTTACTACATAAAAGATACTGCTTTTTACCCCTTGGTGTACTTGATCTGTGGAGATCACCACCTTACATCCCGTGCAGGTTAAACGATGTCTCCTTTTCTGAACTAGACGTTGTGGCTATGTTTTGGGAGCTCCTAAAACCGGCAAATCCGGCGCCCCATCCTCGGGCGCAGCCATGGCGCCTCCTCCTCCTCCCGCACCCCCACCTCGTGCCCGCCGCCTCAGCCGCCGTCGCAGCCCCGGCGGTCGGGCATTGGAAGGGGCTGCCCAGGCAGGCGGTGGAGTTACTCTGGAGGTGTTTAAGGAAACACCGGACATCGTGCTTGGTGCCGTGGTCTAGCTGACAAGGTGGTGTTGGGTCATAGGTTGGACTCGGTCTCAGAGGCCGTTTTGAACCTAATTGATTCTGTGATTCTGTAATAAAACATCCTTCCTTTGCTAGAGCCAGGGCTTATTCCCCGAGGGAGGTGGTGGTAGTGGCCGGGCGCGGGCTGTGGGCAAGCAGCCGGCTGTAAGGGGCATGTGAGGCTGAAGCAGCAGGACCACATCCACCTAAGGGTCACTGGCCCTTGGGCTGGGCCAAGGGGGTGCATGGGCAGTGCTGGACCTTCCAGCCCGTGCTCTAGGCATACTTTGGGGTGCTGGCGTGGGACATGGGACAGGTGAACACGGCCCTGGCTGTGGGTCCTGATCTGCTGCTCCATTACCTGCTTGCCCAGTTTCCAGTCATTTGCTTCCCAGCATGCTGCAGGCACTCGCTCCCTGCGCCCTCCTGGCAGCATCTCACCATGGTGTGCTGGGGAGGACACCTGGGGCACCAGGGCCACCCGGGGCACCAGGTGTAACTGGAGTGCTGAGGGGTGTGTGTGGCACAGACAGGGGCCCTGGGGTGTGTGGTTGCCCCTAGGATATGCGAATAGCTAAGAAGCCCCGCGATGTTGAACGCCACCCTGCCTGCCCATGTTTTGTGCATGCCAGCCATCTCTGCAGCAGGATGCAGGGTGGAACCAGGCTGTTCCCACAGCCCATGTGCCAGCATCCTACTCTCAGGGCAGGGGTGATGACCCTGATCTGTATTTCTGTCATAGCAGGGGTGGTCCTTGTTCCTTCCCAAGACCCCAGTCTGTATTTCTGCCATAGCAGGGGTGCTCCTTTTTCCTCCCTGAGACCCCAGTCTGTATTTCTGCCATAGCAGGGGTGCTCCTTGTTCTTCCCTGAGACCGAATGTGTATTTCTGCCATAGCAGGAGAGCTCCTTGTTCCTCCTGGAGACCTCACTCTGTTTCTGTTCCCTGTCCCTCTGTTAGCAACCTGACCCAGCCCGTGGCTCACAAAGAGCCTCTAGAGGCATTTTGTTCAGCAGCTCTGAGAGCTTCCAGATGGCCCCAGTGAGTAGGACTGGACTTGCCACCAGCAGCCAGTGCAGTGAAGGCAACCATGTGTCCCCACTGGCCTCGCTGAGCCACAGCTGTGTGGGGACCATCCCCTGGCCAGCTCACGTCTCCTGGCCGGCTCAGAGAGATTCCTCTCCCGTGTGCTAAAGTCGAGCAGGCTCTCTGGTTTCACACCTGGAAGCTGCTGGTACCTCTGTGCTCAGATCTAACAGAGCTCTGGGGAGACTTTGTCTGTCTCATGTCATTTGAGATGCAGAAAGATTTTGGCTGAAATTTGTGTGAAAAAAACCCCTCAATCTCACCACGCAGCACATGGAGTAGCAGGTTCCTTTCCATTCATGTTCCCAGGCCTGGAAGGGGGTTATCTGCTCCATCTATTGACAGACTACAGAGGAGAGCTAATGAACTGACTCATTTGCATAAACAAGTGCTGATTGACAAATAAGTGTGCGGAGGTGTGGAGAGTGATATCCTGGGCTGTGTGTGACCTGGTATACAGCAGCAGGAAGGTGGTAGGGCCTGGGACTGTGGGTCCTGGCGACTGCCAAGCCCTGTCTCCAGGGATGCTGATGAAATTCTGGGGCTGGCATGTGGTCAAGCAGATCAGCTTGCAGACAAATGAGTGTTAATTAGAAACCCACAATTTCTCAATGAGACCTGTTCTGCTCTGGGGCCTCTGCTCTGCCAGGGAAATGCCTCTTGGCTGGGATTCTCAGCTGAGAGTGGCACAGCAGCTATTCTGCCATTACAATAGAAATGGCATCACAGGAGTAGGTTTCAAGGTCACTTTTGGTAAACGCAACAAAAGCAGGACATGCTGTTTTCTTGTGGAGGTGTGGAGAGAGGTTCTTTGGGACCTGCTCAGGCTACGGTCCTTTGCAAGTGTCCTGCACTGAGTTGTCTTTGCTACAGCTGTCAATAACTGCTCAACCAGTTTTCTTCTGAGTGCTCTTGTTTTATGTGTTGAAGGAATCCCTGTGAGAGAACTCTGGACCCAGATCTGGTTATTTTTATCACCAGGCTGGTGATGATCAAAGCAAGGTTATGCTAAGAAGTCACTAGTGGCTCTTGCTCTGTGGCTGCTGACAGCTGCTGACCTGCAGATGACACCCCAGCTTGTGAGAATGACCTGCTCCAGGCTGATGGGGGAGAGGCTGGCATTGGCCAAGGAGCATTGGTGAGTCAAAGAGCAGTGGCTGCTACACTAGAAGCAATATTCCCATCACTGTGAGATCTGCACTTGCTGCAGGGGCATCTCGTGCTGTCAGAGGCATGCTGAGCGACAGCAGAGCAAGAGCTGTATGTTGCAGCAGATGCCTTCTCTGCAGAAGCAAAACCTTTCCTGCAAGGCCATCCTTGATGGCAGAGAAGAGTCCTGATGTCTCTGGTACCTTGAGAATTGTTCTTTGTGCAAGAAACTTGCAGCTCTGGCACTAAAAGGGGTGATGTTTTGGTTACAGGCTTGTGTGCCTGCCTGTCTGGCTGGCATTGTGATACTTCCTGCAAGCACCTGGAACAGGCCCTGCGGGAACAGCTTTTTGCCAGAATTAGAGAGAGGAGGAAGCTGACTGTCCCTGCTCAGATCAAGGCAGCACAGCAAAAGGTAGTAAGGGGGTGGCTCTTTGCTGAAACCAGCTCTGGAACTGAAACTGGTGTTTGCTGAGCAGTGTCTGCAATCCAAGGGGGCCTAACAGGATGACAGCAGCCTGCTGGGAGAGCACATGTGGTCTCCTACTTTGGAGGGGATGGATGGTGTGTGCAGGTGATAGGACAGTGGCATGATGAGAAGCAATGGAAGAGAACAACACACTTCAGAAAAGCCACGCAGACTTTTCTCCAAAGGCTGGGGTAAGGTGGTCAAAGGCACCATGACACTCTGGCTACAGGGACAAAAACGGACTCAGAAGTTCCTGTCCCCATCTCCCTGTTTCTGTCCCTTCTGCTGCTTAACTCAATGGGATTTGTGTCCATGCTATGTAAATCAAACCAATGACATGATCCAGGAGTAGTCTCCCCAAGTAAGTAAAAAGGTGAGGAAACAGGGGACACGAACAGGTTCCCAGAGGAGCTTTGTCAATTCCCAGCGCAGTAACACTTAGTTGTCCCTTGGAAACATCTTAATTCTTGTACAGCAAGTCCTGGTGAGCAGAGCTGTACCATCAAGTGCTTCCTTTCTGCAGAGTGTAGGACTGCAGGATAAAGCTCTACCAGGTGACTCTCCAAGGAACCCACAGGGAAAGACCTGAGCGAGGTGAGCTGCTTTTGAATTCAGCATCCTGCCAGGGATCACCTGACTGCTATACAAAGGAGCCCAGGTGAGCATGTACCATGTCTCCAGCTACCATTGTCACTGGGAGTGGGCAAAAGTCCCACAGATCCAAACAGGCCTTATCTTTTGTCCGTTGAAAGAGCCCCTCTTGCTGAGACCCAGCCCACTGAAGAAATGAGAAGTGCCCCGCCTTGCTCTGCCAAAATGGCCTCCACACAGCTTGGAAAGCTCACAACAAGGAGTCAGGTGAGGTGAAACCCAACCTCTCCTCCAGAGCTGGGACACTGAGGCACAGTCCTCTCCTCTCCAGAGGTCACGTCTTCTGAAGGAATGGATCCAGGAGGTCTGGCTGGGTGGGATCACTCTGGTGGCCAAATTCAAGCTATGCTGTTTCCACAAGCTTGTGATGTGTGCATCTTTTCCAGGCAACACAGACTGCTTTTGAAAGTAAATCTGCTTTTGATGCTCTTGGAGCATCTCTTAGTGACAGATGGGCTATCACACAGCACAGATCTACCCGTCCAGGAGAAAAGAAGTAGGAAAAGGCACAGACATTTCACCTTAGCTCAGCCAGGGACTGGCTTAAGGCCATGTGACCACATCTCTCCCCTCCTCCTTCATAAGTCATCTCTGCCCCGCAAGTCTAGGTGGTCGCGAACTCCATCTTTGGCTTGCGACTTCTCCTTTCAGCACTTGAGGGCGCTGTTGGAGTTTGGAAAGAGGCAGATTCCTGGGGTGAAAGATTAGTTTCGTGTCATGCCATGCAGAGGCACATCAGTTTTGTGGCTTCTGTTCTCAGGAGTTTGTAGTTTTGGCCTTAATGCTCCGTCTCAGGCAAAACCTTTCACAGGAAATATCAAGTCGTGTTGACTTCTTTAATCTTCATTTTTCTGTAAACATTTCTCCCTTCCATCTTTTTAACCCCAAGGCTTCTCTCATGAGGGTCAGATCTCAGGGAAAAGGCTGGGCTGCACAGAGTCCTTGAGGGGAAGCAGGGAGTTTGATCACATGGAATTACACTTCACCTGCATAGCTGGTTTAATTTTCCAAAGCACCATAGATGCAAGGACGCACAGCCTGTCCATGTGTGAACACATATCTCCTCACTCCTGGTGCTGGTCTCCAAGAAAGGCAGTAGGACAGGCTGTGCTGGGGGTCAGTGCTGCACTGGCTCTGAAGGGCTGCACACAGCTCTCTGCTGGGAACCTGTGCCAGAATAATTATTTACATGTGCTGGCATACAGTAATTGCTAATGGAGTGAACACCAGGCAAGACCCCTCCAAGCTGTCCCAGAAGACACACTGGGAGTTACCAAGCAAAGTGCAGTCTCCGTGTACCAAACCAGATTTCCTCCCACCTTGGTCCTCCCGCTGGTGCAGCTGGTTCATGGCAGAGGAGTCTCTGCCCCCATTTTCCCCATTCTCTTGCCTTTGCCGGCACATTCCAGGGTTGCACTCACAGACTGTAAGTTGCCCTGTTATTCCATCTAAATTGCCCTCAAAACTGACTTGGATGGTGTCTTGGGGAAGGGAAGTCCCTGCTCCCATTAAGAAGCAGGGACTGTAAATGAGTTTGAAATATTTCACTTTTGTGTTTCTCCAACCAAAGTGAAGTTTCCCTGAAGAGATGGACTGCTGGCACCCAGACTGACTTCGTAATGCCATTTTGTAGTTCCTGGTCTATCAGCTCCCTTGGCTTTTGACTTGATTACTTTTTATTGCAGGGATTCCCAAGAGAGACCATCTCCATGGCATTTGCTGTTCCTGCTTTTTTCTGTGGGGTATGTGGGGAAGGAAGTCTTGTGTCTGGCTTCCCACAGGATACTGAACTGTGTTCATTCTGTTGCTGAGTGTGGTGGTCCAGTCTGAGCAGAACATATTGAGAACATCAGGCTTTCCAAAGGCCATCTTCCCCTTCTCCATCAGATTGTGGCATCTGTGGCCTCTAGAAAGTCCAGTTCCCGGGCTCTGTTGTTGCTATTGCAGCTATCACATATCTGTGATCCATTACTAAACGTGATCAGGTTTCTTCCAGTCTTTCCACACACAGGTTGGAGTTTCAGGAGGCTGCAGAGATTCCTTTCAGGATGGGGCACAGCACTTGTCTTCAGCTGAGCATCAATATCCAGCCCTGGCACCACTCCAGGCATGCCTTCATCCTCCACTCAGCATGCCTAGGCATCTGTCCATGATGTCAGCTCTCCAGTCCCTGCTATTAGTGCCTGACCTCTTTTAAGAAAAATCCTACCTTAAATGTGGCCCAGAGTTCACCTCTTACCTGCTACTAGCTGGTAGGAGCCCCTAGTACCTGTCACATTGGGGTTTTTTGTGATCTTATGAAGATTGCTGTACAAATCATTGTCCTGCCTCGGTACCCATCTCTGTTGGGATCTTTGGAGTGTCCCTTGGGCCTCTCCTTCCAGTACTACCCAAACTAACAGACTGAAGATCCATTTGCGTTTGGTGAAAGGGATGCCCAGCTCAACTTGAACTCTTTCCTCTCTCCAAAGCTTCTCAGAAGGAGCTTCATGATGAGCAGGGATGGCTCAGTATCTGCGCTGCAGTGAGCAGGGCAGGTCTCCCCTGCCAGAGGCTGCAGTCAACAGCTCCTGTTCTGTGTGAGCACAACCTCCCTCCTCTCCATCACTGCCATTAACAGAGCAGGAAACTCGTGGCTTGGCAGGATCCCTGCTCCAAGATCTGCAAGCTGCAAGACTGCTCTGGGCACTAAGCACATGCAGTTCTTCCACCGCTTTATTCCCTTCACAGGTCCTTGCTGCTGCAGAATTCCCTCCTCCAGAACCAAGTATTTATTTCTTCTCCCATGCCTTGGCTTTGAGTAAAAAACAGTATCTCTGTACTGTCATTTTTTCTGGTGACAGCCCCATCAACACCTCTCTCAGCTGTTCTAGTGCTTCAAACACCATTCCTGGGCTGAAGAGTCTGTTCTTCCAGAAAACATATCCCCGTTTAGATAATAAAGTATTTTTCTTTCATTTTCCTGCCTTTGCTCCAGGTGGCCAGCTCTTCTTGCAGACTGTTTTTCTTTCTGTGCATGTGCCTAGCTTTGTCTGTGATCCAGCATCCCTGGTGTTCTGGGTCCCTACATGTTGTCCATTTGCTCCATTTCTAGGCGCTGAATTGTTTTTCTATTAATCTCACTCCCTCCCTCCCTTGCTCAGCTCTCCCTAGACTGACTGCTGCCAACATGTTTCATGTATCCTGTGCTGTGTAATAACCCGAGGGAAGGGGACTTCATGCCTGGACCCTGGGGCTCTGTAAGAGCTATTTCCAGAGGTGGCAGGTGCTGGCAGGGCTCCAGCCATGCATTCCCTTGCTGATTCAGTTGCTCTCCCTCCAAACTACCCTCCATGGCACATGTCCCTCTGCACGTCCCAACCTTGTTGCTGCATGGACCATGTTCCTGCTGGGGCAGAGCACTGTCAATCCGTTTTTGGCCCTCAGCACAGGCAGGCAGCTGCACACCAGTGCCTGCTGCTGGCTGGGAGTGGGGAGCATGCTCAGCTTACCCATGACCATGCTTTGGTTTTTCTAATGCAGGAGCAGAGGATGGAATCTTCTGCAGTCCCCTGATTGTTCCAAGGTAGTGCCATGATTTGGATCAGAAACTCCTCTCTGGGCAGCAGTGTTGAGCTGCAGAACAGAGAAGGGCTTGATCAAAAAATCACAGAATGGTTTGGGTTGGAAGGGACCTTGAAGCTCATTTTGTTCAACCCCCCTTCCATGGGCAGGAACACCTTCCACTATCCCAGGTTGCTCCAAGCCCCATCCAGCCTGGCCTTGGACACTTCCAGGGATGGGACAGCCACAGCTTCTCTGGGCACCCTATACCAGGGCCTCACCAGCCTCCAAGGGAAGAATTTATTCCTATCATCCACCCTAATTCTATCCTCCTTCAGCTTCAAGCCATTCACTCTTGTCCTTTTGAGGGGGGGTGTTCTCCATCACTCAGCCAAACAGGTAAATCTGTGCCCTGTGCACCTGCCTGGGGAGCATCCAGCCTCCATGCCTCCATCACAGAGAAGCAGCACCTCAAATGCTTCACATGGGTCCTTCCTTGTGGACCATAACCTGTCCTGTTACAAGATGAATGGGAGCCAAGTAGGAGAGGTCCTGATGGGTGGCATCTAGCAAGGCAAGATCTATCCCTAACTGCTCTGATGCAGACAGAGCAACATGCAGCCCATATATCATCCCTTGGCTATCCCAGTCCAAATGCCAGGCAGGACATTTTGGGAAGTGGTGTTATGAAGGAAGCTTTTTTTATCAGCAAAAATAAGTTTATGGGGTTGCTGACAATCCTCAACCACAGTGTGCTGTCCTTGCCATCTGCTGACTCCTTTGTTTGTACTAAAGATTGAGCCATGGGGATGACTTTGGGGGGGGGGGGTGTGTGTAAATATAACTCCCATATGCTTTCTACAACAGTCATAGTCAGCTGGATGAGAACAGTGGAGTGGATGGCAAGGCATCAGACAGAGAAGAGAAATTAGTAATATCATCTTTGTCTCCCAAGAAAACATGCTCCTGGGAAGGGGAAAGCTGACCTGAAACCTGGTTGTGGGAGGATGGAGTCAGTCTCCTGTGTCCAGGGGTTACCCCCCACTCCCTCTGCTATCACAGAGGAGCCCCCCACTCTTACTGAGTAACTTTACCCTGACTGGATTGGCACTGAATTCCCTCAAAAATTCATCATGTTTTCATGTGGGAGGAAAAATCAGGCCCTCTGTGAGCTACCCCTTCCCAACCGCCAAACTGAACAGTTCAGACCTCCTCCTCACGCTGCCCCAGTGCATCCTACTCTCATAGGAACAGCCAAAATGATGGACACTGTCCCTGTCCACAGGCCTAGCTGGGGCTGCAGCAACCCTGCCCAACCTGGGTCCCAGATAAATCACTGGGGCATGGAAGTAATGACATTTATAAATATTGATCCTGTCTGTGGGGAAGTTGACCATTTTGGAAAAAGAGGTTTTTCCAAATAGCATTAAATGGAGGTGCTGGAATTATTCTTGGCTCTGTCAACAGAACAGATCTGTGTGTCTGCCCTGTGTGTGGGGCTGTGTGCTCTGGCCTGGGCCCACTCTCTGCTCCTGCTCCTCTCCCCAGGGGCTTGGGGCTTCAGGCCTCGGGGTTATTTATTTTGGGATCTCTCCCAGCAGGGCACACATGGAAAAGGTCTGTCTGTCACAGAGCTCTTTGCAAGGGAAGTGTTTTAGCCCTCTGGCTGTTTTAGCCCTGTCCCTGCACACTGGGGACAGGTTGTGCACAACCACCCACCCTTGCACAGCTGGGTCAGGGCAGTGCTAACCCTGTGCTGGTTGTATGCTGTGCTCTCTTCTAATGTATGGGACCCAGCAACAGTCATCCTCTGGGAAAAACTCCATAGGCAAATCCTCTCTATCTCACAGACACCTGCACCCCCTGGAAAAATGGAGGGGAGACTCAGAAATAAGGTGGCAAAAGGTTTCCAGCACCTTGCAAAGCTCCAGGAAGTTTGTGGGTGGGCTATGTGGGTTAAGCATTTCTTATTAAGCCTCTGGGTCAACCTCTGGAGGTCTTTTACCCCAGGATGAAGAATGTGACGTGTTCTGGTGGGCCTTAAATATGTGGGTAAGACTGCCCTGCCTGGGGCACAGTACAGATCAGACCAATAACCACAGTGGGTCAAGAGAAGCAACCAAAGCTTGTGCTCATTGATCTGGGCAGCTTGGGAGGGAGCTCTGAACCAGAGGTCATCCTCTCTGTAGATATTCAGAGACCTTTTGCTGTTTGCCCTGACCTGGCAGCTGAGGACATTTCTTCTTGAAACTGACGCACAGGAGAGGACAGGCATGGAGACAACAGACCAGATGGATGGTGGGCATTTAGTTGTCCTCCCAGGAGAGCCTCCAGCTTGGCCAGGCCCCAGGGGTATTGCAGAGTTTCTCCATGATACTGGAGTCTGGTGGTGATCTGAGCAATAAAGAGCCAAGCAATGTGGGCTGGCAGGTGCCAGGGTGGCACAGAGGGCTCAGGCATCACAGAGATCCCACCACTGAACTCAAACCAGCTTGGTATGAGGCAACCTGTCCTCCCTCCTCAGCACAGTGGGTTTGCTGCTCCAACAGTGCTGGAAGCACAGCTGGGCTGAAGAGACCTCATTCCTGAGACCAGTGCAGACAACAGAAGGGCCAACCCTGCACTGTCCTGACCTAGAGTGGATACTCTTCTTGCATCCCAAGGGAAGAGCTGTTTCTCACAACAAGCACAGGGACCTGTTGGAGGGACGCCTTCCTGGCCAGCTGTTCATCTCTCATGTGGTGAGAGATCTCTGGTGAGATGGGCTTTGGAGCACACAGTGCACTGGAAATCCTAAGGCAAGGTGAGCCACACCAGGCAGCCAGAGCAAGTTCTGGGCTGGCACACACCCATCCTGATCAGTCCTTTCTTCCTGAGCTCTGATCCTTTCACCCTCTGGGCAAGGCTCTGCATCCCTTCCCAAGGAAGGGAGGCAAGTTGCTCCTTTGTCCCCACGCACCCCATTCCAAAGGGAAGAGCAGAAAGGCCAGCCTGCAGCACTGGGCAGCACCAGCCAGGTGCTCCACTGGAGATGTGTGTGGCCAGTCTGGAGCAGAGCACACCTCAGACTGGAGCCCTAGACTGAGGCTGTGCAGCTGCAAGTGGGAACAGTGAGACACCAGCTGTCCCAGGCAGCCTCCACCTGGAAGCTATCACTGGAGGCTGGAGTGGGGCTCTTGGGCTCCCCTGCCCTGCCCAGTAAGCAGGTAGCCGGTAGAAACTGTGTGCAGAGCTGTGTTCTGCATATCTGCAGCCAAACCATGAACCCATTTGTCATTTGTCAGCCACTTTTGTGACCCTTGGTGCTGCTGCTGCTTGCCTGTGCAGGGCTGAGCCTTCTTGCCCCAAGGAGATGATCCCCGTGGGTGGGGGTATTTTGAATTGGCAGACCGGAGTAAGTTGGGGCAATGGAAATTCAGCCTTGGAGTGAGTCAGATACATGAGTCAGTGGGTCCCAGAGCACAGGCTGCGCCCAGCTTTGTGCAGGGAGAGGTCAGTGTGCTGCTCGTGCTGCACAGGGTCTATGTGGGGAAAGCAAGGGCAGGTCTGGGTCTCTTCACAGGGGACACAGAGGTCTCCAAGCAGGAGTACAGGGCAAGTGGGTACCTTCTCACCTGCCATGCTCTGCTCCATGGATCTGTGGCCATGGCAAAGGGATTCAGCAGGCGCTTTAAAACTCGTGAGCAAGACACCTCCTGCCCTGGGAGGAGAGAGCCCCAGGTCCATGCTTACCTGCCATGGGTGAGCGTGCAGGACAGAGCAGCATTTGATGGGGGAAGTCCCTTCACTGTAGTCCCTATGCCGTGATCCCTGCACTCTGCAGTGGTTCCTCTCTGCTGCTTGCACACCTGTTTTTTTGCAAAGAGCAGGCACTTCAACTGCCACCTCCTGCCCCATGGTGTCCTGCATGCGCTGCGCTGGGTGCAGTGGACAGGGGCCTGATGGCATCTGGGGGCCAGGATCCTCAGTGGAGAGCTGTTGCTGTGGGCACTGGGCTCAGAAGCCAAGTGCGAGCTCCAGCTGTTTTTTCCAGGGGTGGGACCATACCAGCATGAGACCAGGATGGAGCAGGAGTTGAGGGATGAACATTAAGTCAGGGAGATGCTTAGCTTGATGCTGTGCTCAAGATGACCTTACCCCATCATCTGTGCTTTTGCAGAAGCTGAAGCAGATGTAACATGGCAGGGAATTGTTTTTAATTCATTCTTTCAGCAGTGAGCATTTCAGGAGAACAAAAACTTTACTAATAAGTGTCTACCTTCTCTGTCCCAAAGCCCTTCTGATGGACCATCACAACCACACTTACAGTGTGCTGGTGAACCAGAGCTCTGTCCTTCAACCCTGACTCTGGAAAATCGTCTTCATTAGGTACAGCTTAACCTTTGTAGAGAGCCTTGAGAATACTAAGCACAGCAGTGCTTCTGCAGTGCAAAGTCTTGGAATCTTCAGACAACTCTGGAAGCAGGGTGAGACACATCAAGCATTGTCCTGCAAATTCTCCAAGACCACATGCAGCCCAGTGTTAAATAAATGCATGTTTATGGCAAACCACCAGGGATATCAGCCTGTGAGATGTTTGATCTCAGTCTGAGGTTGTCTTCACAATTTTGCTCTTCCTCAGCCTGAAGTTAAACCACAAATGCATTTTTTTTCTGAAGAGTTGAGAGAATTCCTGACATTTTCTTTAGCAGTAGGTCATTTACATCTGCAACTACCAATACAGGTTGCTAGAGAAAGAGCAATACCCTATAAAGAAAGTATAAATACAGAAGAACTGTAGCGGACCCCACAAACAATGCATTTGATATTTTTAGGATATATTTTCAAGCAGCTGAATGTTCACTCACCAGAGTTAGAGCCCCAAGAGAAGATCCTACAGGTCTTCGTGAAGCTAAATAAAGGCTAGAAACAAAGCTGAAGGCTATAATTTTCATATACTAAGGGCAGTTCAAGTAATAATTGAAATTATCAAGAGGCTGGATGAGTTGTCTTGTGAAAAGCACCGGAAAGGTTGGGATTCATCAGTTTTACAAAATCCCCAAATCAGAGGAGAGAATCAGGTGAAATTGAAGTCAATCTCAAGGCCAAGAGCTAGGGACAGTCAGTGGCACTGGTAGGATATCACTCTGAAACAGAGACAAGGAAAGATTTCTTCACGCAATGAGTAAAACCTCAAGAATTTGCTGCCACAAGAGGCTGTGGAGGGATGTCAGCATGGGTGGAAAGGGATTAGACCAGCTAATGAAGAGCAGGTCCATAAGGGAATATCAGAGGGAACAGTCAGGCATGTGCCTTCTAGTGTCCCAAGCCCAGTGACTGTGAATGCTGAAGTAGGAGGTGCTTAGACTGCAGAAGGCTCCCCCAAAACAGCACCTCCTATTGCCTCTGCTAGTTGCAGGCAAGGTGGGCTGTAGCTCTGACCCAGTAAGGTTCCTATTCCCTTTCCTGTTCCAATTTGCTTCTGCAGGATTTTTCCATTAGTTAGCACTCAGCTAATGGGGCATCTCAGCAACAGGGCTGAGCAACAGGGCTGAGCCCATGGGGATAACCTCCACCCTCATTGTGGGGAGGAAAAGCATTTGTCCCCCTATTGATAGGGACGGAACACATGGGAAATGTGTGCTGTGCCCATGTCGAGGCAGTGAGACCATCCACACTCAGCTACAAATACATAACGCCCTTAGCAACTTGATCCTTGCCTGCACAGCCCTAAACTGCCTGTGCCTCGTGCTGGAGCCAGAGCCTTCCTGTGCCTCTGTTCTGGAGACGCAAGCCCATGGTGGACCCCAAGCACCTCCTGAAAAAGAAAATGCAGGCACTGGATAAAGCTGTCCTGGTCCAGGGCCAAGATCTGTACCAGCAAGGGTTCACTGGGGACATGCCATTGTTGCACAAATCCTGCACACCTATCAGCAGAGCTGTGTACCACACACCATACAGACCCATGCAGGCCATGCAGTTTTAGTTCTTCCTCTTCAGGGTCTTTGCAGAGGCAAAAAACCCATCTGCTTTTCCAATGTATTTCTCCTAAATTATTGAGACTACTTTGGATGGAGCTTGGAGCAACCTGCTCTAGTAGAAGGTGTCCCTGCCCATAGCAGGGCGTTGGAATGAGAGGGTCTTTGAAATTTCATCCCACATAAACAATTCTGTGACTCTGTGAGTCCCAGATGAACAGGAGGCATGGTGTGATATTCAGACAGACCTAGGACATCATCATGATGAACCATCTTCATCAGCCAGCTGACACCAGTCTCATTCCAAGGGCTCCATGACAAGAAAGTCCTCTTAAAGTTATGTAGGAAGCAACTAGGGATAGGTAAAATGGGTTGGGCTTGATTAGGAAGAAGGCTCTGTCTTCATCTCTTGGTTCACCAAAGTATCGCTAGTTTCACAGAGAAGTCATGTAGAAGATTTGAAGTCCTTCCCAGGGCAGAGAAACTTGTGTGTAAGGATACAGCTGTGTTTCTTCACATCCGTATCAGGATGCAGCCTCAGTAACATGTTTAGGTAAACCTTGTCTGCAGCAGGGAGCTGAGAGGTACAGTTCAAGCCCAGGATTTCAGTTTGACCAAAGCATTCACTCTGGCTTCAGGCATGAATAGTGTTTCAAAACACAACTGGCCAGGGATAAAAGCTGCCATTGTCCAGCAAGACAAAGCTACTGGTGAATTTCCCTCTCTTCTGAATCCTTCCCAGGTGATCTCAGTTCCTGCCAGTGACTCCCTCAGTAAGGAGTCTTGGTTAAGTAACTTGGACAAACAATATTAGCCTCTCAATTTCTGAGAATATTTTTTGCTTATTTGCTGTTCATTTGCCATGCTGCCTGACTGGGCTGCTTGGCCACACGCAATGGCTTCTGCTCATGGATTGGGTGGGCCTGAATCTTCACAAACAGAAGGAAGATGTGCCCAAGACTTCAAGAACCCACTGAGTTTGGGAGTAATGAGACATAGGGGTTGCCTCCCAGCAGTGCCTGGGGAAATTAGTTGTATTGCACACTGAGGGAAAGGGGGACTCCCCCTTCCAAGGATCACAGCCAGGATCCTCCCCAAAGGTGACACTGCACATTCATGAAATCCTGCCCTTGATACCTTCATGTTCCCGACCTTGTCAGGGTGAGCTGAGACATGTAACACCAATTCACTCTTGTAAGCTGGGCTGAGTGCAAGAAGGAGCAACTGAACTTCTACAAGTTCCAACCATGACACTCCTGTTTCACCAAGTTTTGTTCTATTAAACTTCCCAAGAACTTTTTCCTCATGAAAATACATTTTCAAAATATGTTTTCAAAATATCAGTCAGTTACAGAAAGGTATTCATTCATATTTGCCAGGTTTTGAACAAGCACCCAGGAATATTGCATTGATGGAAAAGAAGAAAGGATCATAAGGGAAGTTCAACAACAGACATCTTGCAGTCTCAGGCAGGATTTGGTGCAAAGGAAGAGCAGCTTTGTGCTTGTCTGCCTTTGCCAGTGTCTCTGGGAGTCAAGCCAGGCCCTGCCACCATCTCAGCATGATGGAGATGGAATATCTCTCTCACGCCACTGTGGGTCATTTCAGGTTTGCTTAGCTGAAAATTCACATTTTTAACTTCACCAAAACCAACAGCTTATGATTTAGTTCACATCCACAGAAAAGTGGCCAGTGTACATTCCAAGGCTGTATGGGATGGAGAGTTTACCACGTCTCTGGGCTCCTTGTTCCAATGGTACAGTGATTTCCACTTTTAAAAATAGTTACTTTATCTCAAGCTCAACAACCACCAGATTTGCACTCCAATCCCTGGGTATTTTTCTGTCTTTGTCTGCCCTCTTAAAGAGCCTTTGCACTCAAAGTATTCCCCCACGTTAGTTCTCACAGACAACAATTAAATCACCTCTTAAAAACCAGATAAACTAAACAGATCATGTTCCATTTATCTCTCACTGAGAATGATTTCTAGCCCTGGGATAATTTTCTAGTTTTTTTCCTGAGCCTTTTCCAAGTTTTCAGCGTCACTCTCAAGCATAAACACTAGACCTGAATGTGCCATTTTTGTGATGATGTCACTAAAATCGCATGCATGACCAGCGCCACCTCTGTGATATTCCCTGGTTGTGCATGTCAAGGTCCTGTCCAGCCTTGCAGCACCAGTGGGACTGTCTGTTCTTGGGTTTCAGCTGAAGCCCGAACGCTTCCGAGAGTCCCCACTCTCTCTGCTTCATCATCACAGAGTGGCCTGCACATCTCATATCAAGCCATCGTTAAATGTGGATTGAATTGTCCCTGATTTCTATATTCCAGTGCCTATGAACCCCTCATCCCTCCAGCTTTATTTGTTCCTGTGCTACCAAGTATCTGCCTGTGTTTTTCTTTAGATAAGGTTTTATCCTATCTCAGACAACCATGGTGCTGTCAGTAATCCCATAAACAAGCTTTTCCTATGATGTTCTTGTGCTTGCAGCATACCAGTTGCTTCCAAGAGGGAAAGAAAACCCATGTTATCCCTTTGCAGTACAGACCAGGTGATTTCTATAGCATTAAGTAAGGTATTTCTAAAATGAGAACGTTTAAGGAAGCATCACAGGCAGTCCAATGTTTGCGTTCTGGGAAGGATATCATGGGCTTGGCAAAAGCAGTGCATACCACTCTGAAATAGCATCTGAAGTACTAAAAGAGTTTCCAGTTGGAGGGATCCACTCTTCTTCTCCCATTGCAGAGAATCCCAGAGAGCTCCTGGACTAGACAGCTAAGTGAGGCAAAGCCAAATGACAGAGTAGAAGTCCAATTTTTCAATTAGCAAACAACAGTCATAGAATCAGGGAATCACAGAATACCTGAGTTGGAAGGGACCCACAGGGATCATAGAGTCTAACCTCTGGCCCTGCACAGACACCCCAAAAATCCCACTCTGTGCCTGAGAGCGGTGTCCAAACCTTCCTGGAGCCCTCGCAGAATTTGGGCTTTGACCATTCCCTGTGGTTCAGTGCCCCACCACCCTCTGGGGGAAGGTCCTGGCACTGGTCACCAGAGAGCAGAGATCACCACCTGCCCCTCCACTGCCCCTTGTGGGGAAGATGTAGATTGTTTCCTCAGGGAGCTGTAGAGTCAATGAAATGCAGCATGCTAATCCCTCCAAATTCTTGCCCAAGCGTTCATGTATGTACCTTTCAGCAGAACTCAGGATCCTCCTGCAGCCCCAGGACAGGTAGAGCCAGGGCAGCAACATCACTGTGCACTCCACCCTTGGCACCGTGGCTATGGCTGCCCCTTGTTAGCTGCACTGGGTTTGTGTCGCTGTTGAACCGCTAGCAGAGAGAGAGAGACTGAGGCTCGAATGTGTGGCAATGTTCTAAATTTATTAATTAATTCCAACTTGTATAGACTTTCAAAGATCACTCGGATTGGGCCAATTCAAAACCTCCCCCCCAGACTGATTGGCCAGGCTTGAATCATCCATATCTCGAGACGCTGTTTTAACAACATCCAAACTTTATCTTTGTTTATAAAACACAGAAAGAAGAGAGCAAAATTTCTCACGGGAAAGGTCTGTGCTCGCCACAGGTTTGCACACTCTCCTTCAGCTGCTCTTGCTGCCCATCTCACAGGGATCCTTCTCATCTCGCTGTCAAGGCTCTTAATTAACAATTTAAGGGGTTTTGGTGCCTCTTAATAGTGCACTTAGACATATCTTTGATGTTAAGAGGTGAACTTTAGTGAAGTATTTTCCCATGGGAGGAGCATGGAAATGTCAGCTGGATCATACCTGTTTGAGCTGTATTGCTGAAGGGACAGTGTCAAACCCAAGCCCTTTGAAGGTAGAGGCAACCTGGGAGATTTCAGCAAAGGAGCTAGATGCACTCTAGAGCCACCAGTCTGAGCCCAGAACCCTTTGTTGTCTCCTTGCATGTCCCACTTGGCTCTGCACGTGGCTGACAGAGGGGTGGGCTGAGGTTGTGTGAACCGAGGATGTGTGAACTGCTTGGTAGGTCATAAATTGCTTTGTCTCAGCCATGAACAGCACAGGGCAGCCTGTGCCCCGTGTCCTCTGTTGGACAGCCTGGGCAGGCTGGGTGGGCAGAGGCTGATGTTTTTAAAGAAATAGTTTTAAAAGGGTATTTGAAGGAAGGGGAGAGTGATGTCAGCTAGGAAAAAGGAATTTTGTTCCCAGATGTTAAGCATAATAGAATGGGTAACTACCACAGGTTGTGAGGTCCCCAGTCCAGACCTTCATCCCAGAGAGGAGGACCCCAGCATGCATCCCACATGGGTATCAGCCAAGCAGGTGGTACTCTGCACACCTTTGACCAGCTCAGACCATGGGATGAGGTCTCAGGAGCTGAGAAAGTTTCATTTTCAGAGAGCAGGCTTCCCTGAGGGTTCCCTTTGGGGACAAGATGAATCCGTGGTTCTTCCCTGGCACCATCTCATCAGAGCTGTGCTTTCCCTGAACACCAGGAAGAGGCATTCAGCTCCTGCTGCTTGTTTGACTGTACCAAAACATCCTGCTTCTCTTACTACTCCCCCCATCCATCCACAAGAATCCAGAAATTTCCAAGCAAAGGAAATAACCAACTCTGGATCAGCTGTGTCTCATTTGGCAAAAGCTGGTAAGAGGCTCTTTTAGCTTTTCTGGATGGCTTTTGTACCTGTATTTCCTTTGCTTCTTTGCTAAGTGCCAGTTCCTGACCCAGGACCTGACCTTTGGGGCACAAGCCATCCGGCAGCCCCTACGCCAACACACACAAGCCCTGTGAGGAGGAGAACCTGGCAGGATTACTGGGAAATATTGTCACTTCAGCTGAGGTCACTCTGCAGCCCATCTTCTACCCAAGAGACCTCAAATGAAGACACTGGAAAATAACACTAGAACAAACTCCAATGTTATTCTGCAGCCTGTCATTAGCCTGAGTCAGACAGAGACAAGTGAAGAGCCTCTACCCAGGCTGGATTGTAATTGGAGTGATGGAAAAGACCATTAGGTCATCTGGGCCATCTGCCCCCGCCAACACACGCCTGTTCTCTGCTTCATGTTATCTAGTGCTGAGCTTGGAGTGAGTCAAGTGATGCAGCTTCCAGTTTCCCACGGGAGACTTCTCCTAATAAAACTAATAGCTGAGATGGAAATGTTTCCTGATATCCTGCCTAAATATGCTGTTGCTCACATACATCCCATCACTCCTGATGATCTCCCATGGGGCTCTCTGGAAGCACATGTCTTCTTGGTGTTCGTGCCCATCACCCTCCTGCTGACAGTTACAGTCAAATTTCCCCTGGGTTGCCATCTAGACAAGCTGCATTTTACTGTTTGGTGGTAATGACTCTAGACCCAAGGCTGCAAATAGCTTTCTTTGTCCTTGGAGCCTTTGGACTCCTCCTGAGAAGCTAGATACCCCAGATATACTGCAAAGGGAAATATTCTGAAGAGTTTTTTGTACAAAATCAAGGGTGAGGCTTAGAGAGATGGACCATTGAGTCAAGTTTCTCATGAGAATTCTTTATCTTCTGATCTAGTTTTCCTTCTTTAAAATTTATTCTCTGATTTCTCCAGGGATCTCCATCCTGTTTCCACACTTAATTAGAGCCTGAAGGCCCAGCAAGGCACATCATGACACTTGGAGGAATGGTCCAGGTGCCAGATAACTTAAAGGTATTCAGTTTGTAAGGAGACCCTGGCATTTCCTTGCAAGGTAGAAAATGGAAAAAAGGAAGATAGGTATATCTATGAGTTGATGCCTTTAGGAGCAAGAGATGTAGCCATGAAACTTTCTAAAGGTTTCTGTGCACACAGCCTGGCTCCTTCCCTCACTGTGAATAAGAGACTTATTAAAATAAGTGGGTTTCAGGATTGTGAAAGCCCCATGGTAGAGCAATTCTCTAACATCAGATGCTGCAAGGGTGGGGAATCCCCTCAGTCCCTGGCGAGCTCAGTGTGGGATGTGCTCCTTGCCCACCAGGTGCTGCTCAGCTCTTGCAGGAGAGTGGAGCACCCTCTGCTCCTTGCGGCTTCCTCCAAGGACACAATCAGGAGCACCCTGGAGGCAGTGAGTTGTATGGAGAGGAAGGGCCTGAATGAGTCAGGGACACACACAGGGTGTGCAATATCACAAGTTCTTCCTAAAAACTGGCCCTGGCTTTCAAAACACTTCTTACCATTAGCTTCTGACAAAAAACTTGCCATGCAAAATCCTGCCACGCTGCCACCAGCCTGGAAGGCCACAGTCCCCGTGGGGAATGGTGTCTTGCAGGAAGCAGAATGAGCCATAATCCAAGATGGAGCCTCTGTGTGGGACAGATAAAAAGAGCTGTGCCTGCAACAGGAAATTAATTTAAATTTAGAAGAAATAATTTTTTCCCTTGGTCAAATGAGATAGGAGATCCTCCTTCTGTTCTTCATTAAGCAACAAAGGGTGAAACCAACAGCAAATTGTGTGCAAACCACCCAACTGTGGCCCTGAACTCCTGAAACATCTTTATTCACTTATTCTGGGATTCAGGAAATTCTCGTCCAAGCCAGTTTTATTGGGTGGTTTGAATTGAGCTCTCAGTCTCCCAATCAGTAACAGATGAACAATTTTGCATAACATTTTTCTCCTGGATTTTTGGCTCTGCTCCTCCTTTCTAGCGGCTGAACTGATGAAGCAGGCCTGTTGTTCATCCTTTCGGAGACTCCAGCCTTGCTCTGATTGCGGGAAATGGACACAGGCTGCCCTGGGTCCTGATCAAGGCCAAGTCCTACGTTTCTGGATTCACCTTCACTGGTGGCTCATCTCCCCATCTCCTCTATCCCCACCTCCTTCCTAATTCCTTCCTCTCGCTGCTTCCTGGACCGGCATCAGATACTGAGCCCGTAAAGAACAGCCCAAACCAGGTCCCAGGTGCTGATGGGCACCAGTAGATGTTGATAAATTGCAGCAGCCTGACTGAGATATGTGGGCGTCTGCTGAAAAAACACAATGGGCACAGGTCCCACTGTGGCTGGAGCTGCATGGGAGGAGGGGTGCTCTGGGGGCAGATCTACCCCTCAACCCTTCTCCAGGCAGCTGGCTGCTGAATTGTTTTCGTTGTTCCCTCCTGGACAGAGCTGTTGTGACTGGGAGCAGAGCACAGATGGAGTTCTGTGCCGTTGGGTTGTCTCCAGTACCAGTGTCCATGTTGGCCCATCACCCAGTGCTTGTGAGTGTCTCCCTGGCTGTGGAACATGCTGTGCCTGCAGACCTGCTGTGCAGTGTGAGGACACGTGTGCTAGAAGTGGTGGGGATGAGTCGGTGCCTGCATCCACGCTCATCCCGGTGGTGAAGGTGGTGCCAGTCCATAGGGCTCCTCTGTCCCACTGGGAACACACAGCATTTGGACCACTGAGAGAAAGCAAAAGGAAAAGTGTGAGACCCTGGAAAAAAGGGGCCTGGAGAAATATCAGCACTCTGGCAAGAGTCTGTTCATGTGTGCACCCCATGGCTGTGCACATCTGTGTTACTTGTCAGCATCTCTCTGCCTCCACCCCTATGCCTCGGCTGCCCAGAGCTGCCAGAACTCAGCTGAAGGCCAGCCAGGAAATGAAATAGGTGCTATACCCCTGCCTTGTCCCTGCCTCGTGGGTGGGCTCCCTCACCTGCCCGTCGTCCTCTGAACCCCTACAGACACTGGCAGCTGATTTCACAGGAGGATGTTGCCACCTTGATGTTTCAGCACTGCCAGTTCCCAGAATAACTGGGTCCCATGGCTGAGGAAAAACACTTTGCTCAGCTGATGTGTTTGCTCAGATGCTTCTGCACAGGCTTTTATTATGATGATGCCTCTGAGATCTGGGACTTAAAGGGGGATTTGCTGCCATGTGCCTGACAAAGAGGAGTGACCTCAGCGACAACAGAGAGCAGAGAGTGTATAAAACCTTTCTGGGCTCTGCGTAGGAGTTGCTTCCCTTCTTGGCCGTTCTCAGCTCCATCTGCTTTCTCCACACACGGGTCTCCCTGATAGTCTCTCTTGGGCGGAGAGATGACCAGGCAGGAGATGAGTGTTCACATGAATGGGCTTCACATTATTTGCAGAGCTCCCAGTTTCATGCCCTGAATTTTAAGCACAACAGTGATTCCCCTCATTCCAGCAGGCCTGGACCTTCTCTTCTCCATCCTTCTTCTTCTCCATCCTCCAACCAACCAATCTGTGTGAACTGCTTTCCCCATGTGCTGGCTCTCCAAGGGTGAAGGAGCTCCCTGCCCCCCTCTCTCCAGTTGCCCACAGTGGACCTGACTCCAACTATTTTGCACCCCCGTTTCTCCTACGCAGCTGGGTGATCACCACTGTGTTGCAAAGTTGGAACTGTGTCAAATCAATATGTCAAAGATCATCTTAGACATTCCTTCACTCACCCTGTGAAATATTGGCCCTTTTCTGCCACATGGAGAAAAGTAAGTTGCAAACCTAATGGGAAAGGCAGGAAAAACAGTCATTAATAACTGTACTTAATTACAACCTAATTTCTTGAAAAATGTGTTTGAAAGCAGCTGGCAACAAGTTGAACTGTGTGGAAAGTTTGAAGAACACCAGACCAGACATTAATTAGTCAACAGCCTCCAGAAAAGGTCAGGCTCTGGAAATATTTAAAGGCCCCTTAATAAAATGAATTTTAATTCCAATGCTGAATTAAAACTTCATTGCAAATGCCCAGAAAACAGACTCACTCCCCACAGATATGCTGCATGTATTTGAGGGAGACTTGCTGTCCACACACTACAAGCTCCCTATGGGATTTCCCAAACCATCTATTCTAGTGACCTCCTTCTGGTTGGAAATGCCACACAAGCACCTTCTTTCCATCGTGAGCTATTGTTAGTACAAAACCTCACACGTCAACTGCTCCTGAAACTCACCTGAAACCCAACCTTGAGCATGGAGAGAGACAATCTCTTGGGAGGACCTGCAGAGATGCTGCGACCATAGGCAGCGTGAACAGGGATGTTTTTTGGAAGGGACCACATATCACTTGCTTCCAGCAGCCCAACAGCATCGTTGTTACACTGTTCCTGTTGGTTTAACTGAACTCTGAAACACAAGGATATGGACAGGTATGGCTCAGATACTCTGTGTGGACAGATACTGTCCTGGGGGTACAAGCTGTTCACCAAACACAAAAATCCCAAGGAGAAAAAGAAAGAAAAATATCCACCTGAAAGGTGTAACACTCATCCAAGTGGCATTGGACAAAGCCACTCCCAGCAGACACATTCTCTGCCTCTGTATTTGCAATCTTTCATTGTTCCTTGCTTGTTTGTTCCCCAGCCCTGTCATTATCCTGGCCTTCTTCAAGACCACCCCTCAGCAGGTGCCCTGCAGCAGAACCTGTGTGAGAACACTGGGAATGCCTTGACATTTTTAGTAAGAGGGACACATATACCAGTCGCCTTCCTTGTGGAAAGACACGTGCCACCGACTGTCATCCCATCACAGCCACTATCACCTCCCATATAAAGGTACCCCTGCTTGGGTTGTGTGGCATTGCCCCAAAAAGCATGGATTCCAGATGGACATGGGAAGAGCATTCCTGGTCCTGTGGTGTGGGAGCCACATGCTGAGCCTTCACACTGCTTACACATCTTGGCTGCTACCCCTCTCTGCTGCAGTCCACTAAATGACACAAATGTCCCCAGGAAGTAGGACTGGGACAAGCCAGGAGCTTGCTGGTGGATGGTTTTTGGCAACACATGGTATCACTGAACCCACATCATGCACATTTGACTGAGTTTAAGCTGGTACCTCTGAGCTCTCCCACTTTTGCTGGCTTATCTGCCCACCCAGCTCTGAGGCAACCGCAAGTCCCAGACCTCTCATGCTCCTCAGCCACCTCCAGAGCAGCTGTCAGGAAGCAGCAAGCTTCCAGGTCTGCAGGAAGTTGTGAATAGTTTAGTTTCAGAAATAGCAAACTGTTTGGACTGCAGGTGTTTCCAAAATATCTCAGTGGTTTCCCTCCTTTGAAAGGTTTCACGAAGTTTGTGTCAGTCCAGCTCAGACAAAGGCATTTTCCTAAGATTTAGAACTTTTCAGGGAGGCACTTCTGCCATGTGACAGCAAAATGTTGCCGGTGCCAACAGTCACAGAATCACAGAATGGTTTGGGTCAGAAGGTATTTAAAGCTCATGTCATTCCATCCTCCTGCCATGGGCAGGGATGCCTTCCACTAGACCAGAATGCTCCAAGCCCTGTCCAGCCTAGCCTAGAACACTTCCAGGAATGAGGGGTCCACAACCTCTCTTCTCAAGATGTTGGCAAGGCTTTGGAGCCACATGTCTGACCACTAAAACATTGCTCTATTCTCCTTTTCTCCTCTTGGCACAACTCCTGCAGGAGAGGGAGGCAGGTGTAGTCTGACATTCTATCACTAACAGAGAGTTAGGAAGCAGCAAAACAAATTTCCCAAGCCTTTCCCACAAGAGGCAATGTTTTTCAACAGAAATTGTGAGGTGTCCTTTTCTAATCCCAACCTTGGACTGATCTGCTGGAGCTGGGAGAGATGTTTCTGTCCTTCACTTGCTATTCAGAGGTGCTTGGTCCATCTTTGAAGTATCTCTACAAGGTTACCAGAGAAACCAAGCTGAAAATCCAGACCTGAAGGCTGCAAGGAGCAGAGAGGATGCATTTGTCTGGAGTCCATTTAAGAAGTTTCCTTTCCTTCTGCCTCGCATCATTTCAGCCCTCCCTTTTCATCCAGGAGATGGCACAGCAACTCATGCTTCTGAGGAGACACCAGGACCAGCTAGGTGATTCATGTGCTTGGAAATCATGCTTTCAGATCAACTATCCGCTTATGACAGACAAATCTTGATCAGCTCATTGATCCATTTTGGGGGCCACATTACAAGAAAATGGACAGGGAGAAAAAAAAACCTGCTGTGAACCAAGGAAAAGAGATGCTGAAAATATACAGAAATTCTGCAAGTAGTGAGAATGGGCTCAAGTCTCTGGGGATCCAAGGCAACAAAATTCTGACATATTTTTTCCTTTTGAGGTAATTTTTTGGCTCAGACAGAAACAGCACATTGGCATCCAGCTGTCTTCAAACCAGCCCTAAGATTCAAGGGGCTTTACCAAAGCAGAGCAGAGTGCACCCATGGGGAAACCCTGTGTCTGATGACAAAAGTGAAGGTGACTTCGCAAGAAACACAAAGTGTCATTCCAGGAATTTCTGTAGACTCACATCCTGTGGCTCCATCATGTTTACAGCTACAGTACATATCACATCTCACGTCCACCTAGAGAGATGTAGTGCTCCATGGCATAACTAGAGGCTATATTGACAAAAATGCCTGCATTCCTCAAGCCAGAGGAATCCTTCCTTGGTACAACCTTGTTGTATCTTCATAGAAGATTACGGGACTGGAGCTCATTGGAGCAGAAGTGGGAGGTGAGGAGAGAGGGAGAGGGAGAGGGAGAGGGAGAAGGGAGAAGGGAGAGGGAGAGGGAGAGGGAGAGGGAGAGGGAGAGGGAGAGGGAGAGGGAGA
The DNA here is from genome assembly GCA_024500445.1 of Entomyzon cyanotis. Lineage (NCBI taxonomy): Eukaryota > Metazoa > Chordata > Aves > Passeriformes > Meliphagidae > Entomyzon > Entomyzon cyanotis. The sequence goes on from JAKEPQ010001025.1 coordinate 7,750,561, forward strand.
GGGAGAGGGAGAGGGAGAGGGAGAGGGAGAGGACCCCCCATTAGCTGTTGCCCTGCCAGGAGAAATATTGTGCGCAAGCTGTTGCCTGTGGTCCTGCCTGAGTGGCTGCATAACACACCACAAAAGCCACCAAAGATGTCCACCCCACAGGCATATGCTGCTTTTGAGGTGCTCCAGGGAAAGTGTGGCTGCTCAGTCCACACAGAGGCCCACATCAGAGGCTTAATTCCCCCTGATACTTTCCACTTGCAGAGACCAGGAGACAGCAAAGACCAGAAGCTTCTGGGAAATCACCTCTTTTGTCTTCCTCTGGCCTCACTAGGGGATGGAGGCAGGAATGGGAATGCATGGGCTCACAGACATAGGGCCAAGGCATCCTGCCCCCACACCACCAGCTATTTTTGTGAGTTTGTCCTTGACCCACAAGCCAAGCACTGGTAGCCAGTGTTCTGCTGCCAGGCACTGTGTTTATGAAACAGTTCAGTATTTTATTACTTGGGTTGAGGTGATCAGTCCCCTGCAGCTGGACTGCCTGGATGGGGTGATTCACCTGCCTGCCCATGGGTCCTGCTGGTTGCAGGGTGACAAATGGCAAAGATGCCCTGAGGCAGCAACTCTTGAGGGCTTTTCATGCTAAGCCAGCTTGCTCAAGTATTACTCCAGAATCCAAAACTCAGAATTGATGGGAAATGTTGCAGGCAGCCTGCAAGAAGCTCTGCAGTACCACGAACAGCCCAGGCTGCAGAAAGGCATCACTGAATTCAGCTGATATCAGGCACAAAACCTCCTGGACCCCACCTTCAGCAGTGGAAAGTGAATCCATTCTCTGGGAAAGGAGATGACCTCTGGGCTGTGTGAGGGAGCCTGGCCTTGACATCTTGGCATCAGCTGGGACAGTCCTAGCTCAGTCCCGTGGGCTGCCACCCAGAAAAGCCAGCGTGCCATGTCCCCACCTCCTCTGCCCAGAGGCCTGTACAGAGGATTCGTGGGGCTGCCAAATATCTCCTTCACCTTGACCTTGAAACCCATTCCCCACTGGACAGCAAATGCTTTCAGCTGTCAGTGTAGCAGAACTGGGTGAGGAGTAAATCAAGGGCTTGGAAGATTTTTCTGTGTGCAGTGATTCATGGCTTGTGTTTGTCAGTAGATGGGAGTGTTTGGAGAAGAGCCAAGTCATCATGAAACATTTACAAATCCCAGACGTTTTGTGGATTTCACCACAAATTATCTTCCGTCCAACACAGCCAACCCACACGTTCATCGGCATTTCTGAGCTGCAGTTTATTAATCCTTTATTTCCAGCAATGGTGTAAAATAACAATGGCCAGCAAGAGGGGACATGCCACTAGAGTTGTGCCAGCTGGACAGAAGAGGGGTCATGGTTGAAAGCCCAGTGATGCCTCTCTTTGCCACGGCTGCTTCACCTTGCCCAGCAGTCAAAGGAATGGATCAAGATTTCCCTTGGGGAGGAAGAAAAAAAGACTGTTCCTGGGAGAGCAAAGGCCATGCCAGCTCCTTCAAAAGACCTGTCTGAGAGCATCTATGGAGAGGTGTAGTAGAAACATAAAGTCTAAATGAGGGGTCAAAGCCCAGGAAAAGTGTCAAAATGGGATAGAGGAGTATCAGGTGTTGATGGCACTAAGGCCATTCAGATTGCAGCACATCTGTGAGTAGCTTTTCAAGACTCGCCAACTGTGAAAATAAAGAGCAGCCCAAAACAATTCAAGCCCAAGCATAGAATTAAGGACAGACTATGCCCAAATAAAAAGAGTCAAAAGGAGTCTTTAAAAAAATGTGGCAAAAGTGATGCCCATGGGACCTACATGAAAACACAGATACGCTCCTAAATGTATCCAAAGCCAATGCATGGGCAGTAGCTTTGGATACATGGATACAGGAGCCCAGGAAATTTGAGGACTCGCCAGCTGACATCCCTGCTCCAGTCTGAATGCTGGACATTTGTCCAGGTGGCTGTGAGACACTGAGTGTCTGAAAACAGTTTTGTTTGAAATAAAATCACCTTTCCTTCACCTTCCTCTCTCACAGATAAGGAAGAATGTGTAGGAATATGGGAAAATAAGTGAGGAGATCTGTAGAAACATTTACATGTAGTGGGGATAAGTCTCAGCTTGCTATTCTGAAGAGGGCAGAAACCCATCCTTTTTAATGGCATTTTGGGCTGATCCCTCAAAGGCGGTACAGACCCCACTTAACCTGATGTTTTGGGATGTAACTCAGTAGATATTTTTCTCCCTCTACTTTACAGTGCAGGCTGTCCCTCCATTACTAGGTGGAAAAAAATCTGGCATGCTGGAAGTTTAATTCACGGCCTCTCCACTTACAATGACTCTGTGGGGCAGGACACAACTCAGCTTTCCTGCTTGTTGAGCACAGGAAACACAGATCCATGAAGGTCATGGAAAGCTATTCATACCTCTCTGACAAAGTGAGGTCCTGGGGACATCTCTCATTATTCACCAGGCAATCAAAGCAAGAAGGTGGACCCCTGAGGAGGGCTGGTCTTGGAAAGGTTCATCTGAGAGGGGCCTTCAGCTTTGGAGCTGAAAGTGTATTTGTGATATTGTAATGTCTATCAGTTTCTATGCCTCGCCAGTGTGGGTAGATAGTGAAATACAGCAGGGAGAAATTAACTGCCCTACTCATGAAAGCCCATGGTGAAGGCTGAAGCTAGACAGTACCACACGTGGTGGTAGGTGCAATGCCTGGCCCATATCAGAACAGGTTAGGTGTTGGCTTGCTTTGGCTATCCCTCCCCTCCATGCTGTGGCCATCCCCACCCACCCTGGCGATGCCAGGTTTTGCACCTGTAGAGTGGAAGTGCTGCCAAGACCCAGCAAGTTGAGCCCAGGGTGCTTCTTCATGCCATGAATGGGCAGCAGGTCACCAAAAGGTGCCAAACGCTGAGGAATGTCCATGCCAGCTAGTGACCGAGGTGTCCCTGGGTGTTAAACAGACACTTACCAGGACCAGATCCCAAGGCTGCCATCCCATAGCTGAGAGCCAAGATCTCCAGACCACAGCCAGACTCTGTCAGGACCCTCATAAGGTCATGCTGATTCCAGCTAATAAGACTGTGCAAATCATGAGAAACACAGGAAATTGCCTAATCCAAACTCCTGGGTATCTCAGGCCTTTGATATTTGCCTTGATTTTTCTATATTAGGGCTAATAATTTGGCTCAAGCTTCTCTTCCAGATAGCAACACTACTGGATTTGCACCAGCACTGCTTCATTGAAGAAAATCCTTGCCTCACTGCACAGTTGGGATTTCATGGTGCTGACAGCAGGGCCATTAATAATGAACCCATTTTTGATGTATTTTTTAACACAATAATTTTCCAGGACTTTCACAACTATTTTGACAATTGGCTTCCCTCACAGCAGTGTGGGAAGCTGCAGGCAGAAGCAAGTCCCAAAACCGGCAGGAGGAGGAGATGGGACAACCTTGTCAAGCCTATGCAGGGTAGGGGACTGCCAGATCACGGGCAGACAAGGCAAGGTGGAAGGCAGTCTCATCCCTCAAAAAAGGGATAGCATAGCCGTGAGAGAAATTTAAATTATTGTGTTCCTTCAGCACAAGTCCCAGGATATCCTTACCTGAAGAAGGACCGGGGCTGGATGTTTCTCTGGAGCAACACTATTTCTCAAGCAGAGTAATCATAGTAAAATTACATAAGAAGTGTTGGCCATGGGATCAAATCTCCTGATGCAGGCTTTAAACTGGCTCTTTGGGGTTAGCAGGAAAGCAACTTGCAACCATCGATGGTTTTTCCTCAGCCTCCCTCCAACTGGCTGCTCCCTCACAAAGCTCGGGGGAAACCGATGCCCCCCACACCAGCACGAGGGTGAGCCCAGCCCCTGCCTTCCCGATGAATGAACTCAAAAAGACTTAAAGCTCAGTTATTTCTTTTCTCCGGTTCTCAGAGTCCTTTTGAATATCCCTTCTCTCTGCTCCAGCTCCACAGGCTCCAGGGATTTGGCTCTGGCAAATAAGCACAGGCAAGCAGGAGCTGACTGTTACATGACCCTTCTTGTAATTTTCTGGAAATCTTGTCTGTAGGATAAACAAACCAATGTTAACCTTTACATAGTAAATAAAACTCCAGTGAATGTGGCCACTTAACATGTCTAAAAGATTCATTTTTACTTCTAATATTAACACATTTTTAAAGAAATCTTTCTTTGGCAAAAGCCAAAAAAATACTTGTTTCATGTTTCAGTAAACAGTCGCCATGGCAGAGCAACTCCATCTGATACTTACTCCCTGCTCCATACAGCTGATCCCCCTTTATCTCTGTTTACTGCAGAGATACTCTTAAATACCTTCAGCCATTCCTGCTTGCAGATTTCCAGAGAGCCCATATCCTGTTTATAGCATCTCTGCCAGGGCTGCTTATGGGGGAGCTACAAACAGGAGAGAGAAAGGGTTGAGGGGGAGATGCTGAAAGAAGGAGGTGATGAGATGTCTGCTGCCACCTCCAAGCACATCCTGCTGAGAGCAACAGCAACAGAAAATCTCAGAATCAGAAAGGTTTGGGTTGGAAGGGGCTTTAAAGCCCATCCCCTCCCATCCCTTGCCATGGCCAGGGACACCTTCCACTATTCAAGATTGCTCTGAGCCTGGTCCAACCTGCCCTTTAACACTGCCGGGGATGGGGCAGCCGCAGCTTCTCTGGGCAGCCTGTGCCAAGGTTTCATCAACGTCACAGGGAGTAATTTCTTCCATCTTCAACATAGCCAAGTATATCCCCCAATTGTCCCTAATGCATCCAGGGAGTGCCTGGATGAGGTCTCCAGAGCAAGTGGACTGCATTGGTGATGGAGGGACCTGCCCTAGGCTGTGGCTGCTGCAGGGCTGTTCTTTTCACAGCCATTCCTGCACTACTCAGCAGCTTTCTCTGAGCATCAGAAGTTCCTGCAGCCCCTATGAAGCCCCTGATGCAACCCCTGCTTAGAGTTTGGAGCCTGGGGCCCTCAGCACATTCAGCAGACAAACAGGGAAGTCTTTAGAGACTGATTTATTTTGCTCTTCACAGCTGTTATGTCCAGATGGGGCAAGGCTCTTCTGTTCCCTTTGGAAAGGACTGCACCCACTCAGCAGCCTGCATGCTGCTGTTGGGGATCTACACGGCCATGAGCTGTGTGAACTGTGTCAGGGTACCTGCAGACACACCTGTGTTTCATCTGCACACCTCTGGGAAGGATCTCCCATGGTATCTACTGGGGACTTCAAACCCTTTATCCCCTTATCAGACACAGTGATTTCTCGCTTCCCCTCAACCTAGAATAGATCTGGGTTTTTTTAAGCCACGTGTTTTCTCTGCAAGAGAGTTTATGAGAGCAATAAAAGGCAGAATGATGATTAAGGGAGACAGGGAAGGGTTTGCACATCTTGCTGAGTGTAATCTTGGTTTTATTTTTGGGCCAATGTGACTGACATATGATGTTTCATGTCACATCTGGCTTGCATTCAGAAGGAATGCAAATGCATCCAGCATCAAATTGGTCTCCTGTAATGGGCTGAGCTTCTTTGGGTACCACCTGGGGCTTGTGGGACACCAAACCTGGGGAGGATGTGTTGTCCTTCTGCTTTTGCAGCAGGATGACCAAGAAGCTTGAACCTCACAGAAAGGGTTGTCAGGCACTGGAAGAGGCTGTCCAGGGCAGCTGTAGAGCAACTATCCCTGGAAGTGCTCAAAAAATAGGTGGATGTAGCATTTGGGGACACGGTTTAGCAGTGGACCTGGAAGTGCTGGGGTAATGTTTAGAATCGGTGATCTTGCAGGGCTTTTCCATCCTGAATGATTCCATGATTCTGTGAAGCCAGCTGAAACCAACATGCACACTGGGTTTCACAGGACCAGAGCCAAGGAAGGGGTTTGCTGCACTGCACAGTCTGGGTTTAGCTGTCTGGATCAAGAGATGGATTTGCAAGGCTGGAATACCCCTGTGGTGGACAGGGAAACTGGGGAGGGGGCCCAGGCAGTTTCCCAATATCCCACACTGGGAGCATTGGACCAGAGACCATTGATGAGCAAGGCAGAGGCTCTGAGGCACAAGCAGGGAGTAGGCAGGGATGCCCTGGCTGCAATCTGGAGGCTTTGGCTCCCAGCTGAGGCACGGAAGTCCTGAGATGTCCTCTCCTCCTAGGTGGATTGTGCATATCACATTTGACAGTCCCTGGCTGAAAAGCAGAAATGTTGCAGGGTCTCTGAGCTGAGTAATTTGCATCCCGTAGGGTCTGTGGCACTCACTGTAGCTTGCATTCAGGCTCTGCTGTGTGAGGGAACTTTTGTGGACCACTTCCAACTTGGTATCTCCTGGGGAAGGAAAGAGCAAAGATAGTATGAAGACTAATAGCCTCTCCAGTGCTTAGTGAATACCTCCCAAAATGAGTTATTCTCCATGCCTCACAAACCCTGTTTCAGTGCTGAGAATACCACTCACCTCCCAGCCCAACCTGTCTGACTCACAGGTCTGTCTAGGTGTGACTACCCACTCCATCCAAGACTTGGTGTGGAGGAGCACAGACATATGGGAACACCAGTCACCCCAGCAGGCCTAGCCAGGTCAGCAGCTCAGAGACAGGGGTCCAGATGCAAAGCTGGTCCTAAAACCATCACAGTTCAAGCCTCACCATCCCACTGCCTTGAGCAAGGCTTGCAGACTTGGGAGAACCATCCCATCCAGAGGTTTGGCAGACCTGGAACCATGAGCCCAGCTGGCAGCCACCTGCCCTGGGCTACGTTCTCCTCCGCCCCCCAAGACAAGTGGGTTTTGTTCAGGTTGTGTGCAGGATGTGGCTCAGTGACCCCTCCGGGCAAGAGGCAGCTGCTGTGCCACCACTTCCCCAGCCGCGGCCGGGCGCCAGGCAGAAAGCCCTCTTTGTGCTGGGGAAGGTGTCAGGTACTCGCCGTGCAGGAGCTGAATTGGGGCTTTCATCGGGCGAGAGGCTTGCCGGCTGAGGAATGCTGGCTCCCGGCTGGAGCTGGCAGGGAGCTGCCTGTGCCGGGCTTGGCGGGTTCGCAATGAAGCCCTCCCACCCTGACCAGGGGCTATTTGTCGGCTGAAGACAGCAGCAGTGGTGTCCCCTCGGTGGGGACACAGGCATGGAATTATTTATAAACGAGCGGGTGTGCAGAACCCTCAAGGGGGCGAAGTTGCCTTGCTTTTTCGGGAGGCACGCCCTGGTCGGTGCATCTCGGGCACGATGCAGCACTCCGAATACGCCAGCCCACGGTACACCCAAGCTGGGGATGCGGCAGAGGTGCAATGTGGCTGCAAACCCTCAGCTAGGAGGCCTGCAGCATCCAGGTAGCTCGAGGGGAGAGCCCAGAGGGATGTGCTTTAGGGAACAGTTTCTCACCGGAGTACACATGGGATACTTTTGCAAGGGATGCTTTTAAGACACACATTTCAGCCCAGGACTATAACTGTGCTTTTACGATTACTCTGGTTTGAAAAGTTGGGGAATCTGCAGTATTTGGGGGAATGTCTGCTGCTTCAAGCCTCATTTTCATGTCCATTTTGGAGGCAAAGAATCCATAACCCATCTGACAAAACAGCTTTGATTTCTGAATTAAGCTTCTGTGCACCTCAGAACTGACTGTAATGTCTGTTATCAACATTGACGTTTCCCCCACAATAACTGCAACTGCAGTATGAAGGATTTGGATTCTAGTTCAGCCAGAGATGACTGATATGAGCCAGACAGCAACACACAGTTATGGCTACTGCCTGGATTGTTTGTTTGGGGGTTTTTTAACAGATATTTTGCCATTTCTGCCCCAAAGTCACATGGAGGTTTTACCTCAAGAAGCTGCCAGTGGTGAGCTATTAACTTCCAGTGATCACCATGCAATTAGCCAGAGTCACTGGGGGAAATGCTGCCTCCAAAACTGCTGGAGGCTGCTCAGTGTTAGAAAGTGAGAACTTAACTTCAAAATAAATAAATGAGGAGAGTTCATTTAAAAGGCCCTAAAGGCAAATTCATTTCAGGCCATAGCTTTGATATGGAAGCTGTGGATGTGCCCATCAATGAGACTTTGAAGGCTGCATAGCTTAAGAGAAAAAGCAGAAAGGCCCATGTGGGAAAGAAAATCAACAACGTTTGCTGAAATGACAGGGTTTCATTGCGTATTTGAGCTGAACAGGGCACTTCAGAAAAAGAAAATCCAGCCTTAATACAGACAATGGAGGCAAGTGTAAAGCATGCCAGGGATTACCTAACAAGGTAATTAGGATGGGATTTCATCAGAGCAAATGGCAAAAAATGTTATAAAATAAAAAGGTACAAAAATAAGCAATGAAAGGACATAAGAATACATAAAATCTGATGTTTGTGAGTAGGTGGAATCCTGGGAGGGAAACAGAGGGTGATGGCAAAAAGTAGGAATGGTAAGCTGAGGGGTTTCTTTGGATTGCTCAGGCTCACAGAGGGTGGGGGTAGAACTCTGGATCAGTTTATTTCAGGTTTTAAAATGAGCAGTGGGGGTATCAGAAGAAAATTTTAGAATAAATTGACATGATGAAGAGCAATAAGTCACTGAGCCCCAATGATGCATCCAAGACTTGTGTAGTAACATAAGAATGAAATGACTGAACTACTGACAAAAATATGCACACAAAGTTCTGTGCTCAGCAGCAATCAAAAATAACCAGGGAAATTACAGGATGCAGCAGGGATGGGAATGGGTGGAATCTGGAATACATTATAAAGCCATCACAGAGCCAGCAGGGTGCCCTCCTCCTGAGCTGCGCCCTCCCCTGCAGTCCTGTCCTGCCCCACCTCATGGGATATGGGGGAGCAGAAAGGAAGAAAGGCTGGGGGGCAACAGCAGTGGGGTTGACCAGGGAAACCAGGAGGTAGGGTGGTTTGGTGGGGTCAGCAGGCAAGGAGGAGATATTGGGATGGGAATACCCATACACAATTTGGTGTCCTCTACCTCACCCTCTTCTGTTACCCAAAAATGAGGTGTCAGGGAGTAACTCACACAGGATGCTGTAGGACTCACTGATGTGCTGCAGTACAGCAGTTCTCAGTTTAGCAGGAATCTGTACAATATATACCAGCTCAGGTGACCTCACACGGACACCCAGAGCTTTTCCAGAGTGTTCCAAGTACAAGGGAAGGTCAGGAACCATCTGACTCCCTTGGGCTGCTGGCAAGGAGGAAGATGTCCTCCCCACATGCCAACTGCAAGGCCCTGGAACATCTCTTTCAGTCAACACCAGGGGTCAGGGAATACAGGAGGAGGGATGCAGGAAGCACGGGAGTGGGACATATGGGGCAGAGTGCTGAGGAAACACTTCCCCCTCCCAGGGGGCAGAGAAAGATGGGAAGGTGGTAGGAGAGAGAAGAGGAATTACCTTTGGGTCTGTCTTTTTTGATGAGTGTTTTTCCTCATGTCTGAGCTGATTGGAGGCCTTTTACAGTCTTTTCCAGCCCTAGAAAACCTGTTGATGGTGGTATCCCAGCATCATTGTCCACCCTCTGTCTTGGTCATTTTGTGTCCGCAGAAACAGCAGGGGACAAAACAAGTAGATGATTCCTACTACCTGTCTTACAGGGTAACTGGCCTTGTCAGTGCAGGAGGTGTCTTACTTCTCTGTGCTCTGGCCTTGGAGGCAGTTCCTGCTCAAGGACCAGCCAGCACAGCTTCCCTGGGAGTCAAGGCTCAGTGAAGGAGAGGGTCTCCAGCAGATGATGATTCATGGTTCATCACTTTAGCCAGAGCTGGATTGAATCAACTCCTTTCTCCCATGGCTCTGCCAGGTCTCATGGCCCAGGGAGGGGAGGAGAGAAGAGAAATAATGAGATTTCCAATCCAGAATCGAGGGGGATTTACAGCTGTTGTGATAACCTCGGCCGTCAGTGAGGCTTGCACAAGAAACCATGCTGATTTCCAAGTTCCTGATTTACTAAACAACAAAATGAAAAGTCAGCTTAAAATCACTTCTGCTCACACAAGTGGCAGCTGTGGGGAGCCTGCCACAGCGATACACTAGGACTGGTGCCCAGTTGTCTTGGGTCTGGGGTCTCCTCTGAGCTCTGCCCAACCCAGGCCCTGGATGGCAGTCTGGGCACAGCCACCTCACCCTGCCATGACATGCAGCAGCCACTCCTGGGGCAGGAGCACAGAGCCAAACTGATGATATTGGGACAGTGGTTCAATACTGGGCCAGTGGCTCCAGGAGGTCCAGGCAAGGCATTGGAAAACTCTGGGACAGGTCCCCAGAGTGGTGCAGGATGGTGTTTTCCAGAGGTCATCTAGGCAAAGCTATGGCCCTGCCAAGCCAGTGCTAGAGACAGTCCTACTGCTGGTGGGAGACTGGTCTGGAGACCCTGAGTCTCCTTCCACCAGCCTGTTGGGATCCTGGATTTCCAGTAGAACATTTCCCCCAGTCATTGCTGTATTGGCCCAGGATGTTTCTGCTTTTCTTGCATGGAGCCCCTTTAGTCTAAGGATGTTATCAGCATCGTTCCCAAGAAAATACCCCTGCCTTCCCAAACCAGATGGCAGTGTTCTCATTCTACAGAAATATATGTGTTTTTCAGTGCTACTACTAAATGTGAAACAGGAGTTTATAAAAACAAAAACGTTAAAACCCCAAGAACTTACATGGCAACAGGGTATGTGGCAGCATGTCCTGTGGCAGCGGGGCACGGATTGTGCTGGATGCACCAAACCAGTGTCAGGCTCCTGAGAACCTGAACAGCTCTCAGAACATGCAGTGAGTGAGTCAGGACAGTGCTTGGTGTAACTGTATATTTTGGGATCACCTGGCAAGTGAAGGGGAGCAACAGGACAGATCAAGATCACCACTACTACAATGGTAGTGAAGCAGGTCCAATATCCTCAGGCTTCTGTTAGAGAAACCTGGCCATGTGTTGCTCTGTCTTATCTATCATACAAGACAACAGAAGGGCCCAAGCGGTTTGAGCAACAACTCTGAAACTACCCATAAGGTTAGAAGCAAATTAAATTGGTGAGAAGGGAAACAGGCAAGTTGGACACACTGATTTCTATTTATGGACATATCATGTTATAGCAGAGAGAAGTTACTATTCTGATAAAGTGAAAAGAACTTGACACATTGCCAGCACCAAATGCAGAAGTTTCAAATAGCTGAATGTGCTCAATACTAACGACAGAAAGAAATAATATTAATTTGCAAAAGGAAAATATGCAGCAAGCCTCTACAGAAATACAAGGAGGTTTATTGGGGCAGAACCAGGCAATCTGCAGCCCAGAAAAATGCAGCATCTAAGACAGAGAAGTAAATAGAAGGTGCTTGGACTCAGTACAATTCACTGACCTCTTGGAGATTCATCACTGCTGCAGGCAGCAGGAAGGGAGACTGGACATGGCTCCCGAGGGACTTGGTGTCCCAGGTCTGTGACTCCCTGAACTTCACAGCTGGGTCATGTTCCCAACATCAGCCTCAGCCTGGGAAACAATCAAAAACTCTGGACAAAACCCCTGAAATAGGACTTAATAATTTCTTTCCCCACCCATCTACCTTCAGCTGTTCCTGGAAGAAGCCCATTCCCTGGGTTTGCCAGGATCCTTTCTATATGCCTGTGATGGGAGAGTGACATCTGTAAGATGAAAAACTGCATTGCACTAAGACTTGCCTGACTTTCCTTACTGGTTTCTCCTCTTGATCAAACTAGCCTGCAGAGCCCAATATCATACTGAATCTGGTCCCATAAACTGTCTCCCAACCTACAGAGACTTCTGTAAAATTCAAATATTTCATCCTTATTTACAGGTTAGGCTGGAGGATGTGTTGCTCTTCGCTGAGCAGGGCAGTGCCCACTGCACAGTGAAGAAAATGTTTCTGAATAAATAATCCCATCACATAACCCACAGCACATGTTCAGCATCCAATGAGCAGAGTTCCAGCAGCCAGCTCATTTTCATCTTCTATGCACAGCATTGTTTCATCCAAAGCACAATCCTGGCCCTTGAGACTCAGGAGATGTCGTGGTCAGACCCTAGGTTATTGGACCAGGGTTACTGGCTATTGATTTCAGAGTTAATCTTATCAAGTCTTCAGCCTTCAAGATATTGTAGAACTCATCATGACAAAATGTATGGGGAAAAGCACTGTCCTAAGGCTAAGGCACTGAGCAGGGCTCTGTGTTTGATACCACATGTGCAGGGGCATCTCTTCAGGACTGCCCTCAGACCCTGTGGTGGCACCTTGTCTGCACTCCAGTGCAAGTTACACCTTCAGCCCCACAGTCTGCTTGGACTGGTACCCATCCAGCATTACTGTCATCACAGGAAGAAAATTCCCCTGAGATAGAAAAATGAACTTTTAGAATTAAATTCTGCCCAGATCATGACTGCCTAGGACACAGAAACACAAAGGTGCTGCAGAGTCCTCCAGACATCCAGGTCATCTGGGAGTGCCTCGCCTGGCCTAACAGGATTGGATAGTCTGCCCCAAGATAAGCGCCATCTTCCTGCCTGATAATTAATGTCTGGTCAAAACAATCAAGACGTTTTTGTCTTGCAAGCAAACCCTCCTGCAACAGTTTCCTGTAGTGGGGAGTCCCCAGTTCTCATGACAAAGCCTCATGGCAGAAGGGCTTTCCAAACCTGTATCCTTGTCATTCTTTGCCAAATCACTGCAATTTCTTCAATAAATAGCTAAACGGTACACAGGCTTTCTGTGACGTGGGTCACAAATACCCTCTGGCCACATAGATGCTGTACTGTGAGACCACCTTGTTACTGTACAGTTCACATCAGCTTCCAGGATTTCACATTTTTCAGGGAGTCACAGAGTGGTTTGTATTGAAGGAACCTTAAAGCTCATCCCATTCCCAACCCCTGCCATGGGCAAAGGCACTTTCCACTATCCCGGGTTGCTCCAAGCCCCATCCAACCTGGCCTTGGACATTTCCAGGGATGGGGCAGCCACAGCTTCTTTGGGCAACCTATGCCAGGGCACAGGGAAGAGTTTCTTCATTAACCTCTTCATTGACATCTAATCTAAATCTCTTCTCTGTTAGTTTAAAACTGTTTACCCTTGTCCTGTCACCATCCACTCATGTAAAAAGTCTCTCTCCCTCTTTTTTATAACCCTCTTTCTTAATTTTCATTGTAAAAATATAGACCAAGAGACTTTTTGACAGGAGGGGATGCATTCTCCATGCAAGAGTCCCTGCACTGATCGTAGAAACTAATTGCAAGCAGGGAATGAGGAGGCAAACACTGAGAAACAGGTGATGGGATAAGACAAGGCAGGATGGTGTGGCATGGCATGAAATTACGTGGCACAGGAAAGGGATGGCCAGGTATGGAGGGCAGATGTGTCATGCTATTGATGTGACCTGCATGTCCCATCCTCACCTGTGGGAGCTTCTTACAGCAGATAACAATGGGGACAAATTGTGAGGTGGGGGTTTTTTTCTCCTGGTAAAATAAAAATGGTTTAACAGTTTCTGTACCTCACTGCCTCTTTGCTGTCATTTTTGGGCCACATTTTTGCACTGAAATACCTCAAGCAACTGAATACAACTGACCCTCTAGGTTTCCCCCGCTTGACACAAGGCTGCTGAGAAATCTCAGATTCTCATTAAGACTGCCTGTTAGTGGGGGAAAAATAGGGGGAAAGAGTCACACAAAACACACAAAAGCTCTGGAGGTGGAGCAGGGCCCACACAGGGTCCCAAGCCCCACTGAGAAACCCTTGTTTGGTAATAAAAATATTCTAAGCCATTTAATAAAACTTGACAAATGGCATAACAGTGTTTCACAGCTCTGGTCATTTTCCCATCTGTGACGACCCAGGAACCAAACAGAGCTGAGTTTGTAAAGGACTGTCGGGGAGCAGTGCTTATTCAATTACAAAGAACATGACTTGTGAGAAAACCCAAAAAGTCATGGGTTTTGTCATGAAAGTCTAGGCTGTGACAAATTCAATGTGTTAATCATGATGGATTTTTACTGGAAATCCTCAGTGCAGAGCAGGGTCATTACAGCACTAGCCTCAAGCCCCACTCGAGCCCTCCTGCTTCAGCTGTGGGTGAGTGGTGATAAGGCCTCACCCTGCAATTATCCTTCTGTGTGCCAAGGAGACAAGATGGGACAATCATCTCCAAAAAAAAAGGACTGCTGACTCCTCTCTCCCACAACAGCCTCCCTTCTTGTGTCAAGGACTGGCTGGACCATTTTCCCTGACCAAATCTGTTTCACATCTCTGCCTGCCCAACCCATCCCTTGCTTCTGCAGATAAATCTCCCTCTTGTCTTCCTCAGGAAGTGTGGTCTGCAATCACAAATGAACCTTTCTCCACAGGGCAAGCTGATGTCAATCCACAGCTTTATTTTTTCACTTCCTCCTTTTTTTTCCCTTTCTCTTCCCTTTGGGAGGCTCTTTCATTTGGCCCAGAACCTCTCATTTGGCCCAGAGGTTCCTTTTCTGAACTTGCAAGCCTTCCCATCCTGCACCATGCTTTCCCATCAGATAGCACACCTCATCCTGGGCTGCTTCTTCGTGGGGTGAAGTGGGAATTAACTGCAAGGGGAGGCCTGGGGACCATGTGTGGGAGATGCGATTTTAGCTGCTGGTCCTCCCACTGCCAAGACAGGGCTTGAGCTGCAGCAACAGCTTTTGAGAGGGTGGCCCCACGGGAAGGAGAGGCCAGGGTGATGAGTTGGTATGCTCAGTGATGGGGATGGAGAATGGGCACTGCTGAAACAGTGAGAAAGTCAGTGGTCAGCAGAGAGGAGAGTGAACATCTGTGATGGGCTGGTGTGCAGGAGACTTCTTGCCAGAAGAGTATGAGGAACAAAAGGGAGGGAATCACACGTAAGATGAAAAAAAAAGAGGTGGCTGGGGTCAGAAGGGGAGAGAGAACAGTGAGGAAGGACTGCAACAGTGGACACAAGTTTGAAGTTTGAAGATGGCAGCTCAGCTGAGAAATGCCCCTGTCACAGCCCTGCAGGGAAAGCATCTTTCCCTGTTGTTCCGAACCCCTCAGCCATTTCCAGCAGCAGCCCTAGTCTCCAGGCTGTGGTGGGGTTAAATGCCACTGCAAGGCTCTGGGAGCTGCTCCATTTAGCAGAGGACATGGTGGTATGCAGGTCTCATCGTGGTCCCCAGGGGAAGGGTGGATACCTGCCCTGGGCATCCCCAGAGACATCCATTCCCAGGCTGTGCACTTCAGGATGTAAGTAAGCCACTTCCCATTCCCTCCAGCTAGGTTCCAGAGTTTCCCAGCACATCCTCCAGTCTTCATGTCAGCATTGTTCCTGTCTTCATGGTGAGTTTAGTCTTCATGGTGAGTACTGCATGGAGAAGGGAGGCAAAGAGCAGACCATGCCAGTAGGATATGACTGTTTTAAGCCAGCAAAGGAGAATGCTCAGCCAAGCAAACCTGCAAGCCAGAGCTGCATTATCCTACCCAAAGAGAAGTGCTGAGAGCTTCAGTGCTGTTCCACAGACTCCTTTAGAGCTGTATTGCCTGGCATGGAGGAGCCATCCATAGCCCCTTTCCCAGCAGAAGCATCCCAGCGTCCTGCTGCCCAACAGAGGGTGCCACACACACCAAAAAAACCCTAAAAAACCGGCAATGGAACCCTCCCTCCTTCCTTACAGGTCCCTCCTCTTCCTCTCCAAACTTCCCCATCGGCTTTTCTCCCCTGCTCCCTTTCATACTTGCTGGTCCCTTCCTGGCTATTAATGCTCCAACCCGCCGGAGAAAAGTGCCCCCCACTAGAGATCTGCACAGAGGATTTATGAGCCCAGCTCTCAGGAGAAGGAGCCTGGGCATAAATCACAGAATATTTAAGAAAGTGATCTGCATTTATTACATTTAATACTATATTTAGCATGTCCAAGAGGACCTTATAAATCAGAGACAGTGCAGATCTCAGTCTGGGGTCCCTGGGGTACCAGTCCACTCAGTGAATGTATGCAAAGCCCAAAATCAGCAAGACCAAATTTATGTTTGAATTCTCTGCTTAGTTTATTTGCCTAATTAGGGCTGCATATCATGCTGATGGTTTCCTGAATTGGTCTGGGAATTCAGGACCCAGGCTCACTGCCTCTCCCCACACACACACACACACCAGCCACTCTGGTCCATCCTCCAGGACCGTGCCAGCAAAATCTGTGAGCATCAGTCACACTGAGGGATGACAGCACTGGCAGGTAATCATTAGCCTTCTCCTAATCCCAGGTTAATGCACTATGCTCCAGCTCAACCTCAGCCTGCTGCTGCAGGCTCCAAAAAGAGACAGAAAATCCTCTTGTATTGCATAGAGAGCCCCAACTCATCTTGGGCCTATCTCCTCTCCTGTTCGCTGGTATTTAATGCTCCATCATCTCAGGTCAGGTCTGTGCCTCCCCACAATTGTGCTGGACCAGTAACTTGCCTTCATCTTCCACAACATAGACAGCTTGCTGGTCTCTTTTGTGGATCTCAGAGACTTTGCCAGAGGTTTGGACTCAAGTAAAGGGTGATTTGATAGCCTGGTGATGGAGTTCAGGGAAAAGGGGGCATGAAATGAAGACTTTGGTCCATAGAGCCTTGTTGTTGTCCAAAACTGATGGCAACAAAGGTCAGTCAGGAAGTGGGGAGACTGGTCCCTTCAGTTGGACAGACCTTCTCCAGCCATGCTGAAACTGTAATTCCCATCCTGCTTCTGTTCCCATGTGCATGAAATTCCCAAGCCAGTGGATAAAAATGAGACAGAAGAACATGCTTTTTTCCAGCTGAAGTGTCCCTGGACAAGTGAGCACTTGACAGGGCAAAACACTGAACCACCTCTCTGCAGCCCCAACCGACCAAGACAGCCAGTCCCACAGGATACATCCATGCCTGCACAGCCCCAGGGTTGATGGTGGCAACTCATTACAGTGACCAGGTCACCCCCACCAGCTTCCAGCTGAATCTGGCTGAGCATCATTCCCAAATAACTGAGGGAGAGGCATCAGTTGCTGACAGGAGCAGCCGTCTGTCTCCTTAGCACACTGTTTAAACCCAGGTGGATGGAGAAAAGCCCTATGTGTTGTACTTCTAGTTTTGAGAGTTGTATGCAGTGATCCTGTCAAGCATCCCCACAACCAGTGGATCAGCCCTGGCTCCCAAAAGGGGCACTTCCAACCTCAGGCAATGACAGTGCCAACTGATGCAGGGTCTTGTGCAGTGGTGGGATCAATGCAGAGGACCTTGCTGAGGTCCTCATGCCACATCCAGGCATGCTCACCTCAGCAGCCAAAGCTTCCCTCCTTCCCGGAAAGCCCCGCTGCCCGTGGCGCCTGTCCCGCCTCCCGTGGGGAGCCATGGGACCCTATGGCTGGGTGCATGCATGTCAGTCTGTCTGTCTCCTCTCACGATTTTCCAGGAAAGTTGCCATGATTTATGAGCCGTGGACAGTGCTAGCTGAGTGCTCAGGAGGGCTTGATTACAGTTTCCCAGAGGAAGCTGTCTGTTTGGAGATGGCAAGGTGACAGGGTTTATACAGCACAGCACAATGTGTCTAAGCAAAGCTGTCAGCTGGAGATGGATGAAGTGACTGAGAAAGCCCATTACTTCATTCACACCTCAACAGGCAAACAATAAAACACTTACACACGGCAGGCAGTGCAGGGGGAGTGGTCCTGAAGCCCCCAAAAAAATGCACCAAGCTGCTGCAGAGGCATTCACTGCACCCTTGGCTCAGCAGGATGGGGCAAATAAAGGGACAGAGGGAAAACATGTCACTCCTCGCAGACAGGCATTTGTCCCCGACGTGATGTGCCTCATCGTTGTGTTGGGCTGTAACAAACCCCTGACTTGTGCTTCCACTGCAACAGCAGCACAGCAAAAGGCCAGGCCAGAACAAGGGATCCATCCTGGATCATGCACAAGGTCCCCAGCCTGTGCAAGGTCTGCCGGGTGGCTGGTGCTCACACTCCGGGGGCCAAGAGATGGCATGGCCCTGAGTGGGGGAATGTCCTGGGCAGACATGGCCTGGCATGCTGACCCAAGTAGCCCAGGTAGCCCAGTTGACCTGGGAGCAGTACCTGGGTTTGCGCAAAAGCTACAATCATCTGTCCACGAACCCAGAGATCCCACTCTCATCTCACCCTCCATGGTGACCCTACTGCCACCAGCCAACCTACCTGCACAGGGAGCTGATTGGGGCACAGGCAGCAGTTGTCAATGAAGAACAAACAGCACAAAAAGACTTGGCAAAATGTGGTTTTTCTTTCATCAAATCACCTCACACAGAACTGCCAGTCAGTGATCCCAGCATGTGGAGAGAGCTGTAACCCTGCTCCCTCAGGATGACTACTGCTACAATGAGAGTGGCAGAAACAACCCCCAGCCTCCCCCCCCGCCACGCCCCCCAGGCAGCAACCTCATGCACAGTGGAATAGCAGGACAATAAAATCAACAGGGCTCACACTGGGACACACTCACTGTATGTCCTTGGCTGACATTCAAGTATCTGAAAGTAATGACTCAGGATGCAATTCCTGTTAGGAAGCCTGTTTTGCTTTTACTGCTACCTCCCAGCTGAGCAGGCCGCTAGGAGAAGGTACATCCATCTCTCCTAGGGTTCAGCGGAAGCTGAGTTCTGCTAATGCTCCTGCCTTGAACTCTTTGCCAGACTAAGCTCTCCTCAAAAGCGGAAAATTAATTACCTGACTGGTTTATGGGCTTTTCACAGGAAAGAGAAACCCCTGATGTTCTCACTTGCAGCACTGGGGATGGAAAGCACCAGCGCTGAGCTTGTTTATCCCTCTGAGGTGCCAACGCCGAGCTCACATGCTAAAATTTTCTAGGAAACTTTGTAATGCCCGGTCAAATAGCTTTGAAGTTAAGTCTGCAAACTATGCCATTTAAAGCACAGGCTGTCAATTTTAATGCTGCAGAGTCATTGTCATCTGCTTAGGAAAGCAATCCCACACCAGTTTAAGAATCCCTCCTCACTGTGTGGGAGAAGCTAGCTCAGGAGAAAGAGGTTTTCTTACTTTCCTTTCCTGGGAGATATTTCTGGTCCAGTTTCTGTACATTAGGCAAGAGTGCAGGACATGCTGTGGTGGGTGCTGATGCTTTGGCTCTGATGGATTGTGCTTTTTTCATATGTTTTTCTCCTGCTCTATTACAGCATTACTAAATATATAAAATCATGGAATGATTTGGGCTAGAAGGAGCCTTAAAACTCATCTCCTTCCACCCTCCTGCGATGGGCATGGACGCCTTTCACTAGGGCAGGTTGTTCAAGCCCCATCCATCCTGGCCTTCCAGGGATGAGGCAGCCACAGCTTCTCTGGACAGCCTGTGCCAGTGCCTCAGGTAAATGAACAAGGTTACTCATCACACCAGGCCTGTGTGCACTGTAGCAGAAAACACATTGCTCTTTCCATGATCTTTCCATTCTCTTTAATGGGGTTTTCTGGGACAGTTTCAGATTAAAGAAGAAAAGAAAAAAAAGGATACTTTAAAAAATCCTAATTTTTTGGAAGAAATCCTAATCAAACTTGGCCACGGAAAAAACAATATTTCATAAAAATGGGATATTTTTAAAGAAGGTCCTTTATTTCCAAGGAAAACAGCACTTGTTCATAATAATTGTGTGGGATTGCTCCTGGCCACATGAGAGCAGGACAGCCCTGCATGGGGATAGGAGCGGGCACAACCACTCAGCACGGCACAGCCCCCACTTCCCACCGCAGCGGGGCCTGACATGCACTCACACAGGTGCTTTATTAATGGAAAGTGTATTGAAAAATAAAAAGTGATCCCTTCTCTCCCCATCCGTCCATCTCCATGCCAGCATCCAGCACTTTGCATGTGCCTTGACATCTGCAATACTGGGGGCATTGCAGCAGCTGCAGTTTTGCCCAGTTTCAGTAGGAAATAAGGACTTTCCCAATTTTCCCCTTGTTAAAACCCTTGTTATTGGCATCCTGATGCTTTTGGAAAGCCTGGCAGCCCTGGCAGATGAGGACAACTCTTGGGGAGTCACTGGAGCCTGACTACCATGGTTGTTTTGCATTTTGTAACCCCACAGCCAGAGCTGCCAAGCAGGATTGTGCAACCCATGTCCTGGCCACAGGCATCCGTCACAGCAAAGCAGCCTCCCCGGGAGCAGTCAGCACACTCCCTCTGTGCAACGGTGAGTCACCTGCGACCTGCTGGGACTGGACAGACTCAAGGTGCCTTTGCCTCATAAGGCTTTGCTGAAGTGTTTTGGAGTTCAGAGGGAGGGGTGGCATTTTCCAACCAGTTATTTCTCTAAGCCAGTGTCCTGTTTTTAAAGAGTAATGTGTCACATGCAAAAACCCACAGAGAAAGAAACCCACTCAAGAACCCACTTTTTGACACCTCAGAAGCCCTTTACAGACAAACCCCTCAACTGCAGGCAGTGTTGTTTTGCAGATGGGCAGAAATCCTCTCCTTAGATGGCAGTTGCTGCCCAGCTCTTCTACCTGCAAATGTTGCAGGAAAACCTACATGGGCTTTTCCTGGCCAGCCACGTGATTTTTTCCACACCCAGCCAGGCCAGCGGGGCTTTGCAGAGCAACCATGTGTGCCCCAAGAGGAAAGGGGTCCTGCACTAAGTGATGCTGTTTTTTACAGGAGAGCCACAGCATTAGGGGAACATATCATACCTCTGCCTTTAGCTCAAATGCATGTGGGAGCTGACCCTTTGCTGGCCACTCTTACTCAATTTGCCCCAGTGTGAGACGTTTCTAATGTCTCTCACTGCAGCAGCTTTAATTTTTGGGCAAATGGTGGTAATTCACCTTATTTCATAGTTTTATGACTATATCCTGGCTCCCTGCTGGAGAAATATTTCTGGATATGCAAGGAAGAACTTTCATGGAGCTGAATGGCAGAATTGCAACCAGGGTCAAATCACGCTGCCTGATCCAAACATATACCCCAGGAAAAAGGAGCGAAGCTGGGACACGTCCCCTCCTCCAGGGCCAGCATCCCACTATCTCTCACCTCTCGGGGACACTGGGGAGCTTCCATTTATCTTGGACATGAATATCTGGGGTGCTGCAGGACAGGCAATACTCCTTTGGCCTCATCTGACACTTTGGCTGAGGCAGGAAGCTGGGGCGGGATGTGCAGGCTCCATACACTGCTGTAGAAAATAGTGTTATAAATCTACCAGCACCGTGTTCTGCTGCTGTTCCAGTGGGACATTCGGATAATGGGAAACTGCAGAAATAAATCTCAGTCTTGGCTGTCCACAGCCTGGGATCTGCCCAGCTGGATCCAAGACACAGTCTGGCCTTACAGCACCCACAGCCCAACAGGACCAGAGGCAAGGGCTATCTGCTGCCTTTTGCTTCTCTGCCCCATGTGTCTTCCCAAAAATAATCCCAGATTCTTGGAAGATAAAGACCTTCAACCTCCCTTGATCTTAAGTTTTAGGGTTGGGTTTTTTTTCTCCTTCTAAGTTCGCTGTTTCCAGACGTTTTAGCTGTTTCTTTGGATTTGAAAGTGATTGAAAGAAAGGAAGCAAACACAAGACAGCACTTCCAGCCACTCTGAAACACCAGTCTGGGTGTGCACTGTAATTCAGCCCCCTCAAACCTTCCAGCCTCAGTATTCTGCACACACACATACTCACCTGGAGCTCCCCTGCCTTGGTCAGCCAGCTGGAGCTGGGCATGGAATGAAGCTGTTCTCCTGCAGACCTTACACCTCACTCTGATCCACCAGGCAGAAACCAAGGAGACGGCTCAGCTCTAGGAGCAGACTTAGGCCCCTGTATGTCCTGTGCATGACACGTGGGGCTGGACTCAGGTTGGTAGCATGCTGTGCTGGGGCATAGTTGGAAACACCAAAGGCAGAGAAGTGCTGGAGTTGTTTCTCAGCTGGTCCCAGTACTATCAGCCAGACCATGAGGAGGCTGATCAGAGCTGAGGCACAGGGACCCATCCTTTCTCTTCAGATCCAGGAAGGGCTGCATCCCTTTGAAGCACCTCTCCAGCACACAGGCTCTCACTTGGGGGTCAGTCAAGTTACTTGACCTGCTTAGGCAAGGGTCCTCATTTTTTCATAGAATCAGAGAATTTTAAAATCATTCAGGTTGGAAGGGGACTTAAAACCCAACCAGTCCCACCCCCTGCCATGGACAGGGACACCATCCACTATCCCAGGTTGCTCCAAACCCCATCCAACTTGGCCTTGGACACTTGCAAGGATGGGGCAGCCACAGCTTCTCTGGGAAGTCTGTGCCAGGGCCTCGCCACCCTCGCAGGAAAGAATTTCTTTCTAATATCCAATCTAAATCTGCCCTCCATCAGCTTCATCATCTACCCTTCATCTAAATTCATCAATCTACCCCTCAGCCTCCATCAGTTTTTACTTCTCTGCAAGAAGGAAGCTTCCCGGGTAGCTGTGTAAGCTGTACAGAAGGCCCTCCCAAAGAGTTTCTTTCCGGTATCAGCAGCCTGGAAAGCCCATCTACTGGCGACAGACCAATGGCTCCAACCAATAACGTCTCTTGCAGAAACTGAGCAGTGTCACCACTTCTCAGTGGGAGGTAAAACAGAGTTTCTGTGGTCTTTGGCCAAGCTGACCTGTGGTGAGACAGTCAACTGCAGATGTTCAGGTGCTGAGTACCCAACAGATTAGATGGGGACACCACAAACACACATCAGCCAACTTAGCCTTTCATTGAATCCAAACCTCGTGGCTACCAGACCAAAATGTTCACAGAGGCTAAGAGTACACTGGTGTGCTGGAAGTCCCCAGACAAGCAGGGTCTTGGGGGACAGACGACAAACACTTGATCAGAGTGTCACTGCACATGCAGGAAAGATGGTTGACAGGTAGCGGTTTTTGAAAACCAGCCATGTTTAGTTATTTTTGGCTCACTTAGGCCAAAGAGCTTAAATGAAGCTGCAGCCCAGCAACAAGTGCTGTATTTCCCATAAAGATGAAACAGAGAGATGTTTTTAATCAGAAACTACAACAGAATGATGTTTCATGAGTAACATAAGGCTAATGAGCCCATCCGTCAAAGCTGGGAATTAATAACATGGCTAGAGTAGAAATGGAATTAGGGCCCAAATGAGTCACCTACCATGAGACCAGATGTTATCATGCACTGGTCATCCAAACTGCCACACAGTGGTGGCCCAGTGCACCAGAGTCAATAGGGTCAGATACAGAGAGACAGATGTGGGCAGAAAGTGACAGGAGCTGGAAGGTCTCATCAGGTCTCTACAGTGCACCAGGACCAGGAATTTGACTGAATTTTTCAGGTCAAATTAATCAGCTCAAAGGAATGTACTTTTAAATTTGAATGGAGTTGCATCCCAAATCCTTGATTCACTTGTGAGATACCTGACATTTTACAGGAGGTGCTGGGGAACAAGGTGTGTTCCCTGTGGAGCTGTTACATGACCTTTTCCAGACAATATTTAATGGGTGATGGTTGGTTGGAAAGCCACAAAAGGCACACTGCTGGAGATAATCCATGGCTGCACCTGTTATATCAGACACCTCCGATGACACATCCTTGGAAACAAACAGAACAGAAAAAATTGGGCAAAGTGTGGGGCATTTACCTAGTCAAACCACAGCAGAGGCAGACCATGTCCATGCGGAGCAGGTCTGGAGAACAGAGACATGCGATACCAGTAGAAAACTCTCCTGACTTGTCCCTGTGCTATAGAAGACAAATGCAGGATGGGGCCAGAACGTGCAGATTTTTAGGATACTTGTGGGAGCATGATGCTGAGTTAGGAACACTGGGGAATAGTGCTGAACAGGTTGTGAAGGGCTGCTTTTGGCAGCAGCAGGGACAGAGACTCCCTGAAGAGCCTGTGAGAGACTGGAATGTTAATGGTTAATGACTCAAAATAATTGGCAATTTGTAAAAGCGACAGATGCTTTGCTGGCTATGCCCAAAACTGCCCAGGGACAGAAGGGGTGCACACGCACCCACACCCACCCACACCCACACACACCCACACCCACACACACCCACACCCCCCGAGGGGACAAGCTGGGCTTTGAGACAGGTAAGGGAAGAGGCCAATAAGAAGCAGATCCTTCAAAGTGGGATATTTCTTTTTATCATGTCCTCCCTTACATAATTGGCTCAGGTGTGAAAACTCCCCTCCAGGAAAGTACTGGGGACATATAAGCCTGAAGTTATTAATCCCTTTCTTATGGGCCGTAATTGGCTCAACTAAGCTGACAAGAGAAGCAGCTTGTCATGTCTTAAAAGGTGTCATAAACCATCAAAGTCCCCCAAAGTTTCCATGATCCACCTGTTATGTCATAGAGTGTAGAACTGCCAGGCCCAAGGGGAGGTACCTGGGTGTTCCCACCAAGCCTGAGCATATACTAACCCATTTAATGTTGTATTTTGCAGGCTTCCCCCATCTCTGACAGACCAAGAATGTGAACATCACTTTGACCAACTTACAACAAAATTGCAATAACCAGGTCACTGGACCCACTGGTGGGTGGTAACAATATAACCTTTCTCTTCTTATCCTTTCTTCCTCTTTTCCCTTTTACATCTTCTTAAGTGTTATTTTTTTGTTTTGTATTACTATAGATAATAACCAAATCAGCTACATACCCATTTTCCATTGAAACCAAATTGTTCTAAGATAAACCCCACATATACATGTATTTATTTATAAGCACTGATCATTCAGTGTCATTTCACTCTAATCCGCCCCAAGGAATCTGTTAATCTGGGTTACTTTCTCCTTCTGGGGAGGGTTGTAACAGAGCTGACATTCTGCTTGTGAGAATGGGATGAAGGAAGAGGCAAATAAACCCCTTTTTCTCTGGCCAGGTGGTTTTCTTTTGACAAACAAGTGCTGTGGTTCAGGCAGATCTGGTTTTACAGCCCCCCTGTGCCAGCCTGACATGCCCATAACTCTGCTCTAGCAGATCACTGAAACAATTGCTCATTCTGTGAGGAAAGCCAGAGGCTAATTACAGTGAGGCATGTAACATGATTCCAGCAAAGGAAGAGCACTCCAGGACTGGCTTTCACACACTGCTCAAGAGTGCATCTCAGTGCCCTCTTTTACATGCACACTCTTCCCTTTGTACATCCCACGTGGCCTAGGAAGAGCCTGAGACTCACACAGCATCCCTGCGCTCACTATCACTTGGGACTCACACATACTTGATGATGAGACTGTGGGGGATCTGGAAAATGCTGATGACAGGGAAAACTGCTCAGGTGATGGGGGCAAGAGGGCTCTGGTGGGAGGTGAGCAAGAAGGAGTTGATCAAACATTCACTCAGTACTGAAGCATCTCTCAGTGGCATCACAGTTCTCTGGTGCATCACAACAAGGGCCAGAGCAGAGCTCCTCATTCAAAGGTGAGCACTGGAATGTGGTTGAGGTACTGGTAAAGGGCTAATGGATGGAGAGCTTCTGGAGTGTTGCAGATCCCAGTCTGTGAGAGAAATGTTAAATGATGGGCTTGCAGAGCTGTCCCAGCTAGGCTGCCCCAGCCCAGTCACCTGCTTACTTCTCTCTAGCTGATCTTTTGACTGCAGCTGGTGCTCTGCCCACCTGCAGATCAAAGTGGCCCATGCAGGGCAGGGGGAGAGATCCTCCAAGTCAGGAATCACAGATTGTTTCTTGGGATCTGGTAGTTCCCTATGGCAGTAAAAAGATCTCCTAAGACTGAGATGAGAGGCACAGAGAGACCCATGACAAAAGAGGAAGGAAAATCCCATGGAATGGCCTGAGCCGTGCTCCACATCCTACTCCCAGCTGAGCCAGGGAAGTGCCCCAGGAATCGATGCTGAACAGGACATTCAGCATCCATGAGTTTTTTTCTGGCCCATCTGTCCAAGAAGGAGCCATGAGGGATGGTATTCAGAGTCCTGACCCTAACAGAGGCTCAGCCAGGCTCTCCAGCTCTGAAACAGATTAATAAATGGAGAGAATGGGCTTCTGTGGGAGCACAGCAAACACCAGCACCCCCTCACTGCCTTACTGCAGAGAGGTGGGGGGAGCAGCGTCCTTGGTAGGAGGAGACAGACCCATTCTCCACTACTGCTCAGGAATGTTGCTTGAGGTGGAGCAGCAGGTGCTGGAAGGAGGGTTGCAACCATTCTTGCCCTCCAAGAAAAATACCACCCCTGCTCACCAAGGGAAAGGAGCAGAAGCAGCCCCTGCACAGCCAGATTTATGAGTCCCAGTAGGTTGGAAAAAATCCAGTGAACATTTCAGCAAATCCAGCCTCCATCAGAAGTTACAGAGTGATAAGTATAAGTCCCAGCCAGACCCACAGCTGCTGCCTCTCCTGAGCCAGCCCTTCACAGGCAGCCAGTGAAGTAACCCTCGCATCTCAGGTTGTGGGGACGGCAGCGGGGTCGGTACAGGTGGCGGTGGGTGCACCACCAGCACCACTCTGGTCATGTTTCTGCAACAGGACAAGCGGTGGGGAGCGGGGTCTGGCTGGGGATGCACTGGGGGAAGCATCACACTGAATGGATGGGACAGTTTTTAGAGGAGCTCTGATGAGCACAGGGCTCATTTACAGAAAAAGATGGAGATGGGTCTGGGTTGATCCCAGCATCCCCTTTCCAGGTCCCAAGCTGGGTCACCTTCTCTGGTATCATCTTCCATGACTCACACCATGTTTGCAAACATTTCATGTTGCCCACAAGGGTGCCCACAAGGACCATGTCCCCAGTCCCCACACAGACAGCTTTCCCCTTCACACAGGGGATTGCTGCCCCTTCCAAAGATCTCACAAGGGCACATGGTCACCAAGCCTTGAACAGATGAGCAAGAGGAGGAAAAAGACAGAGACAATTCCCTTAAAAGTCATTAACATCTCCATTAGTATTGACTAATTAGTATTGACTAATAGTATTGACTAATAGTATTGACTAATACTAATTGACAATTAGTATTGACTAATGGCAGGTCTTAGCCCTCACCATCCTCTTGTTCTCACCTGCAGGTTTTTTGGGACAAGGCCAGTCTCCTTGGCTTTGGAAAACACCTGCCACACTGAACGTGATAAAATCATCAACTTTCTGTGGCTTGGAGTGGCTAATGCTTCCCATCCATCCTTTCATCAGCCCCATTCACCTCCTTCCTGCTACATCCCAGGGAAAATCCACACCCCCCCCCATTCAAATTTCCAGGGCTTTTTGTACAGCAAAACCAGTCCTGATCTTGAGGTAATACCTCTGTCCCAGTATCCAAATGGGAAGAGATGGGGGACAAGCCTCTTTTGCAGAGCCAAAACTGCTGTGTGCCCTTCACACCTGCTCTGCTGCAGAAGAGGTGTCTGAATCCCCCAGAGTCTCAGTGGTCTCCAAAGAGGGGATGAGTGAAGACCCTCCTGCCAGATCTTGTTATCTGAGACAGGTAACAGGTCCAGCTGCTATCCCCATCTCCACAGAAACTCCAACATTTGTCTGGAGACATGGCTCAGCATACCAGGTTTTTGCCTATTCTTCCCATAGCCTAGTCTTCCTTCCAAAAGGACACAACTTGAGGGTCATTCATGGTCCTTTAGCTCCACAGACAAGTCAGCTTCTCCCTCCAGCATCTCTGGAACTGGGCAATCCAAGATGCTGGGGCTGTGGCACCTTTGGAAAAGAGATGTCTTTGGGATAGAGAGCATAGGCAGAAACACATGGACACTGTTTTAAGGACTGTGCCTCATATGCTGAGCTCTGTTATGCGGGTATGATGAAGAGGCAGGACTTTCTGCATCCTAAGCAAAACATGCTAAGCAGTTTTTCTGCATCCCCATGTCTCTCACACAGGACCAAATCCTCCACATACTGTCCCAGGTTAGTATCCAGCCCCAGTGCAGGACCAGTGCTCACACCTACTGCGTCCCATCCCTCTACCGTCATACCTGGAGCCATGCAGGACCTTGCATTTGTCTGGTGTCACCCCTGAGTCCTGTGCAGAGGTCGCTGAGCCTGGAGGCACCATTTCCACAGAGGCATGCTGGGCTCCCAAGGGGCCCCATTTGAGGTAAGGGTGCCCTGTGCTATGGCTGCTCCCAGCCACAGTTTCATCTCCCAACTGGAGCCAGCTCTCTGACCTGGAGCACAGGGTGGGACTCAGCAAGTCAGTTCAGGGGCTTTTGCAGATTTTATAGTGCTTTTTATCATAACTCCAAAGCAGACTGCACTCATACAGGCCAGCCCCTTTGGAAAGTGCTTCACTTTCCAAGTGCATCAATCCATTTTGGCAAAGTTTCCTAATGCAGCAGAGGCCATGGGATAGCACTCTGTGCCTCTGTGTATCTCTCTCAGCCCTCTGAAAATTGGTCCAGCTTCATCTCCAAACATCTAGTGCAGTTCCTGGGTTGATGGTCCTGAGATTTTTTTGGAAGGAGGGTGGAGGATCTGACTTCACACATTGTGAACCTACACAAGATCTGTAGGTTCAGATCTTAACCAGCAAAGGATCCCCGCAGAGGCTGTTCCTCCTGGCACAAATTGCTCAGAATTCCATCTCCAGACTTGCTGGTCTTCCTAAAGGAATGGCTCTTCATCCAAATTTCTCAAACAACCCCTGCAGAAAGCCCTGCTTCAACTTCTTGCTGTGGGAGAAGCAGAGATTCAGGAGCTGCCAGGAATGGAGAAAACAGAAAACAGTTTCTGAGAAGTACAGCACAAAACTGTCCTTCCCTCCATGTGAGACCTGCTTGTGAGCCTCTTTAGAGCCAGGAGTCAGCCCCAGGCACAGATTTTGGAGCCACTTCCACCGTGACAAGGAACTTCTTTCCACCCACCCCTCTGCAGCATCCCCATTTGTCTCCCTCTTTGTCTGTCTCACCCCTTCTTGGAAAGAAGCACTGGATCAGGAGGTCCAAGTACTCATCTTCACCCCATGGTCTGAAACTCCTCCTCTGCCCTGGAGCTCTCTCATACAACTACCTCTGAGTATCCCCTCCCTGGCTGTGTCCACAAGACATGATAGAGACAGGAGCCACAGGCAGACCCTGGCATTAACAGGGGTCACTCCTGGGGATTAACATCCCTGGCTTTTGGGTGTCACCCAAACACCCAGGTGATCCAGCCTTGGGAGAGCCACTGCCTAGATGAGGTGTTGTGTTGGTGGCAGGTAGGAAGAGTAG
The DNA here is from genome assembly GCA_024500445.1 of Entomyzon cyanotis. Taxonomy (NCBI): domain Eukaryota; kingdom Metazoa; phylum Chordata; class Aves; order Passeriformes; family Meliphagidae; genus Entomyzon; species Entomyzon cyanotis. Next base: position 7,779,663 of record JAKEPQ010001025.1, read on the forward strand.
GAACATAAACAAGAGGGTCACTCTTGTCTCTAGGAAGGGACAGCTGCTGGGTTAGGTGTTGCAGGCATCAACATTTCCCCAGGACGGAAAGCTGGAGCCACGCGTGCCAAAGGCAACAGGCCTGAGATTGATCATGAAAACATATTACAACTGTAAAAAAACCCCTCGCTTTCCATATCCTGAAACTTTCCACAAACACAGCCTGAATATTTGCAGAATTTTTCTCTAGGAAAACACATTTCAGAACAACTAAGCAAAGAGGAAGAGTCATAAAGCTGATGGGAGATTGGGCCCATCTCACTTTCTACTGACTTTTCCCTGGAATCAGGGAACACTGGAGCATTCCCCAAGAGGAACATGGACACCCTCATCCTGTCCATGTCCAAGGGTCAATGTTTAGTGGGACGTGGAAGTGTGGCATGTGGAAGTGACAGAAGCAATGTGGGGACTTGCAGATGACGGGGGGCTCTCAGGCCAAGGTTGCACACTTCAAGATCTAAGCATTATTTAAATTAGTGAAGCAGCCAGATAAAACAGCAAGGCCTTGTTCTTTTTTTTTTTTTTTTTTCTTAAAAAAATCTAATTTAAACGCTCATTACCTTCTGTAAAAAGGGGGTTTGAAGTCTTTGGTTTCTCCCACTGGGCAATCCGTAATCCCTCAGCTAAGTCCCAAGCCTTTTAATTAAGACCTCAGTCATTTAAATTGTTAATGAAGATCCATTGGAGGACCATCATTCTCATTCCTGATTTCATCTTGTGCTCATTAGGGACTCCTGATTAAAATTCATCATCTTAGAAGATATTTATAACTCTCTAACTATCCCGAGACCTCATTAATTCAAAGCCACCTGTTTGGAAAAAGATGGGGGACCTAAAAGGCACCAGGCAAGATCTGGAGCTGAGGGAACACCGTTAACTGACAGACGACAGTGTTGGCCTCACTGCACAGTATGGGAAGGCACACCAGGGGTATAAGGGATACCATGGGAGTAAGACATGATCCAGACTGTTTTTAGTGGGGTGGGAGAAGAGACGGCCAAGCAGCCACCAGCCAGAGATGTGCCAAAGAGTAGAGGGACTCCTCCTACATCAGTGTCCTGGAGCGTACAAGGGTATGAAAACTTGGAAATGTTGAACCATAGGAAGAGACCACCCCATAACTCCTTCTCTGTCCCAGTGGACAGACAGGTCCTGCTGTCTCTACAACCCCCCAGAGACACAGCCACTGGGTCATTCTGCCTGGCTGCTCTCTCCTGTTTGCCCAACACCGAATTCCTGTCCTGAACCCCAGTGAAGCTCAACCAGCCCCATTGACCTCACCTCTGGATGAGCCACTGGGGTCCTTTTCCCAGCAAAACCCCCTACGGAAATAGAGAGGGAACCCCAAAGCATCCAACTCTCCTTCCAACCCATGCCTCAGTTTGCCTTACTCTGGGCTTTGCCTTTTGCTCTCCCACCATGTTGTCCCTTGCACCACTGGAAGCTAAGCAGAAGATCTGCCTCTTCCACTTCTCCTTCTTGTCCTCTGCCATCACCCACGTGCTGCCCTCACTTTTCCTTCCCCCATCCACACTCTCTCCCATGGCCCTCTCTTCTCACCAGCTGTCCAGTCCTGAAGTCTGCCAGGACTCTGCTGATCTTCTGCATCAGTTGTTTCTCTCCAGATTCAGCCTAAATCTGTGTCAGGGGAAATGACCTAAATCTTGGCTGGGGACCAATCCCAGGGATCACAACCATCACAAGAGGTTTCCCTGGAGTCATTTGTCCCCTTGACCTGAAAGGAGCCCTTTCCTTTGGGACACCCAATGCTTTTGCTTAGCCTCATGTTCTCCTGCTTTGGGTCAGGCTTTAAATGAAAACACTCTATGAAAATAGGAAAAGAGTTTTGTTTCAAGGCTGTCCAGTGAAATACTCCAGCACTTCTGAAATGAGACATTTTAGCTCGGGAACAACTAGCAGGACTATGCTGACATTTTCACATACATCCAAATGGCTGAAACCTGAACTTACAGCTCCTTTTGGTCCTGTTGAAAGCCCATTTTTGGTGAATTACTACATGTAAAAGTTCCAGCTGGCTGCTGCCATCCCTGCCCAGGTTTCACTGTCCCAGAGCCCAGGTGAGTTTGAGGACAGTTCATTCCAGGCCCCTTCCACCTTGCATGTCACCACCAATGCTGTGACAGCAGTATGCAGCTCTTCAGCCATATTCTGATGTGTGAGGCAGAGGAGTGCCCTCCTTCCTCATACAGTGGCCGAGCCCAGCCATGTTTGTACTATTCACCACAACACAAAGCAAGAAAAAGTCCCTGGGTTGCTGTGGATGACAAAGAGGGTGAATAAGAAGGATGATAAACGCACTTTGAATCTCTTTGCCTCTAGACAGACACATTTAAAAGTGACCTGCAAAGGACCTTCCCTTTTTGGTTCCAAATAATAGAAGCTCTGAATGGATTTTAACACTGGGATTATTCCTCTTATGCTTTTTTGTTCCTGTTAGAAATTCAGGTCCCTGTGTAATCTCCTGAATGAGTGAGTGCAATGAGGATGGAACAGGAGAGAAGAGTGAACACAAGTGAATGAAAAATGGTTTTTAAACACATTCCAAAGTGCCCAGCTTTTATCTTGCTGCAGTGGGAGAGGACACTGTTTAATGCAGTTTGCTCTGTGCTTGACAGATTTATTTAACTCCAACAATTGTGTGGCAGTTCAGAGAAAGGAAGCCTTTGTTGGAGTTACAGCTCTCCATGGCAAGTAGTCTCCATGCCCTTGCTGGAGTGAGGCCACTTTGCATGGAAGAATGAACTGCTTATTTGGGATGGGTGACCCCAGAACCCACTGCCTGCTGGGAGGCACAATCTGGATGATCTGTCTGACAGCAGCTTCAAGCCTCGACTCTCTCCGCGGCAGCCAGGAAAGCATCACAGCTGTGTGAGTCCAGCCCAAAGAGAAGGGGGTCTTCTGAGCAGTGGAAAGACTCAGAGTCTGGGACAAAAATTCCTGGCTGCTATCAGCTTCCCTTGAACTTCCAAAAGGGACAGTTTTCCAGGTAGCATTTGTATAAATTATGTGTGATGAACCTGCTATTTTGATATCAGAACACAGGATGATCCACTTGGGTTGAACAGAGATAACCACACTACCTCAACAATCCCCCAGCATGGGAAAGGTCTTGGCAACTTTCATGGGGGCAAAGCTGTCACAGGAGCCTGTCTGCCTGAAGCTGGGTCCAAAGAGTATTGGAAAACAGAGCTATTGTCTTGGATCCATGACTGTGGAGCAGAGTTTCTGTACCTACTGGGCTCTTCTGCCTGTCATGGGTCCATGGAAAGGCATCAGTTGTAAGGATAAGTTTGGTATATACATTAAGGAGTCCCTCAGCCTTTCCCTTTGGGTCCCTTTGCTCCACAATATGCAGATTGTTTGGAAAGATTTGGCGGTTTGGAGAGATACAGAATCACAGGTTGGGCCAGGCTGAAAGGGGCCGCAGTAGAATCATGGGGTCCCAACTCCCTGCCTCAGCATTGTCATACTACAGCACACGGCAGAGGACTGTGTCCAGATGGTTCTGGAATATCCCCAGTGAGAGAGACTCCATACCCTTTCTGAACAAAGAGAAAGGGAAGAGGGTTGTCAAGGACAGTACTTTTCAGCTCCCACCTTCTGCTGGCAACAGGACTACCAGTATCACATGTTCTGCTAACAGGCATAGCACCATTATAAGTCTCTCCCAGTCCTAGCAGAGGACAGAAATCTCACTCAGGTAAAAAATATCTTTCACCAACATCCTTCCACTTTTTAACACAAATAAAAGCTATCAAGGCAAGACCATGCTGTCCCTTGGCTCTTCCCATACAGGACAAGATGGGCCATGAATGTACCTCAGCCATCCCGTCCCATCCCCTCCCATCCCATCCCATCCCATCCCATCCCATCCCATCCCATCCCATCCCATCCCATCCATCCCGGTGCCAGGGCTACAGTGATGCAGATGTGTGCTGCAGGGTGCACAAGGCCCCCATACAGCCCATGGGCCCTCACATAGCCCAGGCTTTGTGTCTGGGACCCCGTGACCCCCCATGACCCCTGCATTACTGGGACCTGCCACCACAAGCCACTGCCTCCCTCATGTGGGTGAATTTGGGGAAGGACAAGGGAGAGAACCCAGGGAACCCTGGCAAGGCTGGCACCTACAAAAAAACCCCTCTCACCTCACCAAATGGGGAACACCCACTAAGCATGCCACACTCTCCAGATTCTGGGAAAACAAACCTATAGAACCCCCAAAGGCTCATCCTGCCACAGACCCTTGTGGTGGACTCATACAGCCATACAGAGCCCTCCCAATGGGCTCACACAGCCAGATCCTGCTCTCTGGGTGATTGTAGAGACTGGGACTGAGGTAAATGAGGGGAGCAAAGGACATGCCATGGTGCCAGAACCACAGTCTTGGGCCATCTATAACAGGCTGCCTGACTCTTGGGTTGGGTAGATTTGGATCCTCCACAGGCAGAGCAAGATCATAGATTCAGAATATCCTGAGTTGGAAGGGACCCACAAGGACCATCCAGTCCAACTCCTGGCCCTACACAGGACACCCCAAAAATCCCACTGTGTGCCTGAGAGCACTGTCCAAATGCTCCTGGAGCTCTGGCAGCCTTGGGGCTGTGACCATACCCTAGGGAGGCTGCCCCAGCACCTTCTGGGGGAAGAATTTTTCCTGAAATCCAGCCTAAACCTCCCCTGACACAAATTCATACCATTCCCTGTCACTGAGCACCAGAGAGCAGAGAGCAGTGCTTGCCCCTCCACTGCCTCGGGAGGAAGCCATGAACCACTTCAATAGACCCTTGAGGTGGTCAGTGTTGGCCAGAGCACAGGAGAACAAACCACTGCAATAATCAACACACAGAGCATTTGGGAGCAGACAGCAGCAAAGAGCAGAGCAGCTCCTCCACAGGATCCACTGGCTACTCAGGACTGTGGTTCCCATCTGAAAAACCCAAGCCCTGGAAGCTTCCAAGCCTTTGGGAGGCCATGGGAGTTCCCACATGGAACTGGAAGGAAAAAGAGAATGGAGGGCCAAGGGAGCTATTAAAATTCCCCTCATGGGCACTATGGGTGGCAGGATAATCCCAGCTGCTCCCAGAGACACAGAGATAGACCCAAGGGATGTTTTAAGAGGCCTAAAGATGAAAAAAAAAAAAAAGGCTGAAAATAAATAGTCAGGGGAACTGAACAAGAACATGCAAACTCAGCTAAGACCTATAAGGAAATTATAAAGGCCAGGGAAAAACAGAGAAAAATAACACTGCCAAGAGGGCTACTGGGAATAAGAAGGAATTTTGCAAATTGCAGCAAAGGGAAAGCAAATACAGTGTGAGTCAGCCCATTAATAAATGAGAAGAGAACACAAATTAATGAGAATTCAGAAGCAGCTCAGGTACTGACCTGCTTTCAGATTTTCTATTTCATTCCCAACACAACTGAGTTCTGGGAGGCATTAACCCTTTCCTCTGTACCCTGCAGGACTAGGCACAACACTGTCAGTTCAGAGTCTGCAAGCCTGTGGCACTACAGGAGCCTTCTTCAAACTCCTTCATACACTTGTGCAAAACTTCATCACAGCTGAATCACAACAGTCTGTGATGGATACCTCAGCCACCAGGCACCCATCTCCTGGAAGTCCTCATTCCCATGTGGCTGGGCTCATACAAGAGCCTACAGAAGGTCTTCTGCCCCCACCCCCCCGTGTCCCACCCCTCTCCTTCATTCTCCTGTTCTGTTTATTTTACTGATCCTAGTTAATTTAAAACAGCTTTTAGAAGTTTTTTCCCAGTCAGCTAGAGTTGAGAGAAGCTTCTTTTTTCACTCCTGCTGGGAACTGTGGATCCTAACCAGTATAAGCCAGTGCAGCTCCACTATGGCGCAGAGGGTTCTCTGATACACCAGCACCCTTTGGCCAAAAGCAGAGGGGGCCAAAGCACTGGGTCACACATAACACACACCAGTCAAATGTCTGCCCTATTCTTCACGGTCTCTTCAGGAGGTCCCAGCACAACCTCTGGGACAACGTCTGCACAAGTAGTAACAGTTTGTTGTATGGATCAGCTCCTGTTTGATGATGTATTCATTGATCTTTGCCACCACCAGCCTCTGCATTCTTCATTCCCAAACTATACTGTATCATTCCAGGTTCCACCAGCAAGTGCCTCAGTCTGAACATTCCCCTCCTGCTCCCACCAGCATTGTTTGCTGGGCAAGGTCCTGCAGCCCCTGAGTCATATTGATTTTTGCCCTTCACAGCAGGCCAAAGACACTTCACAGCAATCATCCTGCCAGAAGATACTTAAGGACTTTCATGGCCTGATTTTGCAAGAAGCAAAATCCAGAGGCAACAGAGTTAAGGAAGCCTGTAGTTAAAGTTTTTCTGGCCTCTGACAGACATTCACTGTCCTAGCTGCACTTTTCCAGGCTGGATGCCTGCATACAGTGAGTAGCTGAAAGCATTTTCAGTTAAACCAGCACCACTGTCAGTCAGGGAATGAAAATCTGGCTTTAGAAACCATTGGAGGGCTCTGCAATTGATGCAAGAGTCAGAGATGCTGCCATGAAGGTGTGCATGGACTTCCATGGGGTTTTTTTTCTCTTTTTCCTTGTCTGAGTCCTTAAATAAATGTGCTTTTCTCTCCTGAAGGACCTGGAACTTGCACTTTCAAATGGCTTTTACAGCTCCCTACTCCAAACTTCTCCAAATTGGAATATGAGCATGCAGACGATCCCACACCAAGTCTCACTTTGTCTGAGGGTCCCTCTTGTCAGGTCCATCTTTTCAAGCTCTTGAAATGCTGTTGGAATTGGTTGCCACAGGCTTAAGCCCCTCTGCAGGGTCTGAGCTCTGAGTAAATACTAAATGTCAAGGATCGTGACCTAAAAAAGGGGTAGATGTGTATAAGATGGAGACACTGAACTCAGTCCCCATCCACCCTTCACTCAGTTTTTCCAGTCCAAAGTACGCAGGAGGGTGTTATGCCAACTTCTCCCCAAGGTTTGTCTCTCCTGGATGTCCTACTTCAGCTCTCATCATCTCAGCATCAAAGATCATCCTGTGCTGTCCACACAGCAGCTCCCAGAACTGCTCTTCTGCCTGCTGAACCCTTCACCTTCCCCTCTTCCTCACTGAGTTTCCTCTGGGGCTTCATGTAGAAGTGTCTGTGGTGGTACTGGTGGGGCAATGGATGCAAATACCTGGTCTCTGACTGTTAAGAGATCTTCTTAGGGCCAAACTGGGCAGTCAGACTCACAAAATGACATCACCAGCAGCAGTGGCCCTCAAGTGTACCCACCATGTATCTGGGCAAGGTCAAGTGTCTGTGTACAGCCAAGTCCTCCCGAGTGTAAGATGGAGCCTGTCTGGGCTGTGTGCTTGGATCCTGTATTTTTAACCTGACCTCCTCTTGACCCTAATGTCTGCAGCTCCAACTGGAGCATTAGAGCCAAAAGCCTCCCAGAAGCAGTGCTGGGGTTCCATAAGCCGTTCCAAAGTGTTTCCAAACACATATTATAACCTGCACTGCTGTTCGGAGACAGCAAACATCCCTGCCCTGGTGTCAGGCCAAGAAGACACAGAGCAGGAGGGGCAGGACCTGAATGCAGAACCCCAGAGAAGCCAGAGGACCTAATTAGTATCATGGAATCATTAAGGATGGAAAAGCTCTCAAAGACCATTGAGAGCAACCATCAACCTCGCGTTATCACCATGTTCACCTTTAAACCATGTCCCTAAGCATCACAATGGCCCATTATTTGAACACTGCCAGGGATGGTGACTCCACCACTGCCCTGCACTGCCTGTGATAGTGCCTGAACACCTTTCAGTGAAGATTTTTTTTTTTTTTTTAATATCTAATCTAAATCTCCCCTGGTGCAACTTGAGGCCATTTCCTCTTGTCCTGTTTGCTCCCTGGGAGCAGAGCCTGGCACCAACTTCCTGGCTGCACTCTCCTGTCAGGAAGTTCTGAAGAGTGAGAAGTTCCCCACTGAGCCTTCCTCCCTCCAGGCTGAGCCTCCCCATCTCCCTCAGCCACTCATCATCAGACTTGTGCTCCAGACCTTTCCCCAAGTCTTGGTGAATGCTTGGTCCCTTTTATTCCTTTAGGATTTGTATTACACCAGCGAGCCTCTCCATCCACACCTTTTACCTTGTGCGTTTCACTGTGTACTGAAATTAAAATTTCCCTGTCCTTTCCAAGAATGCACTTGGCCCTCAATCCTGTAAAGCTCTTTAGAAAAGTGCCCCAGAGGCGTTTTTTAATGAACAAGATGCAGAAGCAGAGTTGAGCTGCAGAGCAAATGATGGCTTTTCCTTCACTCACATCACCTTCACCCTAGACATAGCCAAGTTAGACACAGAGCACGGTTAGACTTCACAATACTTGCAATCTTGTTTAAATATTACATTTGTTAATCTGGTTTATAGGCCTTCTGCTTTTGGGGTGCTTAAGCTGCTTTCAGAACAGTCTGTCAACCTTTTTCCTCAGCAACTGGGAGGATTAGAAAAGGATTTTTATTTTAAACAAAAGCTCAGAGTTGTAGGTATTCACAAGACTCCGGCATATCAGGTTATTGGGGAAACAACTCCTGGCTAAAATAACGTCGATTGGCAGCACCTCATCACACCCAGCACCCATGTGTGCTCATGCTCAGGGGTTTGTGTGAGGTCCCAGCTGTATACTTGCACCTTCAGGTTTGCAAAAGAGGGGAAACAATTCAACCATCTTTAAAACGTCAGACTCCAGAAATCATGAGACTGGCTTATTAATCAGGATTCTTTAATAGGAGCTTTTTTTGGCTGCAGCAGGCAAAGCTTTAAAAAAAAATACTAACTTTAGAGACACTTGCAGTACCATCACCCAGGTTGGCATTGTTACACCTAATAAATAGTGCCAGGGAGGCAGTCATGGCTTCGTTCTTGGGTTTTAACACTTCTCAGAAAATTTTGTCTTTGGATGAAAATTTTCCAGTTTTGTCCTATCTGCTGTTGTTGACATTTGCCCATAATGTTAATGCAAAATATCTCTGGACAAAACTAATTTTCTCCCATTCTTCTCATTTTCTCCTATTTTCTCCCATTCTGCTAATTTTTTCCCATTTTCCCACACTAAGCAATGGGATGCAGTTGTCCAACAGAATTCCGCACTCACCAAGCCACTCTTGGGGGATAGGACCCCTCAGACATCCCCCAAGGACATCTCCATGTGGTCCAGAACACATCTTGCTTTTCCATTCTCCAAAATCACACTGTCACTACCAGTGCATTTAGGGAATGACAACTGCATCTGAACACCCCGCCTGGCACTGAAATGCCCTGGAGGCAGGATGTAACTGAGACCTGGCTCTGTCTCCCAATTCCTGCACTGTCACAGGTGGGTCTCACAACAAGCCCTGGTGTTAAGGCAGTGTTTCCTCTTATAAAACACGGTTTTCAGTTACTTACATTTCACCAGACTTTAACCACTGGGCAATTTTCCACCTCAGCCAGCCTCTGCCTGCCTTTATAGCCACCAGAGGGAAAGGGGGGCTTCTAGGGGAAAAATCACATCATTATGGAGCAAGCAGTTCAGGTAGGACAAAGTTTCTTGGCATTCAGTGACACTGTAGAAGGTGCCTACACAATTGTCTGTCCCATAGACACCTGGTGTCTACACATGATCCAATTCACCCCACCCCCAGTTCGGGCTGGATTGTCTGAAGGGAAATCTAGGCCAGAAGGGTTGGGCCAAGGAGAAACAATGCTTGGTCTTTGCTTTAAAAATTTGTCTGTGTATATGTGAGTGCCTGTATGTCAATGTTACCTTGACTTTTGCCAACTTATGAGCATCATAAAAACTCATGTTCACAGATAACTGTGATCCAATCTTTCTATGAATCTTTCCTCTCCATTCTTCTTTTACAGTTCATGGAGATTGGATCTTAGCTAGTGAAGGGCATCCTAAAGCATTTTCAATGACTGGCACTATGCTCCCAAGGGTAATAGACACAATACTCTGGAAGAACTTGTCCCAAATTTCTGCAAACATTCTACTTGCTCGACATAGTCCACCAATGGAACAGCAGGTGGGAGAAGAAGCTGATAGAAATGGACCAGAATAAAAAAAATAATGTGACATGGGAGTCAAATTAATGTCGGTTACACAGCATGGTGATACAGGGTCGTGCTGTCAGTACTGGGATTTGGGAAGGGCCACAACTGCAGGTTAAGTAGCAAAGGGTCGGGGGCAAAGGGGTCTACAGAAAGGCAAGGTGTCCTGCAGGTGTTCCTGGCCGGTGATGGCAGCTGGAGTCAAGGTTTAGCTGAACACAACTGTCAGGCATCTATAGCTCTATCAGGGCCTGGTAGAGGACTGAAGTCCTAGTTAAATCCTAGTCCAACCAGATCAGGTCTAAAATGTGTCTCCATACCAGATGAGAGGCTAAGTGCATGGCACAGTTCTCTCCATCCCATCCTCTGGTGAGGGAAGGAAAAATGGTAGAGGGGAAGAAAGGAGAAACTGATGGAGAACAGCACAGTCTAAGCCTTGTTAACTCCAGCTGTGAAATTTCCAAGAGACAGGACTTGCCCTTTGTGGGCAACACTCAGCACCAGCAAGACACACACTTTCCTCGCAAGTGAAATGCCACAGCATGAAAGGGGACCCTGACTGAGGCCAAGTGGGGGGCACAGCATCTGACACCTGATGTAGATGTTTATGAGCGTGGCTGTACTGGAATAGAGGAGCTCAGCATGTTGCTAAATGAAGTCTAAAGCCACCCCAAGCTCTCCAGCTGACCTAACAACTCTGATCTTTCTCCAGATCTGGATGTCAGGGCTGGCACAGAGATCCACCAGGTGGAGAAGGGAAATAATGGCCAGGATCAGAAGAAATTACTTGTGAAAATGGCTAAAACTACACCTAGCACCTCTCTGTGCTTCTCACATCCATCGGGTGCAGAAAAGGGAACAGTAGAAGAGGGGAACTGGAAACCCAGCACACCAGCACCAAATGGAAGGGAGACACCTGAAGACAAAGCCGCCACCCTGGAGAAGACACTGAAAAAATGGGACCAACTAGTTTAAGCCCTGGTTTTCACCAAGACATCACAGTTTCAGCCAAGTTGGGTTGCTCAGATACAAGCCTCACCAGACCAAATGTCTGAAATCAGCATTCCCCTGCTCCTGATGCTGGCGACTTTAGTCAGCTGCTCTGGAGGTGATGGAAAAGAGGTGACAAGGCTTCTGGAGGTGGGGTTTGGGGTCGGGAAGCTACCCGATTAGCTCTGTACTTCGGACCAGCACGGCTAGATGGCACTGTGTACTCTTCCAGGAGTGGCACATGCCACCACAGCTCCCATGCCCAGGAATTTAATATCCCCAGTGTTTTTGTTCGCTGTTGAAGCTCTCCTCTGAGAGACAGCTTATCTGAGGGATGGCGTGGGCTGTTTGGAGTTTTGTCACGGCCAGAGCACAGGCGACCTTCTCAGGGAGGAAACTGGCAGAATTTTCTGTTTCATGGTTATTTTAACAAAGGCAAGTATGTGTTTGAAACAAGAAAAAAATTCCATTTCCACATAACTGTGAATAGCAGAGACAGAACTTGAGGAATAAGGCCTGGAGTGAACTTACACCGTCGCACCTTTGGAGATCCTCATGTTCATGTCCTGTTTTTACACATGAACACAACGGAGCACTGGGGCAGGGTATCCCCGTGCTGTCATGCCAGTGTTGGTTTAGAAGGCTAAAACCTGGATTTGGGGCTGCCAAGCCCTGAGAGACCAATCGCAGCTTCTCCTGTCCAGTAGCAAATCTGGACACACACCAGAACTGCGTGGTGGAGGGCCAGCAAGGAACCCACCAGGATCTCCTGCAACCCTGGAAGACATTTGGTCAAGCAGGCAATGGGCAAAGACCAGAAAAAGGTGGGGGAGAGGGGAAGGGCATTAGATATGAATCGAAGAGTGGATGAGCAGGGTCAGGCAGCACAGAAGAGGAACATGAAGCCTTTTAGTGTCTTGAGATTTATTTGTGGGTCAGTTTGAGATGAGAACCCAGAAGCAATCTTTACAAAAGGCAGAGCAGTCTGGCCCTCTCTTCTCTTTTTTCCCCAGCTGGTGGACTGAAGCTGGGAAGCTGAAAGATACCACCACACCATGGTCCCCCAGCTGGGAGCCTGCCGTCCCTCGCTCAGCCGTCTGCACAGGAGTTGGGAGAGTTTAACATCTCAGGAGCCGGGCTCCCATGTTCTCCTCTTGCTACCAGCTGGTCAGGCGGGCTGCCAAGGGTACGCTAGCAGGAAACTGGGCAGTTTTCCATCAGGATTTCATCTGCAGTGACGGATCTCCGGGGAATATTTCCGTCCTGATGAATCAGCAGTCTTAGGTGGGAGATGGGCTTCCTGCTGGAGAGGTTAATGTCCAGTACTCAGGAAAGGTGTGAGTCCCCACATCAGCCAGGCTTCAGCTAATCCAATCCTCTCCAAATCCATCCCCTGCTGGAGGCCTCTCCTTAATCTGTTACAGTCAGCATTTGCCCTGGGGCCACGGATCTGATATCTCTTCCAAGCAGGGTGTCAGTATTAACTATTATAATTCTGGATATTCTTGTTAGCCATGCAAATGTCCAACCCCAGGCTGGAATCTCGCTTCCCTCTTTGGCTTCAGCAACATCCTGTGGCAAATTGCTCTGTGCGGAGACACTTCTGTTTATCATCCCCAGCCACCACCTGTTCTCACCACGTTCCTGGGTTATCCCACAGGCACTGTGGGTTATCCCACAGGCAGCCCTCTCCTGCCCTGTTCCCTACTAGACACTGCGAAATTTTGTCTCTGGCCCTTTATTGCAAAAATCCATCTTTTATGGGAAGATGGGAAAAGTGTAGTGGGATGCTGATTCCCTTCAGTAAGCCACTCTGGTGAGACACTCCACTGTTTGCCTCTGCTTGTGGCAGAATCCACCGGTGTCCATGGAAAGTGCTTTCATGAAGAAAACCCGTCCCATGTGAATCAGGACTGCAGCCCAAGCTCCTTGCAGTCAGCACAGCCTTGGGTCAAACCCCTCTCCCCCACCTTCCAATGGGATGGCAAAAAGTAAATATGCTAGGACAGGGTAAGAGGTGGTTTTCTGCTACTACTCTGCATGAGGCTCCTATTCATCACATGGGAAGCAGGTGTAGAGCTCAAATGGAGACCAAATGGCAATGGGACAGAAAAATGTTAGCAAGTCAAAAATCAGCAAGTGCTGCACTGAGTTCTGTAGTGTGATTAATAAAATAAACATGTGAAAAAAAATCTTCATTTCAACACCTGGCCAGAAATGCAGCGTGTTGTGCTATCAGGGCTGTTCTGCCCTCTGCATACCTGCCTTTCTGTTTGGGTTCACACTGAAATACTCTAACATGCTTTCGGTTTTTTTTTCTTTTTTCTTTAATTTTTATTTTATTTTTACAAATGCTCAGACTTTCCTGCCACAAATTATTCTTGGCTGGGTTACAAGTAAAATGGCTATGTATAGCCATTTCTTTAAAGAAAAAGAAAAAACCTAAAACCAGTTTATGAGATATTTTGCTTGAATGTTTTTTTTTCTACCCAAACATGCAGTGAAAGTTCAGGAGTTCTCACTTTTTTCCACCCGAAAGCCCCTCTTCAGCCGAAGCTCAACCTTCAGCATCTTTAACATGATCTCACCTTTACAGACTATCCACCTGGAAAGAACATGGCTGCTAACATAGCATGGAACCATCCCCCTCTGTGGCTTCTTTCACCCCAAAAAAGCTGTCTGGGACTGCTGCCACTGACAGCCTCAGCCATGATAAGTCACAACCCATCCCACTGCAAAATTATGAATTTGGCATAAAAATCATTATTAAACCAGTAATAAACAAATAAATCTTATTTGCCTGTGGTCCCAGGTGTTCTCAGGCTGTAGGTTTGAACTACGAAGGAGAGAAGCTTTTTGGGGACAGGCTATGAAAGAAAAGTTTCATGCAAGCACACAATGCCACTAAGCTGATAATTTAAGGAAAATAATGAACATTATCAAGAGTCATTAAGAGCCTTGCTGCAAGAATTGGCACCTTCAGCAGCTTCACAAAAATATCCCCACATCATGGGAGTTCATGGGCAGTTTTGGAGTAATTAACCCCCAAGCACATTAAGTCCAAGAAAAACTAATTACGCAGAACAAAACAGATTGTTTTACAGGCAATGTTGTTCTTTGGCTTGTCTCTTCTGGAAAATGGCACCAGCTAAACAAAATCAATTTTATTAACTGACAGTGCTGTGAAAAGATTTATGGAAAAGGACTGTTTGATGGGCTTTTAATTACAGACCTGATGTCCATTACCAGGGCTGACAAGGTGCACATGCTGGACAAGAGAGATAATCTGAGCTGGAGACCTTTCACAGTCTGGTCAGAAAGGGTTTTTTCTGTGCTTCTTCCTCTAGTGAGTCCTAAATCAAATATTTAGCATTACTCATAGGACTCATTTAATGGCACAAGCTTGTTATCTCACCCAGAATGGTGGTTTTCAACCTGTTTGATGCCATTGTGCTGGGCTGTGTTCAATCAAAGCTCGCACCAGGCCTCAGTGCACACCATTTGTTTGCAGTGCAGCCTTCCCTCAGCATTGCCCTGGCACCTGCCATCCCTCACCTCACTGGAAGGGAGCAAGCAATGGACAGCCTGTGGTCTTGGGCTGAATTGCCCCAGAAGCTGTGCTGAATCCTGCAGGGACAGATTGCCTCTCTGCCCTGGAGATGGGGAGGTCTTGCCTTGCTGGAGGTTGTTTGGGTAAGTTGTGATGGATCGTGCCCCGATGTCGAGAGTCGAGGTGCAGTGGGAGGCTGAGAAACTTAACAATGAAAATGTTTTAAAGCAAAGGGAACATCAAAAGATGTCCAGGAAACGGCAAACACCCAGAGTTCAGCAATCCCTGAAACAGATCCCCTCCTCCCATCTCCATGTCTGGATAAGAGAGACTCCCAAGAAAAAGGGCAATCAAGATCAGAGAAGATGGTAAGCTATAAATCAACCACCTCTCTCTTTTCACCTCCCTCCCTGTGCCCTCCAGTCTCAGAAAACCCCTGGAGCCACAAGATACAAACTCAAACAGCGGGATGACTCCTCCTGTCTCCTCCTCAAGGGACTTGCCCCAGCGCAGCCCCCAAGCCTTCTTCCAAATGCCGCCCAGCTCATTGTGGTGCTGGGTGGGAAGCATGAACATTGTCTCCAGCACTGCAGATTTTATCTGACAAGCCAGATTTAGACCTCACAAAAAAGTCAAATCAGCCTTAGAATCCTCAGATTCACTGTCTACCACTGGAACATTTTTCTATAGATCTGGGAGGCTGAACACAAGGTTAGGAGGCTCAGCAGAGAGAGCTCAGCCTTGATCACATGGGCCTGGTCATTAGGAACACATCTTACAGGAGCATGTACCCCAGAGCACTTCAGATGCTGCTCTCTAGCATGGGGCAGCCTCCTCTTCTCCTGATGGCCAGGCAGGTGGGGGTGAGCCAGCCCTGGGTTTTAACACTGAGATGCATTTTTCAGGTGGGTGTATTTGAGGTGGGCATTCCCAATAGTGGATGTGCCTTTCGGTGGTAACAAGGCCAAGCTGAGCCCCTTCCCCTCCATGTTCAGAGCCTCCTTCACCTCTGAATATTCCACTGCAATATGGGGTGCAGTATGGAGGTGGGTGAGGAGAACACATGTCTGGAGTAAGACAGAAACATGGGACGGGTTTTGTCCTTCAGCACGGCCCACAGTGAAGCAGCAATGCAGGGAGTGCAGCATGTCTCTGGTGTAAGGGGATACAGCCCTCGGTGGGTGCTGGCTCAGGTTCAGGGGGATGTTTTATGTGCACACACCCATTAGTGCAGTTGCCAGGTTACTAGGCAGACAAACTATGTTCAGCCTTTCTGGGTGAGGTCTCCTGCCCATGAGGCTGGGTCAGGAGCAGAAGTGGCACAGTCTGTGTGTCAGTATTTAAGAGGCCATGACATGGCCTCAAGCTACAGAGTAAGAGGCCAAAGACAAAGAGAGGAAGAAAAGTAAAAAAGGGATGCTGGGGAGACACTAAGTAACACCCCTTGTTAGTTCCACATCTGGGGTACCCCTGACCTGAGCAGATTGACCCTCCCCAGCTTCATCATATCTCCAGCATCTCCTATGGCAAAGACAAGTTGCCACAGGGAGGAAAGGGACACATCTCATTTTTGGCATTGGCTTGCTGCACAAATCAGTTCTCACATGCACATGCACTTCCTGCTTGTCCTCATCCAAGGGAAAGCAGAAAGTTTACTATGCTCCATCTCCCCACTTCCAGGCAGCACAGATGTCTCCTGACTTGGACCTTCTTGGTTTTACAACCTGGAAAGCGCCTGCCACTTGGGACAATCTGCATTTTGTGACCATCCTTACTTACAGTAAATATTCTGGACCAGGTTCCCAGGTCCCAGTAGGGAGATCTAGCTCCTAAATCCCATTAACTTCCTGCTCTTTTCACCACCTGCAGTCAGTTCAAGAGAAGCAATAGCCAGACTGTTGGGATGTGCGAGTGTAAATATTTTTAGGGAATTGGTGCAGATGATGCCAAGCAAACAGTCCTTGGAGCTTGCTGGAACATACACTTACAGGCGAATTTCTGAAGTAATGTGAATCACCATGCTCTCAAGCAGGTCACATTTGGTGGTGGATAAACCAGGGAGCACAGAGGGAGATGGAGGAGAGGGAGTTGTTGGGAGAAAGGTGTGGGATGTGTTGGTTTCAACATGGCCACAGTGCGAGCAACATCTGCTGAGCTAGTGCAGCAGCAAACAGGGTCAGGATTTGGGGCAGGGAGGGCAGCAGGAGGGATGGAGTCCTGCAAGGAGGCTGGGCAGGGGGGCAAAACTCATGCTGAAGTGGGCTAGCAGAAAGGTTTGGAGCAGCTGGGCAAAAGCTGTGGGCAGAGTTCATTATATGTGACAGAGAGACTGTGGGGGGGGGGATATACATAGGGCATAAAGGTGTCCAGGGTCAAAGCCAGACATAAGGTCCCTAAAGCACAGGGGGAAACAGAGGAATTTTGGAAGCAGGTGTTCCTCATGAGAGAGGGGATTTTGGGGGCTGTAAAACAGAGTGGGTGCTCAGGGTCAGCCAAGCAGGGGACACAAGCTCCCAGCCAGGCAGGTGCGGGGCTGGTGGACCCCCTGCATGCCCAGCTTCTGGGTGGAGAGGGGGCTGACTCAGAAGTGTTTCCCAGGCACCAAGCCACCAGGGTCTCCCCTGGGGGCTGTAACTCCAGCTCAGCCTCCATCTTGCTGTCAGGCCCTGCGCCCAGAACTTGTTATTGCAGGTGCAGGGCAGCACCCCCCTCAACCCCCAGCCTGTCCCTGTCCCCTTCACTGTACCGTCTACCCTCCACACACCAGCCACCCTTCAACAGGCAGTTTAGGGTGCCCTGGGGCTGCCCCATCCTGCCAGGGCCTCTGCTTCTTTTCCCCTGCATCCTTCTTCCCTCCCCAGCTTGTTTCTCTCTCCTCATCCAGGGCTCATCACACCGAGTCCATCATGCAAAACTGCCAGCACACACAGGTCACCCCACAGGGTCCATGGTCAAAAGCTTGGATGGCTTTGCCCACCAAGGATCACCACCAGCATTCTGATGTCCTCCCACTGGGATCCACAGGACAGAAGGAATTACACTTACCCCTCCAATGCTTCTCTCCCATCTGCCTTCCACCTGCTCTCCACTATCTCCCCAGGGTCTGCAAAGAATCCTTCTCCAGAGGTCACCCAGTACCCCCCCATCTCTCTCAGCCTCCTCAGGGCCCCTCCTCTGCATCTGAGTACTGCCTGGTGCTCCCCACCCAGGTTTCAGACCCTCTGAGCTTGCAGCCAAAGCTGGTCCAAACCTGGCTCCAGCCGCCTTCCACCTTGCAGCATGACCTTGGGTCTATGGAAATTCCCAAGTGGCTACAAAAATTCAAGGACTGTTCTGTCCCTCCAAAACACCTCTGCCAGCACTGTTGGACCCCCAGCCCCCAGTGCTGGGCACTGCAGCTGCACATGGAGCATGCAGGGAGCTTGTGATTTTATTCCCTTTGGAGCAGAGCCAGGTATCGAGCCAAACATCCCCTCCTGTTAAAAGCAGCTCTTTGACATCTTTAATGACCTCAGCCCGAGGAGGCACCAGCTTCTGAGAGTAGAATGCCACTGGCAGGAGCTCAGCATCTCAGCCAAGCAATGCCTGGTCATCTCCAGGCTCTGTAAACCCCTCTTCCAGCTCTTCTCTGCTGGGTTTGCCTGTGAGGATAACCAGGGACTGCTTCCATGCATCAGTGCCACATCTTATCACGTGCCAAGTGTTTGCAAAGCCCTCTACCCTTTGTCCTGCTTTTCCCAGGGCTGGAGCTCAGTTCCTCCCCTTCACCTTTCTCCTTGGCTTTCTGCACAGCTCCCATCTCTCCACTTTGCAGGGAACAGGGGAGTGCAGGCATGGAGGCAATTAAAGGCAAAGCCTGGTAAAGACCAGAATTCCCATGCCCTGGCCTTGGCCTTGCTTAAACACCTTGACGCATTCCAGCACTGAGCTTGAAAGGACAAACAGTCCCATGGTGAGTTAAGGGCTTGCAAACCTGAACTTCTTCTGCACTGCACTGGCGGCTCCTGAGAGTCCCTGCAGGTATTTTAAGCCAAAGTCTACAAATGTTTTAAAATATGGAAACAGCTGTGAAGAGTTTCAAAATAAATTGTGAAAATTAGAGAGAGCACCTCCTAGAAAAGCCAAGGGCAGTAGTGTCCGCATCTGCTGCTGAGGAGCAGGATCCCTGCCCAGGCATTGGTGCTTCCAGCACAGCTCTGAAATAAGGTGACCCTCTGACTATGTTGGGCAGGAACAGAACGACTCATTTTTAAACTCAGGTTTACTCAGGTTGAAGTAGGAAGTTCATAAAACCCCTCTGAAGGCTTGGTGTCCAGATCCCCTTCAGCTGGGTGCTGAGGAATGGGGTGAAATCTGACAAATGCATATGTGGTACAGGAGTGGTGGAAAGTGCTGAATGGGCTGCAGAAATCTGGGCAGGACAGAAATGTTTGGGTTTGAATTAATTTTGAATTTTAAGCCACAAATACTGGTGGCTGGGGATGCAGGAAGCCAAGAAAAGACAGTCATGGTGACCATGGCTGTCTTCTTCAGCCAGCCCCCCTGGACATATGCAGAGTGCCCTCCATGCTGGGGGTGCTCAGAGGTTTCATGGGCAGAGCTTCCCCCATTGCTCTCCAGCACCCCTACAAGCTCCCAGAGACATTGGAGTGATGTTGGCTGCTGGGGTCACTTTCCTTCTTCTTGCAGGGTCCTGTACCAGCTCTGAGGTATCTGAAATGCCCTTCCATTCTCAAGAGAGCCCCACCTCCTCCCAGCCTGCTGAAGGCTGTGGCACCCACAACAGCTGGTGCAGGTAGCATGTCCCACTGCATTTAGAACTCTTTGGATCACTGTGTCCACACCAAAAGCAGCAGGTCTTGAAAGCTCCCTCCTCCTGTCCCAGCTTTAATCATCTCCTAGAGCACCTACTCTTAGGTTCTCATCTGTGGTGAAGGGGATCTATTGTGCTTCTTTGCCCTCATATTACTTGAAAAAGGGAAAGACAAGAGCAGATTTTTCCTCCCCTGGGAGAACATGGGACACTGATGCTAAGGGAGTAAGACAGAGTTGAAGGGTGGAGAAAAATATGATTGGGACCAAAATATCTCCAGCAAGGAGTCTGTGGCTGAGCAAAGGCTGGGAATATGCTGAGAGAAGTGGGGAACAGACTGATGGCCTGGCCTCAGAGGTGACAACAGAGCAAGACTGCTTAGGGGCATGGAGAGATTGTCACAAGGTGACTGAGTACTACAGAAAGGGCAGAGAGGACAGGACTACAGACCTAATTTCTTTATCTTCTTTAACTTCATATTCTGCATTTTCTATCTTTAACTTAATATTCTGCATTCTCTATCTTTAACTCTTCCAATTTATGTCCTAAAAACACCTTGTGATTGGACCTGGAGCAAGCCTGGCTTGATAGGAACGGTCTGGTCAGCACATAGCTCCATCTTTGCATAGTACTGCTGGCCTTGTGCTTTCTGAAGCTACTGAAATAACAGCCACGGAACCTCATCAAGCTTATTTCTCCAACCTTTTACTACTTGATTCATGTCTGGGCAAAGATGTAGGAGAAAGAGCATTCGAGTGTCATCTGAACCTTCTGGTAAAGGCCCAAATTGGAGCACTGACCTTTGGTAAGTGAGCTCTATGAAAAGCCCTGTGAGCTTTTCAGAGTGCTCCTGATGTGCTTTCCACATCCTGGTCCAACAGAACT
The DNA here is from genome assembly GCA_024500445.1 of Entomyzon cyanotis. Lineage (NCBI taxonomy): Eukaryota > Metazoa > Chordata > Aves > Passeriformes > Meliphagidae > Entomyzon > Entomyzon cyanotis. Next base: position 7,800,039 of record JAKEPQ010001025.1, read on the forward strand.
GCTGCACAGCACAGTCCAGCCCAGCCCATCAGCTCATGGCTTGAGGCAGAAGGTGCCTCAATTTGTTGTTCAGAAGCAGAGCAATAGCTGCTTGACATTGTCAAGTGCAGTGTCCCAGCACCTGTGCTCAGTGAATCCTGTCCCTGCAGTCAACTGAGTCTGGGGACAGAGCCACTGAACTTCACAGATCTTTTTTCATCTCCAAGTGCCCATCTGAAGGTAGCTTCAGTTACTCTTGATGGTTCGGGATTTCTTTTTTTCTCTCCATGAGCATGTTGCCCTGAGCTCCTTGGCTTTTCTACAGTTGTGGTCTCATCTTCCCAATTCTTCCATATGAACTCAGACACCCTTCCCCATGAGGAGTTGGCCTCTTTCGCCTGCTTCAAACCTTGTTCTCCTGCTTGCTGACCCTACAGGACCTTGCTCCCAGCCTGCTTTGTATGACCTGCTTGACACAACGAGAGATGTCCCACATGTCTGAGGGTCTGATCCATTTTTCCACTACTTGGTGGATCCACCACTTGGAGCTGCTTGGAGGATCACAGAATCATGATCAGAGAATCATGAAATATGCTGAGTTGGAAGGGTTCATTGAGTCCAGGACACCCCAACCATCCCATGCTGAGAGTGTTGTCCACACACTCCTTGTGCTCTGTCAGATTTGGGGCCATGGCCACTTTGCGTCTCCCATTGAGCTGGATTTGGGAAATGCCTGTCAGGGAAAAGAAGCAAAGAATTATCCTGCACAAATACCTTATGTCCCTTCTCAGACCTCTCCCAGCATCGTATCATTTCCCATGCCAGTCAGCTCCCTGTGTTCTTTGGCTGTGATCTTTCTGCTGTGTACTTCTTGCTGCAACCCTGGCACAACCTGGTTGTTCTTGCTGGGTCTTCAACATGGGCCCTGCTATCACTGCCTTTATATGCAGGTAGGCATCAATCTTCCTCTGGGTTTGTGGTGGAGATTATTCAGCAGCAGGATTATTTTTTGACATGTAATGGATGGCTGCATCTGGAGGCCATCCAGACCTACACTTTGTCATGCAAGGAGTTGCATGAACACCTCCATGGGAGAGATTGACATTTGTGCGGATGAGTCACCAATAGTGGTGATAGACTGTGTTTACCAAACAGTTTGAAGTCTCTAGAGAAGGGGTGCAGCTTGTGGACACTCCCTCAACAGACTGGGAGGCTGATTTTAAAGTACTTTTTTGTGGGACAAAGAGAGGCTGATATGTTGGAGGTTGTTTAATTTTCTGCCCCCTTTTTGCTAACAAATTTTGGAGAAGGAACAGTCCAGAGGGTCACCACCCTTATCCTCTCATACTCTGTTCCCCAACTCATACAAAGCAGCAAGATTTCAGCTATGTCTTTCTGCCTTTGTGTTTCAGTGTTGGAGAAAGAAAAATAAGAGCATGGAAAGAAGGATGAAAAATAGAATTTTAAAGGAGTGGCAAATGTAGGGCTCAGCTTGCTCTGCCAGAAGATTTCATGTACAGGACGCCGTGAAATCTCTTCTTTGTGGTGTTTGTAGGAAGGCTTTTCCTCTGTCACCAGCAGACCTCAGTCTCCCCTCTGCTCACCTTGCCAGAATGGGATTTGCTCTCTGTTTTTTTGCCTCTCACCCTCCTACCCACTTTCCCAGTCATGACATTTTTTCCAGTCCCTTGTCTGTATGACCTGTTCCATAACAAGCTCCAGTCTCACATGGATAATCTTCAGCTCAAGGTTTTTAGGGCCACAGAGACAAGTCCCAGCAAACCTCCTCTTCACCTTCCATACCTCCGTCTCCACCGCAGGCCTTGGGTGTCCAAGCATCCCTTGGTCTAGTTTGCATTGGGGTTTACAGCCCAGCTGTTCCCTCCAGCTGAGAGCAGCTGTGCAGTGAGAGGGGACATGTCATTGGCCCCTTATGTACTGTGTTTGGCATGAACAGAAAAGTTTTGCCCCCAGTTTGCAAACACAGTGAAATAATTACAAATAAGACATAAGTGACTCAGCCAGTGGGAATAGTGTCAGTGCAGATGGTGGCAGATTTAGAAAGACAAATATCTCCTAGCTGGTCCTGGAAGCATGTCTTCAGCCCGGTCTTGCAAGAACCTCCGTGTCCAACAAGCAGAGCCCCCAGCCTTTGCATGCCTTAGCAAACACAGATCTTGGGTTTGCAATACAAGCCCAGGAGCCTTCAGAGGGCTCTGACATGTGCTCTGTCAGAAAGAAGTCTCCCAGGTTTGCAAAGAAACATTATCCAAGGAGAGGAACTTACCCAGAGTGCTTCCAACACGAAGTGAACTCCAGCAGAGTGTAATCTGGGGGGTCTGTGGAGGCACAGAATCTCATGGATCAAGTAAGACAATGACTTTGGCGAGCAAGGCAGGCTGCAAGGCCTGGTAGGGAAGAGAATTGCCAGGAGCAGGGATGAATCCACCCCAGTGATACTGCATGAACATCATCCCACTCAGGAGAAACAGACACTTCACCTTCTACCCTCTAAAAACCATCTCAGCTGCCTACTAACAGCTGTGTGGGAGTGAGGAGAGCTCTGCAGAGGCAGCAGATCCCCTCCCTGGGGCACTGGGATGTGCCAGTACTGGTTTTACCATGATTTGGACCCAGACCTAGAAATCTCCAAGTTCCCCATGAGGGAGCCAGGCTCTGGCATGCAACCCTCAGCAAGGTGGGCGGCTGGAAGAGTTCAGGCACATCTTCTTTGCCCCTCTGCTGCTTGCCATCACCAGTGCAGAAAACTAAACTCTCTCCTCAAAAACTTTTAGATTTTGATGAGTCAGTGAAGGTGTTGGCAGGTATTGTGATTTGCCTGCAAGTGAATGCTTGTTGATTCTTACCCTCTTCCAGGAGGTCCAAGCTGACCTCGGGCTCTGCTTTCCCCATAACCATGTTACATCATGCAGGTGCTGGCCCAGTGTCATGCCTGGATGAGGGCTGGAGCTTTACAGCAGAAAGTCTGGGGTTAAAGAGTTTTACAGCAGAAAGTCTACAGTTAAAATAGGTTTCATGCTAATATTGTCTGTAAACTCATGTGAGAGATGAAAGCAAGTGTTCCAGTGACAGGAAGCTGCCTTTATCACCCCATACTGATAGTGTGTCAGGAGGCAGCCAGTGTTCCTTAACCAGCCTGGGAAAAGAGGGAATTTCATAGCCTGCTGCCTGTGGGAGGTTGTGCTTGGGGGCTGTGCCCTGTGCTGCTGGTCTGAGAGTGCAGCAACCCAGTGCACAGAAGCTGGCAGAGACAGGCTGGCGCCACCCAAGGCTGTATGGCTTCAACAGCACCCTCTGTGAGAGGACCTTCTTGTTACAGCCATATCTGGAGAGCAGAGGAGGCTATTTGTGTCAGTGACACCAATCAGCAAAGCTCTGCCGTTCAGCTTGTCCCAGCTTGTCCATCTGCACATGAAAAGCATCACAGGCTTTACCAGGAAAGAGACCAGCCCGAACATGGTGCAAAGATCAGCTGGGCACAACAGAAGCCAGACATCAAGCTCATGCCCTGAGCTGTTAGAACTTCGTGTCCATCCTCCATCCTGCTGACACTGTGCCATAGACATCTGTAGCAGTGAGCAGTGAGGTTAACCCAGACGAGCTTGGAGGCTGAACTAACTGATGAAGCCCCCTGGGTCTGAAGAGACCCTAGCTCGGGATGACAGAAAGATATTCCCCCAAGGCACCTTGCAGGTTGCCTCCTAAATATGCATCAGGGGACAACAGCATTGGGTTTCGAATCTCTCCTCCCCTTTATCCTTTTGTTGTTAATAGCTAGAATGTTCCCCTACCCTCAGTTTATTATTGGTTTTTAAAGTTCTGTACCTGCCCCCCTTGTACCCCTATTCCCTAGCTCCCCTGTCCATCCTGTATTCCCCGCGTCCCGGTTGGCTCTGCCATCCAAACTCCTCCCAGTCCTTCGGTCCCTCTTAATCCCATGTTCGCTTCCGTTGTGTGCTCTGCGCCTCGGGATCCAGACTCGTCCCAGTCCCCTTCGACCCTTCCCGACACCCACGGACCCCATTCCACCCTGCTGCACCCTAATAAACCCAGGGTTTCTAAGGCACAGAGTCTGCATCTCCTAACCGCCGTGTCTCCTGTTATTCTCTGTCTGGGAAACAACCCGCGCCCGCGAGTTTGCGGCGTCCCGGCTCCGCCGGCCCAGGCTGCGTGGAGGGTTCGCACCGGGGCAGACCTCCTTCGTGGGGTTTCTGGGTTCCGCCGCTTTCCCCGGAGGGAGAAACCTCAGACATCAGCATCTCCTGTTGGAGGAGCACCCCTGGTGGTGCTGCTGTCATGCACGGCAGAGCTCTCCATGAGGCAGAACAGGAGAAGGGACAGAGCAGCCCATGTCCCCATGTGCATATGCTCCCCTCATGGCCCCTGAGCCCCAGCACAAGGTCCTCAAGCTGGTGAGCAGCCAGGCCGGTGCTTTGCTTGACCAGTCACCCACAAAATGTTTGGGACCCTCCCGGGCCATCTTGGAGTGCTGGGGTACAGGCTTGGTGCCTTTCCCAAAACTCAGCTGGTTCCACAGGAACTCATTTCTGCTTGGAATTTGATACCCAGACTTCCCTGTGACCACCATGCCCAGCAAAGCCAGCATCTGCTCTCCTCCACAGCTCTCCCCACACGCATTCCCACAGCACGTCCATTCCCAGGCTATCTCCGTGCTTCCAGCACCAGCGCCTGCCACCACAGCCATCCCACCCAGCTCCCCAGCACATCCTGGATGATTAAACCCAGCTGGTGTTTCTGTCTTCCTCCCACACCCATTTCAGACACACGCCTTCTGGGGCCAGTGAGGGCAGCCCAGCTCACAGGGCTCTTGGAAAGGGTCTGTCATGGAAGATAAGCAGCTGTGTGCCACTGTGGTGGCAGGGAGGAGCCCTGCCTGGCTGTGCTTTATCCCAAACCAAACAGCCTGGCCAGCTTCAGCAGTTATAAACAGATGCTGAGGCAAGGCTCTGGCTCTGGGAGGGTCTGGGAAGAGAAGAGGATTTGGTATCTGACTTCCTGGAGAGCCACAGCCCCAGGGAATCTGCTGAGCCTCCAACAGCAACACTCCAAATAGTCCTGGGAGAAAGCAGCTGCCCTGGGGCGGCTCCAGGGATTGGCACAGGGAGGACAAGGAGCCAGCTGGATGGTGGGCTCGACGCTTACACTGATATGGAGTTCTGCTAGCCAGGGCAGCGTGTGGTTTGGGCCATGGTGGCCATGCTGAAGCTGTCCAGGGGTGTGAGGACAAGAAGACCCCAACCACCCACCCCTGCCTTTGGGGTGCTGCTGCAACCCATTTTTCAGCCATTTCCAAAGGGTTTGCAAACCTGGGGTGGGACAGCAGAGCAAGTAGCATTGCAAAGCTCCACACCAGAGACACAGGCACAGTGAGAGATGTTCCTGATTCTTCACTATACACCAGCTATGCAGAAAAGTTGTCCTTTCGCCTTTATTTTGTCCTCCTACCTTTATTTCCCAGCAATACAAGAACTTAGAAAACTCAGGAAATTCAAGTGAGGTCTACATTACAAAAAGAAAACCTTACTCCCTTTGAGCCCTGCCTGAGGATCTTCTCTGCTGCTCCAGACGCCAGCCTCTGCCACCAAGTTGCTGAAGCAGAGGATAATTTAACAACATGTAATTAAAAGTGAGACATGTAGGGGACTCGCAAGGGATTTATGCCGTAGGCTTATGCTTCTCTCTCCTCCTTTCTGATACTTGGAAAAAGAGTGGCAGGAACTTGCAATTCATGAAGAGAGCATTTTGCTCAATTTTCCCACTAGAAATGTTAGGACGGTAGAAATGGGGCTGCCTGGATAAGTCAAGATTCATCAGGGATTTAAAGAGGAATAAGGGCATGGTGCATGTTGTGTCTTCACAGCTCTGTGACAAGGAGAGAGACTCTGTCCTTCAAGGCTCCCTTTAGTCAAAATATTAATTAGGCCACTGCAGTTCACAGAAACCTCAGATAAAGGAGTCTGGAATAGCCCAGTTCCTTATGAGTACATTAGATTTCACCCCTTTCTGCTCACCAGTGTCAGTGTTTTACTTCCCTTGTCATCATCCAGTCTCCCAGCCTAAACAAGGACTGAGATGCAAATGCAAACATCCAGTTATTGGGGGAAAACAACCCAAGAGAACAGAGAGGAGCAGCAGCTCTCAGACCAAATGCTCCTGCAGTAACAGACCAGAGCGGGATGGCAGCCAAGGCTGTTTTGTTCCCTTTGCAGGTTATCTCCAGATGGCTTTTCACCTACCCTTCCATGCTGGGCTCTCTTCAGTCCTTCCTTTCCAGTCTAGCCCTGGCAATGTGGTACCCAGAAGCCACCACACTGGTCCCTCTTGAGATTTTTCAGCACAGCGGGGCCATGAGTTTTCCATCTGCATCCATGCACATACCATTGTCTCCTATCCTGTTGCCAGATCACATTGCAGATTTATTCTCTGTCTTTAATGTTTTTGTGTTCAGCTCTTTCTGCTTTCAGGCTTCTTTCTCTACATCCCACTGGTGGTCCCATACCACCCTACCAGAGCCCAGTTGGATTGTCAGTCTGTATGACCTTCTCTGTGCTTCCAAAATAGGAACTTGCATGCCTTATCTAGAGAGCAAAATCACTCCTTTGGAGAGCTGGTGTTTAGGAATTGACCAGACAAACCTAGGCAGGAAATACACAGCCACGACACTCACCCTTGCAGGCAGCCACTGCGGTTTTTACTGGTGATAACAGTAGGTTACAATGGCACAGTGGGAGGTCCACCTTAGAGAGAGCCTCCAATATTGATGAAAAAACAGAATCACAGAATAAGCTGAGTTGGAAGGGATCTGCAAGGATCATTGAGTCCAAGCTCTCCATGGTTTCAGGAAAGCTTTGGTTTTCAGTTCACTGGTGATTTCCCAAGTTGTTCTGGACCAAAGGTAGATCTGGGATCCCGGTTCAGTCACCACATGGAATGGGGGTTACCCATTTATGTATCCCTCTAACAATCTCTCCCAGGGGAAGCCCAGACACCAGGGGTGGCACCATCCCAGGAGCTCTATGGTGGTACATAGTTGCTGTTCTGTCCCTCCACGCCTCTCCTGCAAGCAGGCTGCACACAGCTGCAGTGGCTGACGAGAAGTCGAGCCCTAAAGTTTTAAGAAGAGCACTAGGCTCCATAAGGAGAGCTTTACACTCTGTGCCGGTCAGCCAGCACTCATAGCTTTGCCTGGCTGCACATGCACTGGATAATCGGGCCCTGATCTCTGCCGCTAACAAAAAGGATAAATTACCAGCCAGGCTGCACCCACCCAGCCCAGCCCCATGCTGCAGCCTCCAGGTGCTAACCCTGCCTAACTCCCCACACACACAGACCACCCCATGGAGCTGCTGGAGAGCGTAGGGCAGTTATCTGTCAGCTCCACTACAAACAAGCAGCTTTTATCATTGTGTGTGAGGACTGAGAGCTCCCTACAGCAGGATTGACAGGGGGGCTTTCCAGCTGCAAGGCAGAGTGAACCCAGTACAAGAATCACAGACCTGTCCTGGATACAGGGAGTTACAAGAGGCTTCCAGGGATCCTGGTCTCAGCTCAGACTGTCCTAACCTTGGCACCAGCATTGCTCCCCGCTATCATCAGTTAATCCTGCACATGCTAGCCAATGCCCTGAAGTACCCCAGCATTCCCAAGCCCCCCACCACCTGCTCTTACAAAAGCATCCATGCCTGGGGTTGATTTTGGAAGGATCCCCAGATCCCTGGGGGGACTGTGGGGCAGCCCTTGGTGTGGGTGGAAGTGCTGGCAGAGCACTTTGCTTCCACAGGGCCCTCAGGATCCAGAGGAGCCCAAGCCTGATCAGTGGTTGTCAGTTTGTGTCCTTGGGGCTCTGACAGGAAAGGGATCAGCTGCAGTAATTGAGGCAGCAGGAATGAGAGCTATGTTCCAAAACGGTGGCGGGCAGGGGGTGCCGGGGGCTGCCCTCGGATCAGTCCGATCCAGGGTCCACAGTGATTTCCCAAACATACCCTCCTTCTTACCCTCTGAGCCCACCCTGAGCCTCACAGACCCTAGGAAGAGCCTCCCAAGAACAACCAGGCCTTTGAGAAACTTAAACCACTTTCTCCAACACCTCTGAACTCTGTCAGGAACATCCTTCATCAGAAAGCTACAAGTGCCAAGCTGTTTTCCCTCGAGGGCAAATCTCCCTCGTGCTGTCAGAAGCAAAGCTGCCTGGGTTCACATTGCTGTTTAAGGTGAATGCATGGTGTGTTTTACCAACTAATTGTGAAATTGCAGACTGCTCCAGAGGCAAAGGAGAAGCATTTTATTGTAAGCAAGAGAATTAATCATACCTGGGGCAGTACAGATGTCAGCAAAAAACAATGCAGAAAGGATTTCTCAGGAAGACTTCTTGACATGAACAGGAAGGTCTTTTTCAGGTCTTTTTAGATATGAATGAAAGATTCTCGGTGGCTGTTGTGACCCCTGTTTTTACCCTTGCTCTCTTGATCTAAGAGAGGGATGTGTGTGCTAAAACTACAAAACTATAAGGGGAAGGAGTTTTATTCAAGAAATGGAAACTTCTCAAGCCAAGGCGTCTGCTACAGCATTAATTCATGACGTGTCCCATATACTTTATGGCAGAGATTAAACAATACAAAGGATAAAACATTTCAAAAATGGCATTTATCTGGGAAAACAAGAACAGACTAGACTCCAACCCATCTGTTGTGCAATGCTAAGTTGTTGAGATCTCAGCCCCAGCATTCAGGTTCTGCTCAAGGAAGTACCACTGGTTGCTGTTTGCATGTGTGCAACCCAGCATTTCATCACACCTTTTTGTTTGTTGTGGAAGTAAATCCCCTTGGTAACATGGCCACCCCCTTTTCCTCCCTTTGTGCATTTTTCTCTGCCTGGGACTTGTTAGCCTGATCCCAAGGGCTACGCCTTCCCATTTGAAGCCTGATCCCAATGGCTGTTTCCCATTTGAATATGTGCATATGTGCACACAGAGGGGTGAAAGAAGAGAGGGACTCAGTCTTCTGATTCACTGCAGCCTTTCTCTATATTTTTAAAAGATATTGTTTATGATCAGCCAAGCTCTGCTGAGTACAGATTTTTGTATCCTGACTCTGAGCTTGCCTCCACCAGCTTGGCCCATTCTGTAAGGAAGAGGAAGCAGTGGCAATTCTGGGATGTAGCACTAGGGATGCAGCGTCCTCCTGGCAGCACTGGAACTGTTGCTGCAGCTAGGTAGGGAAAGAAGAAATATTGATATGTGCAAGGGTAGAGGTTAAAAAAACAAAGAAGAAATTCTGAAATGCCTTCTATGAAACCAAGCAACATATGGGGAAGGTGAGGAGAAAAAGAGATGATACAGGCAACACTGACTGGGGCTGTATAAAAAACTGGGATAACAGCACTTCCTAATCCTATTTGGTGATAGATTCCCAAAGTCTGCCATGAAACCTCTCCCCACAGTTCCATTTAGGCTAAGGCAGCCACAAACCTGCTGCTGAGAAAAACAGGAGTTCTCCATCTTCCTCTTGACTGCCTCAGCCATGCCCCCAAACATGCCCAACAGCAAGTTTACCTTCCACATAGACTTGACCTGAAATCAAAAAACTTGTCCAAGTAAAAAGCAGTAACAAAGTGAAGAGGATGGGAAACAGAGCCAGAAGCAATAGCAGGACATGTTAGGGATACAAGACTCCCCCAGAGATGTGCCCTGACCAGCAGGTGAAGATGCATGTTGACAAAGTAGTGTTTTCTCCACCAAGTTTTCTTACCAAGCATCACTTTTGCTTTTTGGAAGCTCTACCCGCGTGCTGAGGGATGCCAAAGTCAGTCCAAACTACGAAGGAGACATGATCATGAGAAATCTGACCTTTCCCTCTTTGTTATCCTTATTTGCACATCCAGATGATGCTGGACATGACACAAGTTCACAGTGATGTCATTTACCTGCACGTGCTTCCATACCAACGCTGATGACATCAGTCTTGGGACTTGCTCCGGGGACCAACTACCAGGAAATGACTTCTCTTAAAACACGAGGAAAGCTCGGTGCAGCCTTTGTAGCTTCCAGTCCAGCAAGTCTGTAATATTCACAGGAATGAGACTCAAATTTCTAATTATTGGCTGAGTTATTTGTAGTTTCATATGTTTTAGGGCCAGAAGGGACCATCATCTAGTCTGGCCTCCTTAAATGGAAAGCTCCATAAGCAACAACCAATTCCCCGAGCTTCATTACAGTAATGAGCTCAGGAGTCCTGCCATCTCGTCTCTGGCTCCAACTGCTAGACCCCGCCATGCCAAACACAGCTGCTCAGATCTGCCTCCAGCTCGAAAGGGAAGTCTAAGTGTTCCTGCTGAAGAGGCAATAAATCAAATGCCAGTGTCCATGGCAATGGGGAGGGGTGACTACCTGCACACACTGTCTCAGCCTGCCCAACAGGGAGCTCAGCTCCTGGGTGCCTTGTCCAGGGACATGCACCAGCAAGGACATGCATCCAGCCAGCAGGCTGGGATGGAGTGACTTACTTTGCCATGATGTTGTTTCCCCTTTGAGGAAATTATTTTGGGGAAGGGAGAGAGAACCCCTGACACTTGCCTGGTTTCACACCCTGGCCAATGCATTTCACCTCACTGGGATTGTTTCAAGGCATGCACTGCTAGTAACCAGAGACCCAGTGGAGCTGTGTAGCAGCTCTAGCAGGCTTTGCCCCTGCCTGGGCTCTTTGGATCAAATGGCATTGGGAACAATGGGGCAACTGCTCTCCTCTGCGCCCTGTGTCAGAGGCACGTGCTGAAAAACCACCCAGGCCCTTCCCGTACAGGCTGCACTACCCACCTCCCTCCACGGGGCAAGGGAAGGTGGCCTCCAACTGCTGCCACAGAACCTTGGGAGGAACAGCCCAGCTCTCCGTGTATTCATAGGAAACCACGTGGCTCTGACACAGGGAGAGATCTCTGAACTAGGACATGGCTGGGACATGGGCTGGGACCTTTTAGGGGTGAGCCACTCATCTTGTCCTGCTGCACCTCACCCAGCTCCAGGCTGGGACCCCCTGGCCAGCAGATGATCACCTTCAGGCACCAGGTTGAACATTTGAACAATAGAAGGAGAAGTGTTGGTGCAGGAACTTGGGGCCCTGGGGGACAGGATTTGGAGCTCACCCACCTGAACGACACACAGTGGGAAGGCAGCCCCACATCAACACTCTCAGGGTGCTCCAGGAGCCACCAATCAAGGGCAGAAGCTCATCCTTGCATTGGGGAGGGAAAGCTTGGCAGACAGGACACTACTAGTCATGCTGGGCTGGTGTTTGCACCCTCTTCCAGGTGTCGTCTCCTGCCACTATGGCAATTTGCCTTTTAGAGGCATTAGTGGCTCAAGGGAGCACCTCAGCATCTTTTCTGCTTCCCATTCAGGCCTCTTCCTTATAGGATGAAGTAAGTGTCACTGTCACAGCCAATAGCCACCAGTAACAACCACAGCTATGGACAGATGGATGGGATGGGATGGGATGGGATGGGATGGGATGGGATGGGATGGGATGGGATGGGATGGGATGGGATGGGATGGGATGGGATGGGATGGGATGGGATGGGATGGGGTGGGATACACACAGCTTCATGAAAACAGAAGGCCACCCACCTCATGACCAGTTCATGGAAAAAGAAGCAGGAAGGAGGTGCTCCAAATCCTTGGTCAGGCTACTAACCCCAGACTGTCTGCAACATGACTATGGGGAAGAGGCGTGAAACAAGCCAGAAAAACCAGAGCTTTGGACATGTTCCCTGGAGGCAGCCATAAATATAATCAGCAGAAGAGCACTCATCCCATCAATCAGCAAGGCTTCTTCAAGCACCATGGGCAATTCCCACACACCGGCTTGGACCACGCCGGCTGTGACACCCCTGTGAGTCACTGCCCTGGGGTCTGCCTGGTGGGATTAGTTGGCTGCTGGTCACACTGCACAGCACAAGTTGCTTACTGGCATTGTCAGGGCTACCACCCATCCTCCCCTGCTGCCATGGTATTTTGGTGATAACAGAGGCAGCTCAAGACTTCTCCTTACTGCAAGCAAGAGGTATTTTAGTGGCTGCAGAGAAGCAGGCTCTGGGGAGGAGGAGGGATGGGCTACAGGTATGGCAGAGAAAGCATGGAATTTTGGAGAACTCTGCTTAGCCATGCATGGACCAGCCAACACCCTGTGTGCCCTTGGATGTGCCCATCACCTCTTTGGGGGCAAGGCACAGAGGCAGGCCATGCCAAATGACACATGCCAGATGACTGGCATGAAGTACAGAGAGACATCTGCTGCTCATTCTGTTCCTGCTGAGATGACTCAGCTCCTACCTCAGATGCCTGAACAGGCAGACTCATGTGGTGTGCAGAGCCCTGCAAAGCCCAGCCAGGGCCCATAAGAAGCATCCCCATGGACAGGGTTTCTGTGTGGAGATGGGAGATACAGACAGGCAGGGCTTTCCCCCATCCTGGTCCCCCATGGAGGCTGGCAGCGCACATTACAAGGGCTGGAGGGTCTGTAGCAGTCTGGGTACCCTTTACACTCTCATCCAAGCAGCAACAGGCAGAAATCTGGCAGCTGTGCAAGGTGTAAAGTTCTGCTGTTCTCAGCAGCACTATGTAAAAGTCTGGGCAGGGGGCTGGGGAGGGGTGGAGAGCAGAACAGCAAGTCTAAGACTCCTTCCATATACTCTCCACTACCTGAGCAAACCATCCTTCCTTCATCATCCATACCTTGGACAAGAGGTCCCAAAGGAATACACAGTACAGGATGAGGTCTGCAATAGAGATGCACAGGCAGAGGTATGCAAAAAGCCTGGCTCCTGGAGCCCTGCTGAATGGACAGGGCAGCCTTTGCCAGTGGTGTTACCCTAAATTGGTCCTGTCAGGACCTGTCTCATCAGCCTTTAAGCTCAGTTGGTGCTTTTCTATAGCAGGTAACATCAACAAAATGTGGGAACTGAGTCGCAGTCACACACAAGGCTGGACATTGAGGGCATCTCATCACAGCCTCACTTTGCACCAACATCCTCATTGAGGCTAGCAGTCCTTACATGAGTCATGAGGCTCAGCCAGATGATCTCTCTCTCTGTGAGGGGAAGGGTGTCCAACACCCGTGTCTTGAGTGCAAGAGCATGAAATAAGTTGGGTAAAATGGTGGAGAGAGGAGCAGAGGGAGCTTTGCACCGTGCCTGACATGGAGCCTGACTGGACCTTCTCCTGCAAGGCGTGATGAATCATATCACAAAGTGTCTGCTTCTCCCCCAAGACTGTGCAAAGGCCTCATTACCAACCAGGGTTTGCTGCCCAGCAGAGCAGTGACAAGCAGTGCAAGTGCTCAGCAGGACAATCAGGGCAGTGAGGATAGCTGGTCTCGCTTGGCCTGAGAGCCCAGGACAGTAGGGAAGGAGCAGCCTACTCCATCCCAAGCCCACACAAAGGGTAGATGGCTGCCTAATTGCCTACCCGTGGGAAAGAGGAGACTTGCTCTCTGGAAACAGAAGAGCTCGGCAGTCTCAGATAGCCAATTGACTTATTGCAGACTCCTGGGGTGATAAATTGTGACTAATTGTGGGCAGGTGAAAAAGGAAGATTCAGGGAAAAGGAGTGAGGGACATTCATTCCCCAGCAGTTTCTGCCCAGCCCTGCCCTCTTCTTTTACTGCTCCTTTCAAGCCACTTGGATTGTGCAAATGCAGTCCTTTCCAAAATCTGCAGAACCTCCCTCACAAGGCTCTTGCCCCCTCCCTTCCTGCTCCCTTTCAGGGCTTCTGTCCTCTCCCGCCCCTGCTGCTTGCTCTCATTTCTGTGTCTGGCATAGGAGGCCCAGGGTCGGGGGGAGAGGAGCATCAAGCAGCCCTTACGATGCCACAGCACAGGACTCTGGAGGATGTTTTTCCATCCCCATGAGACCCACATGTCTTCTCCAGGTCCTGTTCCCAGCCCTGATGCAGATGGCTCACCTGGACAAGAGAAACAGTATTCTGGATATGGAGATCTTCAACATTCCACTAAAAGAGCCACCATGTTAAGCAGCCCTAGTGTGGCTCTGATTTGGACCCCAATGAAGAGAAAAAGCCATTTGGATCTCAAGTCACAGTAGGGCTAACTTGAAAGCAGAGCCTGTGAGAGGAGGATCCATGGGATCAGCTTGAGGAAATGGGCTTTGCCCAGCACATGCTGAAAGGCCATGAGGCAGCAAGTGTCCACCAGACCCTGCTGGACCCTACATAGATGACTCAGGCTGCCTGGCTTTTTCCCACACTTCTGTTAGTGCTTTCCTCCTTGCTCCACCATGTGTCCTGGTGAGACAGAAAAATGGGCACTTGTGGGGACACACCAGCAGCCGAGTCTTCATCAAGCCCTGGCTTTCCAGAAATTCCTCTGGGAAGAGCCAGATCAGGGCTTATCCCAGCCTGGATAAAAGCATCCCACAGGTGAGACAGGGAAGGTGATGACCCTTACAAGAGGCTGGATAACAGGCAGGACAGCATCAAGCAAGGTACCTAGCTCAGCTGAGCCTACTCTAAGAGCCCAGTGCTCCTGTGGGGTATGCAGTCCTGGACATGTTTGGGACTGGATCTTTGAACAGGTTAGATAGGTCAATCAGAGCTACCCAACCCACTCCAGGCTGCTTTCATGAGGGGTGTCCTCGATTCCTCTGTGCTGTGTTTGAAGACAATATTTGGCGATTCTCCACTTCTCACTTCCCCTTGCTCACACTTGCCTGCTTCACAGCTTGTCAGAAAACGATACCCACTCTGGAAAAGCAGTTTAAAATCAAGTCTTAGCAGGCAGTTGAAAATTAGCAAGGGATATGCTATGCAAAAGAGCTAAGAATTAACCCTTTCCTTCACTCTAGAGTGTCTGCTCCACTCCACGCACCCACCACCCACCCTAAGCCACTAAACATTTGGACTCACACCAAGAGTCTGACAGCAATTAGTTGGAGAAGCAGCTGGCAACCATCAGCTACTTGTAACCATGCATTAACTGGATTTATCAGAGGCTTGGAAATAATGAGTATTTGTCTGTAAATACACCATTTCCATTTCACTCAACCACATATACCCAAAATTTAAAAGCCAGTATCTAAGTACATCCCTCAGCTCCCTTTCTAGACAGTGGTGACCTCTTTTTAGTATCTGTCTTGGAATGAGCTGGATAACCCTGTTGAGAGCTATATTCCTTACTGCTGACTTACAGAAGTCTGTGGTGAGCACCCAGGGTCACCAAATTGTCTCATGGAAAGTCAGCACTCTTTGCATGATGGAGCTTTTCCTCAAGTCCTTCCCAACAAGATTTCAACTTTCAGCAGCTGCTTGCTAGGAGCTGGGCATGGACATGTTCCCGGGAGATAAGACATGCATCCAGGTTTAATCCAACACACTGAGCCCTAGGGTACACCACTAGTTACTGACCTCCAATTAGACTTTGTTCCACTGGTCAGGACTCATGGGGCTGGCCATTCCGCCAGTTTTCAATCCACCTCACTGCCTGCTCCCTCAGCCTGTACATCCACACCTCATCTATATGGATCTTGTGGGGAAAAGAGCCACAGGTCTTGCTGAAGTCCACTGCTCTCCCCACATCTACAAGGCCAGTCTTTCATCATTAAAATTAATCATGTTGATCAAGCATGACTTCCTCTTGGTGAGTACTCCTGATGCTTTTCTTGTCCATCATCTGCCTCATATGTGTCCTTTGTAACCTCAGCCTTTTCCATGCCCTTTGCAAGCAGGTTCCCCAATTTTGAACAGTGCTAACCACGTTACATGCTCTTCCTTCTGTTGCCTACTTACTTGCATAAGTCCATCCTGTTCTTTTTGACACTCCCATCCAGATTCAATTTCACTTGGACTTTGGCTTTTCTAACTTCAAACCTTGATGCTTTGACAATGTTTTTTATTGTCTCAGTTATCCAACCTTACTTCTACCATCTGTATGCTTCTTTTTTAGTTTGGCTAGGCTCTCTTTATTCATCCATGCAGAGTCCTTGGCATTTTTGCCTGACTTAGTATTTGTTGGAATTGAAGTCTCTTGAGCTTGCAAAAGGAACTCAAAGAATCTTGTCCATCAGAAATATTTCTTAGTTAGTCCTGGTGTCTCAGGACAATTTTCTTCTAAGGCTGGATGTGATTGGATTAAGCAAAGAGAAGATTTAAACCTGCCCAAAGTAACACAGTTGCAGGTAAGACTACATCCCCATGATACAACACGTGGCAACAGGAGCTGAGCCATCTTCTGCAGCCCGAGCTGTTCCAGCAGAAAGCCTTTCACGTAAAGGTGTCTCTGTCGACCCCTCAAATGCTTCACAGCCAGCTGCAGTACAAGGTGACAAGACATTTATGTGCTAAAAAGTGATTGCTGCCTGGCTCTGTCACAACCAGGCTCTTTCAAGGGTGAAAGAATTAAACTCAAGATTAAATGGATGAGCTTGCAGATGAGGTCTGCCCAAGTTTGTGCAGTTGACTTGGGGTATTTTCAATAATCTTGACACAATTAAGCTCATGGCAGATGTATGACCTTGGCAGAACACCTGCAAGGCTCTCAAGGGACAACAGGACATCACGTCTCAAAATAATTTGCTGAGTCCATCAGAGAGCCTCTGATTTGGGCACCTGTGAGTCATGCAGCATTGTGGGCATACTTGTCTGCCCAGAGGGGTGTCTGAGAGCTTACCAGGAACTACATGAGAGTTATTCCAATGCAGAACCCCAGTGTATGCTTGGACAGTTTGAAGCTGCTGAAGCATCGTTAACAGTTAATAGCACTTCAGCTTTTAGCAGATATCAATCTTCTTGAAAGCACCTGCTCTCTCTCTCAAAAAAAATTAACTTAGTGGGGGACTTGCTTACCACCTTCCAAGACAAGGTTATTCCAGAATTCAATTGTGATGAAGTAGGAGATCAGTCCCTGTCTGATGAGCATGCTGTGCATATCATGATGGAGACTGATGGATCAGCCTCCCCTCAGAAGCAGAGTTCCAACCAACATGGAAACCTAATTAAATGTGACCAGGAGATGGCTTTACCCACATCACTTCCAGCCTTCTCTGCCCAGAGGAGTGGGTTCATTGAGGCAAAGGCTCATTTGAAGCTGTTTGACAGCCCAGGCATTAACTCATGGTCTTACATCACTTGCGTTTAGCTTCAGCCCAAGCAGGTGCCTCCACACTCCAATTCCAGTAAGGCCTCAGCAGTTTTGCCACCCATTCCACACAGCTGCAGTCCCCACTTGGGCCAGGGAAGCCCCACTCTGAAAGGCCACAGTGGCCCTGTGGCACTGCCCTGTCCCAAGGGTGGCATGAGAGGCTCTCCAATTCCAGTGGGTACTTCCTGGTCCAAGGCACTGCTGCTGAAGCTCACACTGGGCACATCAGATGTTTATCACCTGCCCTCACCCTGGGAAGCCAAGCCAGGCAGTCTGAGCACTGGCATTGCTGAGACTGGTGCCATCAGCCTTGTCCCATGCTGGCTTGCAATATCCAAGGGAGAGGAGGGGAAAGGAGACAACTGAACACTCATGTCCTCCATACCAAGCCCTGACCACCCTGTAGCCACTGCCTGGGCCAGGGGAGACTTACATTTCAACATGTCATGGACTTAACTAAACCTCCACAATTTCTGGGGCAGCAGGACAACTCTTCCCCAAGGCCACGTCTGCCTCCCCAATCCCCAGATCTGCTCACTGAGGCAGACCCATGGTTGCCACACTTAGCCACCATCCCGTTATGAAAATTCAAGGGGTTTCCCATGGTCTGGTTCCTGCAGAAAATACAGACAGCTAGAGCCCTGCTCTTTGCCTCCCCTCTTTTATCCCACCTGCTCCCTCCTACATCCATGCCAGCCACCTGCAAACCCCACCAGGGCTCTTTGCAGGGATCCTTCTGCCTGGACTGCAGATGCAGGGTGAAGCTTCTGTGGCAGAAACACACTCCCCCAGCATGGCTCTACCTGTAGGGTGCTGGATAACCACCCTGGCACAGAGCATCCTTTCACCTCCAGGAATGGAAAATGCCATGCACTAGGAAACAAGACATATCAGATCCCACTTCCAAATCTTCCCTGTCTCTCTCTGGTCTCCTGTGACTGCCTGCACAACTGTACAGGCATCATCCCTCCTGTTGTCACAGTGCTCCAGTCCCTAACCCTGGGAGAGGGCTGTGATCTGACCCCTCTCCTTCAATAACTCATTTCCTTATTTAACTACCTCCACCGCTGCCCAGAACTGTGTGAAGCAGTTCTTCCAGGGAGCTCAAGCCCACAGAAATCACCCCCTTGGCTGGCTGTGCTCCTCACAGCCACACACTGGGGTCACAGCAGCTGCTGCAATCAGCCCAGCCAGCCCCAGGCCTTCAAGAGCATCCAGTTCCTGCCAGCACCATCACTGGGTGGGTGTTTGTCTGCCTTTCTCCTTTGAAAGGAGTTTCCATAGGAACAGGCAGGCCAGCAGCCCTCTTCAGTGTGGTTCTGGTGTATTACCCAGCGAGAAAGCACACAGCTGCCCAGTATTGTCCAGCAGCTGTTCCCACATCCCCCAGCACTTGCTTGGCAGCGACGCTGGAGCATTATGAGGCCACTCAGCCATGGAGATTGTGGGGCTCTGTCAACTAAACACTGGTACTCAGACAGAGCTGGAGATGTGCTTCCTCACCAGTTCTGTTCCCACTCTTTCACCTGCAGCACCTGAGTGCTTCTTAGCAGTGCAATAGGGGACATGGTAGAAATCCATCCTATGTGTTGCTCCCATCCTGCTGCTCTGTTCGGGTCCTGGGCAGGACAGCCACAAGCCCCTCAGCCCAGCTGACTCCCCACCATGACCTCAAAAGCATTCCAGACTCCCTGGGTGAGAATGCAAGAACAGTGTCCATGCTCAGCATCCCTTCCCAGTTGCAGTGACAGGGAGGTGGGTCACTGGGACCCATCTGTGTGTGTGGCATCAGCCCAGTGCTGCAGCCACTTGGTGTGGGGTTGGCAGCACAGTAGCACAAGTACTGTGCGGGGGGCCTGGATCAGGTTGGATTTGGCTGGAGGAGGAAGCACAGCACATTTCCCAGACCAATGCTACCAGCAGAACTGCTGTTGAGGTCCAGCCAAAACCGAAAGCCTTCTTCCCCAGCTGGGAGCTGCGCAGCTCCCCTTCCTCCCTAAACCCATCCCCTGACACCCGGCTGCAGCTGCCTCTTCCAATACTGAAGGGCACTCTCCAAAACCCTGGCTGGTGCAGTGCTGCTGAAGGATGATGACCCAAGGGCTCAGAACCCCCAGCCAGCTCTCACAGTGCCTGGATGTGTACCCACAGGGACCTCAGCTGACATGGGGTTGGGAATGCCTTGGTGAAGGGAAGTGTCCACAGGCCATCTTTATGATGGAGTCTTGTCCTTCCAGGAGATTTTTCAGCTGGAAGAAAATGCCCTTAGTGGTCAATTCCTTCCAAATCTCCCTTATTCCTGGAAGCCAGATGTTCTCCTGAAGCTCCTGAAGAGACAAGAACTGCAGGTTTCTCTCATTTTTATTTCCCCACCAGTTCAACCTGTTTCTCCCTTTCTTCCCTTA
Organism: Entomyzon cyanotis; assembly: GCA_024500445.1. Lineage (NCBI taxonomy): Eukaryota > Metazoa > Chordata > Aves > Passeriformes > Meliphagidae > Entomyzon > Entomyzon cyanotis. The sequence goes on from JAKEPQ010001025.1 coordinate 7,819,607, forward strand.
TGTCACATCCCTGTGATAATGATGGGGGGTGGGGAGGGTCACTGTGACGGGGAGGGACAAGGTTTCACGAGAGAGGGTAGAGTGTGGTGGACCACGCTAGAAAGAGGCAAGGGATGGAGGGCATGGGGGAAGGAAGAGATCAGGAGAGGAGGAGTAAGGGGCAGGGGAAGGATGCATTTTATAATTCACTGTTCCACTAACCCCCTAACTAGAGTCACTCTGGACAGGACAGACAGCTGGAGGTTAGCAAGCACTTTCTCCTACCCCAGCCAGGGCACAGCAGCGGGGAGGCAGCCTGGGGGGCACTGGCTGTCTGAAGCCCCAGCTGCCCCACACTGCCCCCACCCCATCAATCCAGAGGGCATCCCATGTGCAGCTGTGCCACTGTCACATTTGTTCTGAGGCAAGGTCTGCAAGCCTCCAGTCCCCTCAGCTCAGCTTTTCACTAGTGTGGTCAGGGACACAGAGCATGGAGCAGGATAAGGCCCAAGCCCTGCTTTTCCTGGGCTCTGCTGGATCTAGGTCCTATTGTTTTGGACAGGCTGGGTTGCAGCATCACCCAAGCCATGGGGTGAGGGGGTGGGAAGCCTGATACCTGCAGCAGATCATGGGGACTGTCCTGTGCACGGCCCAGGAGATCCCAGGTCTGTGGTTCTTGCAGGTTGAGAGCTTCTCCCCATCCAATCCCACCCTTCTGGACTGAACAGACCCATAGCATTCTGGTGTTCCATCCAGGACAAGGTCCTTCCCTGGTTCAGAGAGAGTGACATTATGGATACCCCCAGGAGTCATCCCCAACTACTGTACACCGTAGTGGTCTAGAAGGAGAAAAGAGAAGATCAGTTTAAAGGTCTCTCCATTCAGAGCTGAAGGGCCAGAACAGGACATACTCTTCCCACTGACACCCAGAGGTGAATATAAAATGAATATAAAAGGCCACTGGGTAACACTGGGACCACTGCTGTGACTAGAATTGAATTTTTAGCTTCATCTCAGCCCCAGAGATGTCAGAGCAAAATCCTTCTGGACATCCCTGAAGGGGAAAGATGAAACTTTTTTCTATCTTTTTTTTTTTTAAATTTTGAAAACATGGCTGCCCTGGCTCATCCTCTGCATGATCACAGCACAGTTTGGGGCCAAAGCAGAGTCTCCCACCAGTGCTGGTCACAACAACCCTGCAGGCTGCAGCTTTTGGTAAACATGTCTCCATGAAACCTTTCTCTTTGTTCTTCTTGTTTTCAAATCCAAAGTATTTGCTCCAAGGAGCAACTGGAGACAGCTGAGTGGGCAGGCTTATGCAGGGACCTTATGTGGCATCCCCTTGGCATGGGTACCATGCTTCTCTCCTACTCTCACACCCACTGGGGCAGAATCTGGCAGAGGAGTTAATGCTGGTGCCCCAAAGCAGGGAAATAGCTGAAGGACTGAACAAGAGGGAAGTTTTGTACCTTGTTCCTTGAATGGCTTATATAGAAAAACTGGTCAGAAATCACGCACCAAAGGGAGGTTTTCAAGACGCAATCAGATTTTCATCTGAATGAGTCCTTTTCATTGAAACATCTGTTTTCAGAAAAAAATTTCAGTGTTTCATCTGAAAGAAAGAAAAAGCAATGAATTTAAAAATGCCACTGCAACATCTCAAACACAGGGAAAGCTGGGTTGACCCTGCCATGAAGATAAAGAGTGCAAACCCAAAACACCAGAAGGGCCAGGGTCTGTGTGTAGTTGAAAGAAGTTTGCCCTCTCCAACAGTCAGATTGTCAATTTTTGCCAAATAACTCAAACATCCCATAGAAACAAATGTCCTGATCATACTCGTGCTACTGGCAGTTGAATTGTTGTGGACCAGGCAGCGGTGACAGAGATTTACAGCCAGGGGAATTCTGTTAGTTGTCCCTGTACATGAGATCACTCTGCAAGGACCTTCTAAGACATAGAAACATGAAAATAAGCAAGGCCAGGGTCATCCAGGGAGAACAGCTCACTCAGCATCCCAGCCCAACAATAGCACGAGGCATCTTGCCTTGCCCTCTCCATCCCAGCACTGAGCTCCTGTATCCTCTGCCCCTGAGCTCAGCCAAAGCTCAGTAACTGGCAGGTAACTCATTAGTGTGACACAACCCCAAAGCCTGGCAGGGAGACAGGGCATAAAAGCAAAACTCTGTGACATGGACCAGAAGGAGGACAGCACCTGGGGCTTGGTGGGGACCCAGAGATGCTGCTCCAGCCAACATCCCCAGCCGCCACCCAAGCAAGGCCAGGTCAGGCACCAGGAGATGTGGTTTGCATGGAATTATTGTTCCATGGGAAACTGGCTGTCTTCCTGCTCTTCATCTGTCAGCAGGATTTTCAGAGAATATGCTCCCAAATATGAAGTGAATGTGGCAGGCTGGGCTGGAGCCCTGTGCTAGAAAACCTGGACGTCAGAGTTTGTCCGGTTTAATCCCAGAGTCTGTGAGAATCAGAGTAAAGTAGCATATCAAGTGAACTTTTCACTCTGTGGCAGGAGGGATTACCACATCCCCTTTGTTTGTTGTGCTCTGCGTAACTGAAAACACTTTAACCCTTTCTTGCAGAACTGCGGCACTAAGTACCCATGAAAATTCCTAGGAAAACTGCAGCTGTTCCGATCTCTGCTGGCTGGGGGTAGATGGGTACACTCGTTTTCCATGAACCATTGCTCCTAAGCTCCCTCTTGGCTGGGGAAATGGGTCCTGCTTTAAAATGCCTCCCTACAGAGTTCCTTGGGAAGGTTTGCATCAGGCAATGCAGGCGGCACCAGGTGCTCCCAGCTTCTCATAGCCCTGGCCAGGCAAAACCTTGGAGAAGGCTCCACTGGTTCCATGTCCAAGTGAATTTTGCAGCTACAGAGCAGCAGTTTCAGCCCTGTCAGCACCCACACAGCTCACCAGTCCATCATCTTTTACTGCCCTGCATTAGCTCAGTTCCAAGAAAAAATGCATAGGAAAACCCTGCCAAAATGTTAAAGTGAGATCATTTCTATTAGAAAATGTTCCCTTTGGAGAAGCAAATTTTGATGTGAAGCAAATCAGAAAAGTTATTTTGGTTCAAGATGAATGAAAATGAAAATGCTGAGAAGTTTATTTCTGATAAATCACCGGTTTCATTGCTCCCTCCTTCTTTCTTGGTTGTTTTCCAGTTGAAATGTCTCAAAATTTCAGCAGTACTAGACAAATCACCAGGTGACTAGGTGTCCTGGTTTTAATGCTCCTATTCCTTCTTGATAACTTTCCTGCAGTTGGAGAAAACAAAGGGGAAATAAAATGGGGGAAAGGCAGAAAAGCCAAACTCCAGGGCATGAGTCATCTCACTGCCGTTAGCAGTAAACTGAAAGAGGGAAAACTTCCTGTTTCTAGTTTCAAAAGAAAGGCTTTGAAATGCAACCCGAAAAGCTGAGTTTGAAACTGGACTTTGCATCTTATCCTGTAACTTCCACTGGCTATTGAAGACAAGAAAAATAACTTTCTTTTCCTGAAAAGAAAAGCATTAAAATAAAACTTTCTAGCTGGGGGACATTCTCCTTTAGGAAGTTGGTGGTGTCACTTTCGCAGCAGCTTCTCATCAGTCTCAAGCTCACTGGGTAGGCCCCACGATACATCTATTTGCTCCTCAGGATGCAGTTTCTACTCTCTCCATCCTGCACTGTGTCCATCACCTCCAGTCACACCCCACCCTGTGCTCAACAGTGACATACCTGCTTGGTCACAAAAGCCTCCTCTGGAAATGCCCACAGGAAAGCAGCTGGGCAACCCTCCACTCATCCACTGAAAAAAATATATTTAAGGTTAGCTCAGGAGCTTCCTGGGGGCTATTTTAGTTATTTCATGTGTTTGCAGCACAATGGCCACAACATAATGTTCACGATCAGCACTAAAGTTGGGTAGTGCAATGCTTTCAGTGCAGGCATCCACTCCAGCCCAGCATCCAAGCTCTCTAGATAGACAGTGTGTGTTCACTAGGGGATGAGGCTCAGGTCTGGATCCTAGACCCTGTTCACAATACTCTTTCTTGCTCTTCATTTGGGTCTTACTAGCTGATGGGCTGAATTAATGAGCCCTCCAGCCCTGGCACCAAAGGAAAGTTCCAGGTTTCCCAGTCGTCTTTGCCAGGTGCTAGAAATCACCATCTTTTCCTTCCTTCATGGTCCTTTCATGGCCCTGGGCTCAGTGCCATGAAGTTCTGCACCTTCCTGCTACCAAGGGGCTGCAAAGCATCCACATCCAAGGAAAATCCTCAGCACAGCTGGGACACATGCTGGTCCTGGATCCCAAAGTGCCTTTGTGTGAAAATGAATGAACTCTCCTTGTGAATGCGGGGCAGGTACTGCCCAGACAATTGACCACAAATATTCAATTACACTTTCAAATGTGTTTGTGCCAACCTGCTCTCTTGAGAATGCGCTTTCCTAGGCAAACACTCAGGAAACCCACATTGTAAGCTCAATTGCTCCCTGAAAACAGATTTCTGAATCATTTAAGTAACCACTAGTGGTGGGGTAACCACCACCACTGGGGTCTGGCACCCAAGACAGAACCTTCAAAAGGCAGGGTTCCCTTCTTTGAATGTATAAGTGGGTCAAACAGCTCATCTTGCCTGGTCTTCAACCCCTGCTGCCTCATCCTCTTGTCCCATAGGTTGGTGAGGGTCACACCTGAGCTGAAACCATTTCTTTGGAGTCTCTGTCTCCTTCTTTGATGTGTTTCTGCTTCTGCGCCGGCCCAAACAGTAGGCCATGTGTACTGATGATGAGACAAGGAGCACAGGGCCAGATGCAGGCAGGATCCATCCAAGTGGCTGCCTCTAGCTAGAGGTTGATCTCTGAGATGTGGACATGCTTCTTGGTTGTCAGTTCCCCCAGCTTGGTGCCTTTCTATGCCCTGGCACCCTGGGTCAGCCTGGGTCACCCAGTGCTCAGAACCTTCCCAAGGGTGGCTGCCTGAGGGACCTACTCCAGGTCATGGCAGATGGGGCATTTCCCTGGAGAGAAAGACTCAGAGCCCAGCCCTGCCTTTGCCTTGCAGAGCCAGCTACTGCCAGTGCAGGGAGCGTGACCTTGTGACTCCCCACAAATCCCAAATTAATTAACCGCGGGGACACTGGGGCAGCATGAACAGCCTGCTTGATTTCTCTGCAGTTTTTTCCTGGGGCTCAAAGGGATTAGCGAAGGCGGGAACAGGGAAATATAACAAGGGGCTCAGCTTTCAGCTCCCCCTCCCAGCCAGCAGACTTCTGTTCTTACCAGAGGTATTAACAGCAATAATCCACAATGTCTCTGAGCATTATCTGTGTGCAGCATCCTCTTCCTCTCCCCCTTGCCCTTGCATGTATGCTTCCATGCTTAGCTCACTAGTTTGTGTTCATGTCCTGCCTGATGAACTTGTACCATCCTTGTTCCTCCTTGACACATGCCCCTCCGTGCACATCCCATCCCCCTATATCCTATGGTATATGCAATGCCCCACACAGAGCAAACCTAAATTACCATGGGGCCAGGCACTTCTTGCATGTCTCTCCCTGTAGCCCAACATGCTTTATGTACAACCCACTGATGCACTCCTACATGCACATGAATACCCCTCCGGGCTTGAGCGTGTCTGCATCCGTTCCCCATGCATGCACGTCTCATGCATATAAACTCACATGGGCTCACAGTTTGTCCATCACAGTCTCATCACCCTCCTCACATGCTCTGCACTGAATTCTGTCTCAGCTCTGCATGGCCAGACTGGTCGTGCTGTAGTTTGTGGGCTCACGCCACTTCTCTCAGGCCATTCTTCCATGACTTCTTGTAGAGAGCATTGGGCATGCGGGTCCCCAGGGAGAACTACGCCATGACAGTGGTGCTCCAGAGTCAATATAAAATGTTCGAACTCTCTATTAAAAGGAATTTTGTCACAGCTGGAGCAGGAACCAAATGCAAGGACCCATTTGGGCTTGGTATCATCTCAGTGCAAAGAAGCCTTTGATGGGAATGGCTGAGCTGCCACCATCTGCTTCCTTCAACAGATCTGTGGGCACTACTGCTGTTTTTCATACCTTTTAGAACCCTTGGATTAGCTGGGAGCAGAGGGTGTCCCTGTGAACCAGCAGGCTTGGACATCTCTGGGAACACTTTGGGTCACTCAACTGAGTCACTGGGTTCAGTGCCTGGCCATGGCTGCTGAGGTCCCAGATAACAGGGAGTTGAGAATTGATGGATGTAGTGTCCCCTGAGCACCACTGATGCTTTGTATCCAGTGCTTAGTCATCCAGACAGGAAGATGTGAAGACCCAGAGGGTCCTCAGCACGGTCAACCTTACGATAAGGGAAGCAGAAAAATGTGGAGCAGACAAAAGTAATGGGATTTTGTTAAAGCATGAATCACAGGGGTGTGAGAGGGGTCTCCTGAATGGGCAGGGAGGAATGACCTGCAGATAACTCAGACTAGATCCACAGAAGATCTCACTCCTGTGCTTGTTACTATAAACCAACAGCATCTGACACATGCAAACACAATATCCTCTTCTCCAGGAGAGAGGGGAAGAAACCAGCAAGAGAGAATTGGAACCCTTCTAAAAATTATCAAATTCCTTACGATGTGGGTTTCCTGAGTGTTTGCCTAGGAAAGCGCATTCTCAAGAGAGCAGGTTGGCACAAACACATTTGAAAGTGTAATTGAATATTTGTGGTCAATTGTCTGGGCAGTACCTGCCCCGCATTCACAAGGAGAGTTCATTCATTTTCACACAAAGGCACTTTGGGATCCAGGACCAGCATGTGTCCCAGCTGTGCTGAGGATTTTCCTTGGATGTGGATGCTTTGCAGCCCCTTGGTAGCAGGAAGGTGCAGAACTTCATGGCACTGAGCCCAGGGCCATGAAAGGACCATGAAGGAAGGAAAAGATGGTGATTTCTAGCACCTGGCAAAGACGACTGGGAAACCTGGAACTTTCCTTTGGTGCCAGGGCTGGAGGGCTCATTAATTCAGCCCATCAGCTAGTAAGACCCAAATGAAGAGCAAGAAAGAGTATTGTGAACAGGGTCTAGGATCCAGACCTGAGCCTCATCCCCTAGTGAATTTTTCCTTGCCACAATAAAACCTAATCCCTTAAGTACAGACACTTCAAAACAGTCCAAATCAAAGTGCAAGATCCCAGTTGCCCACCTGTCAGCGTGCTCCAGTAAATTCTTCCTGAAGCTTTTAAGATCTTAACGGAAATAGGCTGCCTCAGTGATCAGCTGGTGCTGCCAGAGTGAAGAACTCTGGAAAAAACTGGACCTTATCCCTCGAAACCAAGATGTTCAGCTTTGCAAATACCCATTCCCCTGGCTTCCAGGTCTGTGCTTCTTTCTGTTCTATCTCTGCTCCAAGCCTCCATCAAGCAGCTGAAAACTTATTATCAGCCCAGCATGGCTGAGACTGGCTATGTGGAGAGAATGGCAGCTCCCTGCCTTGCTCTAAGAAGTTTATAGTCAGAGATGGCTCTGGTAGCAGGGGAAAGCCCTCACCAAACAATGACAGAGTGCCCGATTGATGAGACCCTGGTCTCTGACCTTCAGTCCCTTGGCAGCATCCCAGGTTATCTCAAAGTGAAATGGTGCTGCACAGTGGGATTGGAAAAGTTAGCCAAGGCTTGGTTCAGACTGCCACTGTCCATAGAGTCCATCCAGAGTGGTAGCCTTGGGGGACAGAGACAGATCAGCTTCCCCCTAGCTGACTCTGCCTGCTTTGATGCAATCTGTCCTCTTAAAACCAAAGATCCTGCTCTCCAGTGGTCACAGAGCCTTGTCTTTCCTGTAGTCTGTCTGAGGTGGTGTCCAAACTGAGAACACTGAGGCCACCAAACAAGTGTTCCCCACACTTGGGTGAAGTTGGTAATATATAAATCAGCCTTTGACTTTCTCCTTGGCATGGACAACTCTCATGGGAACAGCCTGCCTGGAGGCAAGAGACTTCTCCAAGCACAGATGGACAAGGAGCAGCTCCCAGCCAGTCAAAACCCACTGATTGAGCCCAAGTCATTGAGCCACTGATTCAGTCATTAGCTCAGTATCAGCATGTGTACATAACACTCTCTACATCTGTGACCAGGTAACCTAATTAATCATTGGTGCAAATTGCTCATGTGAAATGGACAGGGGCTCAGACCCAGAGTGCTTGGAGAGCCCCATTCCATCCTAGTGACTGTTTTGGGGTGATAAAGAAACATAGAGGTCTGAAGTAACAAAATACTCAGTTCTCCAAGGTACCAGGCTCCTGATGCTGGCCAGTTCTTGGACCAGCATAGCCTCATGCTGCTAGTCCACATCTCCGATCACACTCAGGAACTTTCTCCCAGCCTAGTTCTCCTCCATCCTTTCTGACACTGAACAGCACCACACACAGAAACAGTGGATTTTCTGCAGGGCTGGAATACATCCCCTTTATTGTACTGTTTGTTACATGTTGTTATCAACCTGGTCATTCGAACCCAAATCCATCCCTCCTGAGCTTGCCAGGCCAGATGGTAAGGGTATGTTATATGAAGGGTCCTGTGCCATATCAAAAGGTAAGTGAGTTACAAACCGTGTCACCAGCAGGTACATTCCCCACTGCTCTGGACTTGATGGGAAACTGGGTGTACGAGGGCTGTGCATTGAATGTGGCCAAATAACTCAAGGAATGATGAGTAGGGGTCACGCATACAAGGCTGTGTCTTTTCTCTTTGGACAGCAGCAGCACTGAAAGGGACTTAGGCAATTGTGGAAACAACTTGAGCTGAGCATAAGCTCCCAGAACAAAAGAGCGCTTAGTTGGCAAACAGTCTTAGGGGCTTTAGCAGAGGGACAGTAAATAGAGGGGAAGCAGCCTATCCCTGAGCATGGCAGGAGCAAGTCCATCACTGCCATACTGGCACAGCTCCGTTGTCAGCACTTCAAAGCATTTGTTGACAACATGGAAGAAATGCAATAGAGGACATAAACACAAATAAAGGTCTAGAAAAGCTGTCTCCAAGTAAGAGATGCTCAAGGTGTGGCTCAGCTGCCCACTTGCAAGGACGTGTTCGAGAGCAGGTGGGTTTTGGTTCTGCAGAGAACAGATGCAGCAGACACGCATGTTTTGCAGCAGGGAAAGCAATAAAATACGGGAACAAGTGACTTGGGGACCTGGTGGAGCACTGCTTTTCTGAGATCAAGGCTGACTATCCTGCTTTCAAAACCCTGTCCGGGGGTTTGGCCATGGATCTGAACTTGGGACGGGGGATGCGCCACCACAATCCCGCAGGAAGTTCCTGGCAGAAGGACAGACCAGTGCATCAGAGCTGTCCCTCTGTGCCACACTCTTCACTTTGCACAGAGCAGGGAACAAATAGCTCAGGAGGGTGTACAATGCACACACTTTTTTTCAGACAGAGCCTTAGAACAAGGTCAGGATTAATGCAGCTGCTGCCCCCAGGCCAACTGCACTACAGGCTTGTCTGCTAGAGCAAAGCACTCAAGCCTGCCCACCTTTGTCTGGCAACTGATCTAAAGGCTTGTCCCTCCCCAAATATGTGGCCCCCTGGCCTGGCCTGGCGTGTCTTCTCCAGCACCTGCCATTCAGCTGAGCACCTCTGACGGCTGGTTTTGAGTGTCTGGAAGCCGTCCTGGTATGGCAGGGTCTGGGGCTTGTATTCTGACCCTACAGCCATCTCCCCGATACTGTTATCAACCCAATGTGGCCTCAGGTTTCACAGAGGCCAGTGCTGTCCATCAGGGTTTGCCAGGCAAGAAACTGCTGGGGCAGCAGCACTGCCAGTACTCAAGGGGCATCCATCTTCCTGGAAATCCTTCCTCATCCCCATGGGATCCCCAACTCTTCAGGGCCTGAACCACTGGATTGTCATTCCTGAGCTCTTCCAGAGGCTCCCTGAGTATCACATCAGCCAGCTCTCTTAATTTCCTCATGTGCATGCCCTGCCCTGCACCACAGTCAGCCCCAGCCCCAGCAGCATTCAGGAGCACTCCAGCAGCACAGTGATGCCTCTGCATCCAGCCTTGAGATTAGCCATAAGCAAAATGGCTCTTTGAGAAACAAATGCCAAGAAAAGCCCAGGTAACATCAGGATACAACTGGTGGAGTTACGGGGCACAAAGAAAAATTGAGATCACTCACCCCACATCCTCCTCACAAACCAGCAGGACACAGTGAGTGCTACTGTTTAGTCACACACAGTAGAAAGACCCTTCCTTTAGCTGGATTTATACCTGCTGGCATCTCCCCTTGGCAAATCAGCTTCTTCACCTGTTCTAACTTACAAAATTACATTCTTGCTCAGGCTGTGACAAAATAAGACCTTTTAGTGATGAAGTTTGTCAGGTGCTTTTGGAAAACCAAGGACACTTTTCCAAGTGACTCTCCCTGATTTACGTGTTTCTTCCTTCAGCTTGCTGCCTTGGAGATGCACCACCTCCGCAGCAAGCAGTCATCACAACCTTCTTCCAGGTGAACATGTACATGTCTATTAATTTAATTTTCTATTATAATATTGATCATTTGTTCAGTGACCTTTAGTTTCCAAGGTCATTATTTCAAAAACCTGGTATCATATTTACCTGCCTTCTGGGACAGAAATTTAGACAGCAGGGACCACTGAACAACTAACTTGGCTCCAGCCATGGTGAGTTCCTTTTGCCCTGATGACTTTCTGTACAGTTTATCAGCTTGTTTTGAAACTTTTCCACTTGACTCCTTGACAAAAGCAAATTCTCATCTCTGTTTTCCTGGGAGGCAGCGTTGCAAACTCCAGAGACAGGCAGGGGTTTCCCACACATCTGTGCTCACCTCTTCCAGCGGTGGGCATAGGGCATCTCCCTGCCCAGACAGGAACAAGTCTCTACCTAGTCTGGGGGAGCAGGATACACCTCAGCAAAGAAAAGGACAATTTCCAGGTGCAGATTTCAGCATTCTCCCTGCCCCAGAGGCCAGTCTGTACATATACCCTGTTTACTCCATCCCACCACGCAACCCCCAACTTTTCACATCTCTCTTGCATGCAATATTTCAGGGTGGTAAAGCAAGAGCACACCTATGCATATGGCTGACCCTGCAGACAAGTCTGGGTGTGCAACGTGCTCATGTGACCCATCACCTATAGATTTCATAGCACTCAATGATCCTGGCAGGGAATTATCCAGGTGCAGCCCCTGCTCACACCTCTCCATGGCTATTACCAGAGCAAAGTGAGTTTCTCCCATGCCAGGACCAATGTTAGCCTGCAGAAAACCCTTCCTCTCCTTCCCCATGAACAGGGGTTTAGCACTGGCCCACCAGTTCCCTAGGAGTAGGGCAGGTGAAGCCAAATATTTTTACTAATCCCAGCTCCGAAGAGCTGCTCTCAGGTTACAGACGATGTGAATAGGATCTATGTTCCAGGGTGATCACACTTCCTGGAATTTCTGCAGGACCAGTTATCTGTTCCTGTAACCATCTGCAGCTGAATGTGCTAGTATGGCCCAAGTCCAAAATGCCTCCTCAGAGCCCAGTCTGAGGTGCATGAGTGGAGCACGGCTGGCAGCAGAAAAACTACCCTGCCGCTTCACACATGGGTCTCCCAACTGAACAGCCCAAAGCACCTCAGAAACCTGATCTCTGCAGCCTTCCATAGCCCAGACGAGAAGAGACAAAGAGCTCTGTCTCTGGAGGAGTGTCTCAGATGAGGAGGAATCCTCACGTTGCAGCCTGTTCTTTCCTAGTAGGTCTGATGACTCCTTTGGGATGTCATGAGGCCCTCTGGGATGGGCTGATGGTGGAAGCTCGTCCTTTGATGAAGGCATAGGGAACTGCAGTGAGCAAACAGCTCAAGCCATGTGAATCCAGATAACAAACCTCTCTCCGCACGCCTTGCAGAAGATGCTGCAGTCTCCACTGCAGTGCAGACTACAGTGTTTCCTCCCCATCACTACTAATCCTGGCTTCCTGACAAAAGTTTTAGGGTTTGCAGGCATCACTGCAGGGCTTAGGGAGCATTCAGGCTGGCATATGCACCCCGTCCACAGGTTCCCCTGCTGTCCAAAAAGCAGCTTTCAAGCCTCCAGTTACCACACTCTTCCACAGCCACCCAGGTAAGAGCAGCAGAGATGAGCAGAGGTGCTGTCTGTCACCCACCTGTGCCTGTTAGAGACCAGCAGATGCAGTTCAATGACACCATTGCATATGCATGAAAACTGCTTCATGCAGCACCTCTGTCCAGTCTTGGCCCTGACTGGAACAGCAGCTCACAGGCAGGAGGATGGAGCTGAGCAGCCATAGTTCACGGGCTGACCTTATCGTTGCTCCACATTGCAGTCACTAATACCAGTAGCACTGCACTGCTGATCCCAACCTGAGGACATGCTGTGTGTCCTTTCTGCCATCAGTCACCTCCGTGAGGGCCACAGTGGTACTACATTCCCTGCCCAGCTCATACCTAGCGTGGTCTTGTAGTTGCCTCTCTGCTAAAGACTCTGCTTGCCCATGAATTCGCCTCTCTACTTTCCAGCTTGAGACACTGCAGGCAGGAAGAACTGCCAGGAAAACATGGAGAAAACATCCTCTTTATCCCACTTCTGCCATCCTGCAGCCCTGACACAACGTTCCTCAAGCCTTTCCAGCCATCATATACATGGTGACATCGATCCTTAGTATTTCCTCCGGGTATCCTTGGATCAGCCTAAGTAGTTGCCTGACAGCATAGCCAGCCTCTCCTCTCATGGCAAATGCTGTTCAGGGCTTCACACATCAGTGGACAGCAATTAACCACATGAAAAATGACAGAAGAGCCCATGGACAGACAGTCACTTTGATCTGTGCTTCCTGCTCCTCAGCAAAGCATGTTCTTTGCCAGGCTTTGCAAGGGAGAAAACACTTCTGTGTGGGAAAAGCTGTGTCTGGCAATAGCAGCCCCAGCAGCATGAGACATAAATCTGATGGCAGAGCATTCTCAGCCAGATGAAACCATCCTGCAACGGCTCTGTCTGCTGCTCCTGGGACAAAATCATACAGAAGGAGCTGGAAACAGTTCATTAGAGCTTTCCAAGAAGAAAACAGGGGATCCAGCTCCACTACCAGCAAGCCCTGGTGCTTGCTGTAGACCCTGGTCACCTCAGCATCTGAGTGGGGTTTCTAGGAGAGCTAGAAACTGTCACCACTGCAATCTGGCTCCCGGGCAGTGGTCTGTGTCCTGAGGAATGTGCCTGTTGAACTGAACTCTAAAGGCTTTTGCAAGCCTTTCAATCCCAAACACAGGGGCTGAGAAGGCGGTGAGTGCCCCCTGAGGACGGCAGAGTGGTGGGGTGGGATTAGAGCCGGCACTATCAGCCCACTCTCCGCAGCAGCGTCTGAGCAAAAAAGGGAGAGGTCAGGATTAGGGGAAATCCTTTGAGACCAAAGGAGAGTTAAGCAGCTCTCTCCTTGCACACACAGAGGGGGCACCCCCAAACCTCTGCCTTGGAAAAGGCCATGCTGGGGACAGAAGGCAAGGGGCAGCCTTTGTCCCTTTGATTCAAAGGAGAGGGCAATTAGGTGATGAGCCCAGGGAGCACTGCTCCCTGCCTCCACAGGAATTTCTCTCTTTCTCTGCTTTCTTTCATTCTCCACCCCAGCTCCTAAGTCCATCTGTGTTGGGCCTTTAATTGAATTAGCCCAGCACCTTTCACTGGGAACAACTTAAGACTGTTTCAATACAGTGATTGCTTTTTACAGCCCCAGGGCAGATTTGACCTCAACCACAGGGAGTGGCTCAACACAGAGAAATTTATCCTGGGTGCCTGTTACACCTAAAGTACAGTAGGTGCTGTTAAAAACCCAGCCTCTGGAGCCCTGTAGCAACCTGGAATCACAGGTTTCATAAAAACACACTCATATTTTGTGAGAAGACAGAGCTTGAAGACAGGTATCCCAAATGGACAACTCAGAACTTCCGGCCTCTGCAGCTCTGAGGACCTGATGGCTTGTGTTTGCAACACTGAACATCACTTACAGGCTGCTTGGACACAACTTTAGACACCCTGGCACCCCCTCAAGGCCCAGGGACACAGGTCAGCCAGGCCAGCACAGTGAGTAATGCAGCTCCTTGGGGGTTGGGAAGGTGTTGCTGTCCCCATAGCCTCCTCCATTCTTCTTTACTGCAGTAGTAGTTCCCCCATGCCTGCAGAGATGCAGGCACCAACTGCTGCCAAGTCTTTTCTGCTTTGCAAGCTGCTCTTCCTTCCACTTGGACATGTTCACATGGGATGCTCTGCAAGTGCCTCTGCTCATACCCCATATTTTTCAGTGACTCAGTTTCCAGCAGGATTAGTTTCACTGGGTGGATACTAGCAGTCCCCAGGCACTTTGTGAGGGAATTTCTCTTGTGTACATGTTGCACAGCACTAGGGAGAGAGGCCAAGGGCCTGCCATGTGTCCTGGTGTGTCTGTGTGCTGCCTGCCATGCAGGATGTGTAACTCCGGTCTCTTGCTTTCTGAACAGCCTGTCCTCAGCAAACCGAGATGGATTTTGAGCCAGCCAGACCCACACACTGCAACCACACATAAGACTTCTGTGTTTCTGGTGGCTTGTGATTTCAGGGTATGTTATAGAGGCGTTGACACAGGTGTGTTAGTGGTCCCTGCTGAGACAGCTGGTGAGGAGGTGGGCTGTGGGCAAGGCTGTCTGGATGGCTCTCATGAAGATCTGGGCTGCCCTGAGTCCATCCAGTCAAAAACAAGCCTGAGGAGACACCATCTAAATCACAAACACCTCTATTCTGACCAGCTGCTGCCCATGGGGGATTTATGCAGCAGTTTTAGCAAATGAAAGATGGTATCAAACCATCCATACTCTGCCTTCTCCTCATCCCGGTTTCCCATGTTCCTGGCCTGGCAGTGTTTAGTAATGAATGCACCACAACCTGGGATGGGCACAGGATGCAAGTGAGCAGCCTTGCTCTGCTCATATCCCAATATCTGCTCAAATTTGGTCGAGGATGGGAGTTCTCCCACTGTGGCTCTGTGGGAATGGCCACAGAGCCACAGAGCCACTCCATGTCCATCTCCATTCTCAGGTACTCTGAGAGGGCAGGAGCCCTGCAGAGGCAAAGGAAAATGCTCCAAATAGATCACAAGAAGCAGTCTCATCTTCGCCTAGAGATTTCACCTCCCAGTGCTGTTTGCATTCATCCCATGAGCTAGTTATATGGAGGCACCAAGGAAATTTTTAACAATAGGAGAGCAAGGAGCAGGTAGACAGAACTATGCAATTAATCATCCCTTTAATAGGCTGAAAACATCACTTGCTTTATCCCAGTCTAGAGCTGGTTTTTGTAAACTTTTTCCATCTCTGCTCAGGCTCCATTATGTGGTCCTGTACCCTGGACCCTTGTCCCCATGTCCCAGTGGGGACAGTGTGGAAAGGTGAGTGGCTCTAATAGGATTTGGAAGCATTTTCAAGTGTTGTCATACAGGTGTTATGACACAGAGGGACACATGGGTCATTTGCATCAAAGGGTGGAGAAGACCCCCCAACCCAGTCCTTCCTTGTCTAGGTATATGAGAGCCAAGAGCAGGCAGACCTTGAAGGAAATGGAGAAGGCATGACGGATTTCAAGGGATTTCACTCCCATCCTTCCAAAACATTGTATCCAGATTTCCTCCAAGGCCGAGATACACAGTCCAACATCCATCCAGCCACCCAGGTGACAGCAGTGGCATCTCACCCTACTCCTATCAGCACCTTAGCCAGGGTTGGTGGTGGGTTTGGCTGGAGACTTAAGGCAAAGAATAGTAACGGTGGAGGGCAGGATCATCAGCCAGACAGACCTTCCCATATGACAAAGCAACATTTGCAGGGGTGGAAGTATGGCTGGTGCACCTGAAAAGCCAATTATGACTTGAGCAGTCTGTCATGGTATAAACTCAAAGGCAGTTAACAGGCCAGATTCATTATTGCTGTGTTTGTCACAGGAAGGTCATGAAATCCATAAGATCTCCATTTTGTATAAAGATATGGCATAGTTCTGCCCCTGGTCCCCCATGCATGTTGACAGATGCTAGGAAATCTTACCCATGTAAGCAGAGCACTGCATAGGCAAAACCTTCTTTCACTATTGGACAGACTAGGAAGATTTTTGTCTCCTGATGCTCCCACAGTTTCTTCAATCCCCACTGTGAAGAAAAAAAATCCAGATCTCTTTTTGTTAAGTGGTAGAATAGCACTTAGTGTAAAGCAAAAACAAGTAAAAACTATTATTACCTAGAAACTTCTCCAGAATCCCCCAGGGCGCAAATGACAAACTCAGGAGCTGAATTAAGCTATAGGACACACTCCCATCTAGTACCTCCAGCCCACTTTCCCTCTCCTGCTGTCTCTCCATTAATGCACACCTGAGTAATTACAGATGTTTTGGGCAAACTGCAGAACTGCAAACTGTTCTGTTATGCCTCTAGCTGCAGTTTGTGATTTGCAAGACAGCATGTGTACAAGTAAAGATACCCAGCAAGAAGCAATTTGCAAATTATTTTACATTATTAATAATAGAAATGAATATAAAAATGTAGGTCAGATGGGCCCTCCGGAGGTCTCTCATCCAAGCCCCTTCTCAACACATGCCTAAACTTGAATTTACATCTGATTGCTCAGGACTAGGCTTTGTCTAGTTGAGTGCTGAAACTCTCCAAGGATGGAGAGGTTTTTTGGTCACAGCCTCTCAGGGTCTCTTTCCAGTGGCTTGACACTTCCAGGATGAAGAAATTTTCCCTTATGTTCTATTAGAATTTCACTCAGTGAATTATGTTCCCATGTTTCTCTGTGCACCTGAGCTGGCTTTTTTTTCTTCTATACAGGTGTTTTTTAGTTGTGGCACAGGCAGTTAAATCCCCACCAAGCTACTCTTCTCCACATGCAGCAAATTTCTGTCCTTCCACTTCTGCTCAGACATCACATCCTCCAGCCCCCAACCACCTCTGTGGCACTCAGCCGGACCCCCCTCAGTTTGCAGACCCATTTCTTCTGTAGAACAGCCAAAATGGGGGACAGGATCCTATTTGTTCTTTCCAGCTTCCTGTTGCATTAGGATGATCCATCCCACCATCTGCATTTGCCCCAAACCTCATAAATTTTCTGCCAGCCTCCTGAGCTGATCCTCTAAACAGCAGCTCTGACCTCCAGTGTATTTACCACCTCCCTCAATTTGGTGTCACCTTCAAACTTTCTGTGGTTTTATTCCCTCCTCTCATTTAGGTCACAGCAACACAGGGTATCTTCATTTTATCCTCCTAAAAAGAAAAACCAGACTTTTCCAAATGAAAAAAAGGCCTGTGATTTTGAGCAAGCACAATGCTTGGTCAGTGCATTGCCCAGCCATGCCTTTGGCAAGTAGGGATGGGATGGTTTGAGTGAGCAGTGAGACCAGCCTGCCCTCCACAAGTACAAATCATAGGATGAAACTTCTCACCAACTGGGAAGTCCACAAGTCCTTAAAAGGCTGAAAAGGAAATAAATACCCACCTGGGATACAACATGGAGCATAGGTTGGAGGGTGAGATGCTGAGGAGTAACATTTATCAGGAGAGCAGAAGCAGAAGTGCAGGAGTTTGCTGGCTGATCTTTCAGACCTTGGTAACGTTCTCAGCAAGAGACCTGTATTATGCACTTCTTCCCCCAGAGGCTGCTGGGCACTGAACAGGCTCCCCAGTGAATGGTCATGGCCCCAAGGTTGCCACAGCTCCAGGAGCATTTTGACAATGGTCTCAGGCACAGGGTGGGGTTTTTGGGATGTCCTGTGAAGGGCCGGGAGTTGGACTGATTGATCCTTGTGCCTTCCAGCACAGGATATTCCATGATTTTTATTCTTGACAGGTTACAGCTTGGCTTCACCTCTGAGGAACTGAGGTTGTGTAGAGAGTCCAAGAAACTGCTGGGCTGCAGCTCCTTTGGTGTCTATAGGAAAAAAACAGTTAAAGACGGGCAGCAAAGCCTTCTCTATCCTCTCCTCATGGGGGAAAAAAAGGGGGGGGTCTTCAAGGGCAACAGGACCTGGGAACCAGAGGCAGTCACAGCCAGGAGAAGACCTACAAGGTGCAAAGAAGCCACTGCCCTCTGAATGCTCCCACCACTCCCCCAGATGCTGGTACCCCTGGGCTGGAGCAGCAACCCCCAGCCCCTGCACATGCTCACAGGCAGCAGGGTGCAGGCAGCGGGGTGAGGAGGGTATAAGCAGCTGGGTGAGCAGGGCACAGTCAGCGGAGTGAGCAGGGCACAGGCAGGAACAAGCCAGTGGCAGGGACCCACAGCTGGGTAGTCCACAGCTGAAAGCTGTCAGGCAGCTGCCTGCCGGTGTGGGCTAGCCAGCCCCTCTGGCAGGGACATCAAGGATGGAGGGTGCAAGGAGTACAATAGTCCTTTTTGGACTGAGCAGGAAGGGTCTTTAAGAGAAGAGTGACTGAGCAGAGAACGACAGAGCCTGCTGGAGAAAGGGGGAGGTTTGCAGGGAGGAAGAACCTGTGTGGTGCAGCAGAGGATGTATTACAACACGGGGGGAATTTGGGGTCTTCCCCACCAGTCTGGCAACCACAGAACACTTCCCACACATGTTCAGGACAGGACAACATGAGGCACTAAACTCTGTCATGCCACGCCAGGGTGTTGTTGTGCAGGGTGGGGGAACCCCAAAGAGCCTGGGGCTGGCCAGAGCTAAGGACCCACAAATAACCTCAGAAACCAAGGAGGCAGCCAAAATGTGTAGTGTAATTGCAGATAAACACATAATCTGCTCAGGTTACACTGGGGGGAAACCACAAACCACAAGCCAACAGGAGAAGAGAGGAACAACAAGCAAAAGGGAAAAAGGAAAATCCACTGGGAGAGATGAAAGTAAGTCAGTAAATCATGGGGGCTGCTGCTCTTCTCCTGACCCTCTCCTTGTCTTTACTGACTGGGAAACCTCATCCTTGCAGACTTTGCAAGGAGGAGCTCAGAAACTGCTAGTATGAAGCGCAGATAGGAGCTCCACCAAGAATCTGCCTCTGACAGACATCTCTGCAGAGGTGGGTAGAGAAGTGCATAGAAATTTACTGCTGGGCACCCAGGGCAACAGGGATGGTGGCACTCCACCAATAGGGTCTGCAGCTCACTCCATTTCCAAAAAACCAAGTGTTTTGGAAATACTGCAGAAATACTGGTCTACCAGTCATACTGGTGGAGAGGATCAGTTCCCCCTGCAAATCCCAATTCACACAGTAAGGAGCCAAGAAGGATGCCATGAGCCAGACTGAGTGGAGACCACCACTCTCATCCAGGGAAAACTTTCAAAAAGCGCATTGGATTGAAGATGTGCAGGTGGTCTGGAATAAAAAAACTCCTTTCCTGCCAGCAGCTCCTGTCCACCCCTGTGCTGTTCTGCAGGAACCAATTCACAGATGAGTGCAGGCACAGGAATGCAGTGGGAGTAGAGATTTCTTTGAAGATTCCAGCCACAGCGTGGCCAGTGGGAACGCATAGCTAGAGAGGCTGAGCTGGGAGATAGCCACTGCTGAGATCTGCCATGAAATCAGTTCCTGGGAACGTTCTGCCAACCAACCACGGCTTTCCTGGCAGGGGTAAACATCCACAAAAACAAAAGAAGATTTTGTGTTTCTTTTGGAGACATGGAAGTAAATGCAATACAAGTAATATCTTCGCACATTGTGCTTCTGCCCCAGCCCCCCATGTCCTGGGTGAGCTTCAGCAGGTCCTTGTAGGACAGATGTTGGTGGTTGCTTCCTGGAGAAGAGTCCTTCCAAAAAAAAAAGAAAAGTCTCTGGCACTTCTCCTTGGGTTCCCTTAGCCTTTCCATGGTGCAGAGGTCTTCAGGCTGCCAGCACGTTGCATTATTCTGATAGCAACACATCAGTGAGACCTGTCACAGTTCTGCCTTCTCCAATACCTGGCAATGTTACCAAAACATAGACACGCTGGAGAGTTAGGCTTAGCTTTTTAGGGACCAACCTGAGGCAAAAAGGTGGTAAGTAAAAACATGTGAAGTTGCTGACTCTTCTAGCACTTGAAGGCCAACTATCTGTCTAGATGTAACCCATTCAGGGGCAGCCCAGCCAACAGAGCAAGGGGCTCAATACTGACAATAAAACATCCTTTCACGCTGGAAAGCCACCCTACCATTGGGTGCATAGTCCCTCTACACGCTACTATGGGATCCTTGAATCAGAGAATGATGGAATATCCTGAGTTGGAAGGGACACATAAGTCTAGCTCCTGGCCCTGCACAGGACAACCCCAAGAATCCTACCATGTGCCTGACAGCAATGTCCAAATGCTCCTTGAGCTCTGGCAAGCTGGACTGTGGACTGCCCTTCCATCCAAATGCTCTGTCCCAGGTGCTCCAGAGAAAGCCAGAACATTCTCCATCTCAGGAAAATGCGTGGCCTGCATGGAAATCATGTTCTTCTGGGACCCAGCTCAAGGTCTGCAGCAAGGCTGCTCAGACCGAGTTCCTCTGTTGTGCTAACAGGTATACAAAAAACCCACCAGAATACACAAAGCATTCCTGAGCCAGCCAAACATCCCTCCTGCTAAATGCATGACCTCTCTGCATTACCAGCTTTCTGCAGAGACCACACATAATGCCCATGGATAAATCTTCCTTTTCCGGTTTCTGTTTCCATGAGGCCAAACTGCTAGCTCACACCTTTCTCTGCTCTTCACAGGTCATCATGCCCTGAGAAAAAAAAAACACCTGCTGCTTTGCTTCCCTCCCAAGACAACCACAGGGACCACAGCTCCAGCCCCCTCATGTGCCCCTGCAGCCTGGGCAGTGCTTAGGAAGCTCCAGTATCCGCGCTGAAGGATACTGTGAGCAGCAAGATGGGGAAGACACTTGTGAAAGCAGAAGTAGTTACTTTTTGCCTGCCTATGGAAAGACAAAAAGTGTGGCTTTTCCCAACATGCCCTTAAGTTCAGACTTTTTGCCCTTTTCCTGAAGGCTTCCTTGACCTCCAGCCCAGGTGTAGCCATGCATGGGACAGGAGATCAGAGCATGCAGCCAGAATCACCCCAGGTGGGTCTGAACCTTGTGGGAAATGGGAAATACATAAGGAAAAAGAATGTTGAAGGATGTCAGGTACTGGGTTGGTGGGTGGGTGCACCTGATCAGAAAACTGGGGATAGGGGGAGAGTCGTGTGGGTGGACTGGGGTCTGAGAGCTGAAAGGAGGAGACAGTCAGAGGGATCATGGGAGGTTCCGGCCAGCAAAGGGACAGAGGTTGCTGATGGCCTATGCAAACACAATGGCAGCTGTTGGTAGAGAGAGGTGGGAAGGAGTCCTACCAGGGGCTGTGGCTGGAAGCAGGGCTGCCATGTCCCCAGTTCACAGGAGGGCAGGCAGCCCCCAATCACACAGACAGCAGTGCAGGATTGTGTGGAAATACCTCCTGAACAAGGGTAACGAGGCCAGGGAGAGCCCAGCTTCCTGTACTCCTGCCTTAGCCAAGCTGACCAGAAATAGATGCAACACACCTTCACATAACCAAGCTAAGTGTCTTCACAGCCTAAATCCCGAGCAGAGGGGCTGCAGAGACCATGAGTCAACTTCTGCCCTGCTATGTTAATAGCAGGGCAGAAGTCAGGCAGGTGTGAGGGGCTAACAAGGGCACGACAGACACCATGCTCCCCTGGTCTGAGAAATTATTATTGCTCCAAGGAGTGAATATTTCCCATGATCCAGAATTCCCTACGTCCTTCATTCGTGAGGGGTCTTGCTCTCCCCAGCAACTCTTATCTGCTGCATCAGATGGATGCAACTTCTCACAGGGAGGGACCCAAGGCCACTGGCAGCATCCCAGGCAGTGGAACAGTTTGGGGAAGGTTGAGGAGTTTGTTCCCAAAACAAACTGTGAGGCAGGGAAGCTTCCTAAATGCACACCCCTCACCCATCCCATCCATCTAGTGCATCCCACAGAGGTTCTCAGCACGCTGTCTTGGAGGGCTGGGAAAGCCTTGGCTCACACATGCTGCCCAGAGTAAACTTCCAGCTCACTTCCACCTGTTTCTGATAAGCTCACTAATCCATTCCCGTAATGATTCTTTATTAATGGATGCTGCTGTCTTCATTACATGCCTTAATTAGAGTTTTGTGAGCAAATTCGAGGGGATAAGAAGCGTGTCACATTTTCCGAGGGGGGAGGGGGGGGCGGGGATGTGCAGAGCTACCAAAATAACTTTGTCTGTGAAGCTGGAGTTCCTGTTTCACCCTGCCCATGAGCCATCGTCACAAGAGCTGTTTCTGCCTAATCCAGCAAGCAGGCTGGGCGAACTGAGCTGCTGCTTGCTGCCTAGCCTCCCCGCCCTTCCTCCCTGGCTGGGCGAACTGAGCTCCCACAAGTGAAGATGAATTTCAGTCATGCACAGACATGAAGAGAGATTTGTCAGTGGGAATCAAAAAATCATGGAAAAATCTGGACCACTACTGCCGTGTTCACTGGACTGCTCTCCCCCCACCATGCTGTCTGCCTGGTGATGGGGCTGAGGGCATGTTGGGGTTGCTGTGGTCCCTGCTGACCAATGCTGATCCAGCTGGTCACTTGGGCCTAAAGTTTGAGGAAGTTTCCTGAGACGTTCTCGGCATCCTTGAAGGAAACGGCAAAATCCCTCCATAGTTCCCGCTTTGTCCTGAACCAGAGGTGGGAGTGACCTGGGATGGCTCCAGCACAAGAGGACCCATGGAGCCCCATTACCAGCAGAGCAGCGCTGGCCATCACCAGTGTTTCTGGGCAGAGAGGGACTGGCAGGAGCCAGGTCTATGCAGGCAGTACCACCAGGATGGGATCTGAAGCAGCCAGCCCTCAGCTCCACCCGGGAGGGAAAAAAGCCAGAGCAGTTGGCTAATGTGACCAGCACCACTCCAAGTGTCCTCCCCTTGCACAGGCTGTTCTGTAACCAGCATCCTCCTGAAGCCAGCAGAGTCCCTGTCCCCCCTGGGCACTAAAAGACCAGACCCTGCTCCTCACACATCTGAGACCACACGCAGAGACATGGCAGAGGTGCCTCCATCATCCTGACCTGTGTCCTGGGGCTTGCCACCATCCCACCAGCATAGCACAGGAAGTCTGGAGACCCATGCCTTCACATAACCCTGACCCAGGTCTGCAAACCCTCTTTATCTGGATTCAATGGGTGCATGGATGCCAAGCCTTAATGTCAGAAATTTCCTAAATCTAATTTCTTCTTTAAAAAAAACTAATTTTTTGCTTGCTATTTGTGCCTGAGCTGTTTGCAGTAACAGCTTGAGGCTCCCCCTGGCTTGTGCCTGAGCCAAGGGTCCTTATGCCAGAAAAAGGCAGAGGATGCTGTTCCTGGGGAAGCTATCTCACATGAAGCAAGCAGGGATGCCAGGTCTAGCACATACCAGCCCTTGCTGCATTACAGCTGGGATCATCTCCCAGGTCTTGCAGCGGTTCCCCCTGCATTAACCCCTTGACATCCCTGCCAACACATTTCAGTTCCTATTAGGGCTTTTCCCACTTTCCCCAAGAGTGAAATGAACCAAAACTTGCCCCTTCATCATGGCTCTGAGGAGAATTTAATTCCAAGGTTCAAAGCTTCTCCATCCCTTCCCAGATAAAAGGGTGATCAGTGAAAGGGGATGATCTGGTTAATAAAAGCCAAAGAAGAAAGAGGGACCAAAGGGCCACGCCTATAGAGCAAAACCCAGCAGGAGAGAAGCAGCTTTTCTCTGGGCAAGCCTTTCCCCAGTTAATAATTACAAGCCAGGCCCGCCAGTTCCAACCCACTGCTCCACAAGAAAAGGCAATTAATTTAAGACTAATAGGATTTTAAATTCAAAACAATCTCAAGTGGGTTTGTGTGGTGGGCCATGAATGCACTGGAGAGCCAGCCAGCAGCAGGCAGGATGGGGGCTGGATTTGGCAGAGCAGATGGAGGAATTAAGGGTCAGGAGATGAAATCTCACGTCCTGCAGCCACTGGGCTGGTGATGGCAGGTCCCCATTTAGAGGGCAGCCCGGAGGAGGCTCTCCTCAATGGCAGGATGGGGAGGAGTTGTCTCATCTAGTTGCTAGTGGCAGCAACTGGACACAAAGAGAAGCCACCAGCCAATGCTGTGCCCAGACCACCTCTGACACTGGGAACAAGGGACTCCAAAGGCCATCCCCATTAGAGACAGCCGTGCGTTGGCCCAGGGACCATGACTTTCCCTTGTCTCCTCATAGCAGGTCCTCCATGAGGTGTAAGCATGCCCCAGCCATCCTTATTCTGACCTGGCATGGACTGAGTGTCCTAGGGAAGTCAAAGTAGGCCTTGGGCTCTTCAGAGACCTGTCATTCAGCCTGCAGTGGCAGACATGCTGTCAGCCTCTGCAGGGAAATCATGGCTGGGTTTCCACCTCCCACCCCAGATGGGCTGGTACAAAATCTCCTCCCAGTCCCTTGGGGACTCTCCAGCAGCACCCAGCCAGACTGAGCTCAGAAAAAGGGAGCAATGCCAGCCTGTGTCTTAGGAGAGGGCTGGAAGGGTAGGAACAGGGGACTCATTTGTTGTGGGAGTTGCATGGTGATGGTGGGGAAGGGATGAGCACAGGGGCCCTGCCCTGATCCCCTCCCTGGCAACCAGAGCCCTGCAGAGTCACCAGCATGTGTTGGGAGATGCTGAAGCTGAAATCCATGTGGAGCCACACAGCATTAGAAGTGTGTGTAGAAACAAGACAGCAAAGTGCAATACTATGGGCTGTGCTGATAGGGATCTGCAGTCTGACTGGCCAGATCCATGAATGGGGCTTGACCCAAGAGTTCCTCCCTCTTCACACTATAACCCCACAAGGTCTGGGATTTACTATTTTTGCAAGGGAAGACTCCTCTAAGGCTAACTGAAACAGACTCTCTTGAAGTATTTTAGCATGAACACATCACTCCAGAGCAGCTGGAGATGTGGGCTCAGCCTCATAAGGGGCTTAGATGTCGCAGCATGTCCAAATACCCTCATGAGTCTGGGTTTTGGCATCTGGTGTCACTACAGCAATTCCTTCCTCTGTCTGTAGGGACTCCGGGGACACAGGCATCAGCCAGTGAATCTTTGGTGCCATCAGCCCTCATGGAAGCACCTGCCACTTGTGCTTCCATGAGGATTGATGGCAGTGCACTTTCAAGGCAGGAAAAGGGCAGTGACATTTAGGAATATACACCTCTTCCACAGGTGTTTGAAGAACATTTCAAGAAAGTCCCCATGCAAATGGATTGGTATTAAGTCCTCTTAAGATCCCAGGAAGCTCAGCCTGGTAAATAAAGAGTGTTGGTGTTCGTGTAATGTCCTTAATCAACCTCCATGCCCCTGGGCAATGAAGAACCACAGTGCTGAACTGCAACAACTCTGTCCCCTGGCAGGTCCCCAAGGGAGCACTGTCCAGACTGGGGGCTGAGGTCACGTCTCGCACACTATATCCATCTCCAAGACAAGACAGATACTGGGCATGGAAAATGTTCAAGAGGATGATGCAGAAGAGCTTCCCAACACCAGAATATTCCTCCTTCACATTTTCCACAGTCACAGACACCAAGCCTCTTCCTAACCTGGGTCACAGAGTACATTTCTCCTGGCCTTATTTTGAGGGATTATTTTTACCCAATATCCCACTTTCTCTAGGAAAAAAAACCCCAAATTCCAGCCTGGGGAAAACTCCAGCCTCAGCTATGAGAGTTGGCAGGGTTGCAAAGCATTCAATGGCGAGTCTTTCATTGTGGAAAACACTGAGTGACCTTTGTGTGCTGGGTGGAGTTTCTCCAGCAAACAGGAGGGATTTATGGACCTGGGCACAGGCCGGGGGAAAGCTCCCATGAAATGTCTTTGTCACTAGCCACAGGAAGGACATGACCTATGGCACTGCCCTAACAGGCCAAGGGTCTGCCTGAAGAAGGGGGTCCTGCATGATGATCCCACATGAGTGACATGAAAAGCCAGGAATGTTCACCCAGTTGCAACCATTAAATGAGTTCTAGCTAGACACATTTAGCAGGGAGACAGAGGAATGGAGAAGACTGAGACCCCAAACACACAGGACTGTGACTATGGAGTAAGATGAAGGCAGGCTTGGTTTGACACCACTAAAAAAAGTTGCTTGTCCCTGCAAAGCTGGTGAAGAAAGCTGTCCAGATAGTAGGTGGAAGCAGGTCAGCAGACAAGAAGGAAGATTTCAAGGGCCTGAGGAATTGCCAAGGCTCCCCAAATCTTGCTGCATCCTCTCATGTGAAAACGCCAGTGGGAGGAGGAAAATCCAGTGGCTTGTAAGATGGCCAGAAAGTCACAGAGAAAAGGCCACAGGATTCTAGTAGAGGAAGGAAAAAAAAGCCTTTATTTGTTGTAGGTCTTGATGAGGAGGGAGTGGAGCATGATTTTGCTAATCCATCACCAATAACCAGACAAGGGACCATTGGTGTGTTTTGATGTTGATGAGACAACAATCAGCAGCTCCTCCTCCTCAGGGGGAATGAAGTTTTGTCCCATCTGGACATCACAGTAAGAGAGACAACACCCAAAGCCAAACAGGCACAGTGGGCAGAGGGTGGAGATTTTGTACAATCTGGGAGTGAGCATGAAGAAAGTCTGGGGAAACCACAGATGCAATGTTTATTGGAGCAGGAGGAGGACCTCACAGCCCAGGTGCAGAGACACACCAGAGTGTTATTAGAAAGCATCACCCAGCAGAGAACAGCAGGAGCTCATTCAAGCTGTGGCTTATGCCACCGTGGGGAAAACTAAAAGCTAGCAAGAAAAGCAGAAAGAAAACACACGGTGGTTCCAAGAGCCAAAGCAGCAAGAGTCTCATGGCTGGAGAAGGAGAAGCCTATCGGGACGTGACATAGAGCTCTGCTGCTGTCTCAGGGTCAGACCAGCTGAGAAGCCCACTCTCCTGGGTCAATAACCATGACTGGGTTTGAGATGCTGAGAGGACCAGTGACAAATGCTGGCCACCAGCCATTCAAATAAACAGTAGGCTGTCAGTTGGCCAGTGGCCACTCAAATAACCAGCCCCAAGCTAAAAAAATACAGCAAGATAGTAAATTTAGTAACCTAAAGAGAAACATTCCGCTACCAACCAGCATGCAAATAAGCCAGAAGGGGATATAGAGCTGACACAGTCCCCTGTTCGGCTTTTGATATTCAATGGCCCTTATCCAACTGGCTGCCAGTTGGTTATTTGCATTGGAACAGGAAACAAATTTTTCTCCTATTTATACTGCTTACCTCAGGAATAAACTAATTACTGTTATAAAATCCCATTCCCACAGTGTCCAGCACACATCTGTAACCTCTGGAAGGGACAAATATGCACAACTTGCCAGCTGGACTGTTCCATCGAAATGGCCAAATCCCAACTTGCTTTCTTGTTGGCTCTCCTGACTGGATGATGAAGCAAAGCCTTCCCTGCAAATGCCCCTGCTGCATCAGCTGTTTACCTTGCTCATAAACAGATCACTGCTACAAAACGCTCTTCCAAAGCTGTCCAGCACACCGCAAGACAGCCTCAGGACAGGGAAGAGGAGCAGGGAGCAATCTGCTGGTGTTTCAGTTCCTGTGGCCAAGAACAGGGCCAGCTGGCTGTTCCGAGTGTCCAGGCTGTGGAGCAGCTGGAATGGAGGTGGTCCAGCCATGCTGAGGTCCACACATGCCACTAGATGGAGTTTGACAGCGGGACAACTCCACATCAGTGTCTGCCGGCTGACATGGTCTCCACTGGAGATGGTCTCTATGATGGCAGAAGGGAATTTCTGAGGTCTGGCACTGGCAAAGGACTTCAAGTCCCACCAGAGTGGATGCCATCCGATCTACATGCACATATGCAAGTGTCACACAATGTGCTCTTGGCAGAGAGACCCTGCAGTGCCCCAAACATTCGCTAGCATGGAAATCCTACCCGTTACCTTCCCACCAGCTCACACACAAAAGGAAGCACCTACATCAACTACTGTCATGAGCTTGAAGGGACCCAAAAGCCACAACCATACCCAGAAGCCCCAGCTGGGATAGACCAAGCAATGCCTAACAGTGCAGCAAGAAACCAGGCATCCAAGGACACTGCAGTCTGGCCAACCCTCAGTGCTCATTTTGGAAGGCTTGCTGTTTTCTTCAAGACCCAGCTCCTGGAATCAGGGGATTTCCAAAGGAAGACTGAATTCATCCTCTGCATCAAATCCACAGAGACATTTTTAGAGAGTTGCACTGGCAGATGGCATCTAAGGAGCATGCAGAGGGTTGCTTTGGTTTCATCTCATTCTTACAGCCAGACTTGCCAGGTCCTGACCCATGAACACATTGCAATCACATGCTAGAGCCACTTTACTCACTGCAAACTCCCTGCTGCCTTTGGCTCCCTCCCTACATAGACCTTGGCAGAGAGATGTGCTGTGATTTTCCCTTGTCAGAGCACCTGAGCCAGCAGACCCCCAGATCTCTGTGTGGTGCCATGCCATGCCATTGCATTCCCTCTGCAGGACTTTGCAGAGTACAACATGGTTTTGGAGGCAGAGAAGAAACGATGGGTGGTACTCTGTCCCCTGGCTAAGCTGCCTATGGGTTCTGGCACATGTAGCCACCAGGCATATCTTGAAGAGCTGCTCTGTAGGGCTGGGAATAGGTGTGATGAAGTGCAAGTGGCAGGGAGGCAGGTTTACAATGGATCCTGAACTCTGTCTTACTTGGGATGTACCTCATCTGGCATTCTCCATGCGAGCTTGTGAAGCCAGGCCACAGGAACAGACTAGCAGAGATGAGGTGAGAAGATGAGAAGGAAGGAGAATGGGGGGACAAGGAAGACAGTGCTAGTTAGATGCTGCATCCACAGGTGGTCTGCTGGGATGCGAATGGAGCAGCAAGCATAGTCCTGCTCTGGGCTCACCTGGTTACTGAGAGCTGGTGATTCCCTCCACTTTGGCATTTAAGTACTTTGGCATTCTTTGTATGCCAGGTGTTAATGGTATGTCAGGAAGAAGTGTACATGCATTTTCAAACAGGGCAACACAGATGGGGACAAGTATGATTTTTTCCAAAGTGTACATGCTGCAAAGGTCGCAATGGGACTGTCTTTCTTTCTTTCTTTCTTTCTTTCTTTCTTTCTTTCTTTCTTTCTTTTTCTTTCTTTCTTTCTTTCTTTCTTTCTTTCTTTCTTTCTTTCTTTCGTGTGTGTGTGTGTGTGTGTGTGTGTGTGTGTGTGTGACAGTGGAGTAGTCCCTTCACACATTTAGGAAACAGGTTTTTATTCATATATCTGAAGATGCCAGGAGGAGCCATGTCAGGAGAGATCACACTGTCATGCAGCCTTTTTATATCAGAGATAACTAAATTGCTCTGAAAACATTCAAATTCTCTTTCCACTCCCATGTGTGGGCAGTTTTCTATCCCCACTCTCCTCTGGCATGTTCTTCTGTCTGTCTGCTGTCTACATCTATCCTCCTGCTCCTCTGGCCCACAGCATCAGCAGAAGGAGAATCAGAAAGATTCATCCAATCTGGATGAAATACCACTTATGACCCACACCAGTGAGTCTAGTCTAAAATAAACCCCCAGCACTCTATGACTCTGTCATAACAATCCACAGTCAGCACAGCAAGGTGCCCTGGCAGTGGTCCTCATTGTGGATATTGGATCCGGGCTTGGGCGATGTGTTCCTGAACAAATTCCTGTGGAGGCTTCACCTCAGGAGTTTCAGAACCCACAGAGGGTCTTGGAGAGCAGCTCTAAGTGTTAAGAGTCTGGGTGAGAAGAGAAGATGCTATGTGGCTACAGTTCATCACCCAGTCCCTGCTGGAGATCCCAGGAAGGTTGCTGTCTCCACAGTTGGGCCATGATGCCTGCTCATCTGCCAGGCATCCAGACAAATAAAAGGAGCTATAAAGAGACCCAGACAGATAAATCCAGCCCAAACAGCTTGCTGAGTTGACCAGCAGGCCCTGGCAGAAAGTATGGCTGACAGCAGCAGAAGGGTCTGTCCTGGTATTCCTTTGAGGTTTTGGAATCCCAAGAAGCTGGGATAGGAGAGCAGAGCTCACGGCTGCAGAGCAGGATTGCCCCTTGCAGTTGGGCAGAGTGCAAGGAGGGCAATGCCAACCTGAGTGGTGGGTTAAGAGCAAGAGCAAACTGTGCTGGGCAAGGGAGGCAGGAGAATGTGGACATGTGGAATGGAGCCAGCTGAAGATGGACTGCAGCAAAAATGGAGATTTGTCATTGCAGGTGTAGGCAAGGCAGGTGGAATGGGTGCACACCAGGCCCTGCAGGAGGAAAGCAGTAGGGGAAGTAGGGACGGGTGATTGGATCAATGATCTTCCTTGGTCTGTTTCCCAGTGAGGTGCTTCCCTATTATCCCTCCTATCTCATGTCCACCATTATGTAGTTTCTGGTCATGAGCAGGGCTCATTTGCATCCCATGACCCAGGGGGCTGGAGGATCTCTGTCATGCATGGTAACCATGCACCAGGACAGGAGGTTCCCTGAGCTGGCAGCAGCTTGGAAGCTCTGTGCTGCAAGATTTGAGCTATTTCTGAGATTGCAAGTCCAACCCAACAGAAGCCAAACCCCTCTCACCACCTTCAAATCCCAAGTCCAGACAATTTTCCTGGGATTTGAGCAGAGACAGCATCTTCCCAGGGGCTGAAGTCCACTCCAGATGGAGAAAGAACCTCTGAGGCTGGGTGTAAGTTAGTGGTGAGCCCCAGGGATTTTTCCACTGGGCTTCCCACACCCAGCACCACAGCCAGCTTCTTCAAGCAACATCTCTTCACAATGATGCTCCCCTGAGCATCCCCCAGGATTATTCATGAGAGTCAGATGGACACAGACTCAGAGCTCAAGGCCCTCTCAGATAATCCTAAACAAAGATAGAAAGCTGGAAAACTGGGAGGGGAGTTTGCATTTAGAAGATATCCCTTGTCAGTAGGCTCATGGACAAGCTACACAATGGCTTTTCGTCTCTCCTGCCCTTGAAGAGGTGCACAATGCCTCTTCCCTCAGCACACTGAAAAGAAAGTAATGCCTACAGATCTGCCAGAAGACATTTTTAGAAGGGTCCTTGTGCAGCATTTTGGTAGAGGAAGAAGACCCAAATGACCCTCAACAAGAGGGAAATTAAAGAAGGAGCTGGTTTGACCAGGACAGAAGGACAGCTCAGTCTCAGGGACATCTGATGGCTCTGGAGCTAGCTCTGAACAAAGCAGGATGGAAACAGCCATATTTCACCTCTGCACTGGCCATAGAAACATACCTGGTGAACAAGGCTGGGGAGTCCACATGAGACCATCCCTAGTTTTGTGTTCCACAGCCATCACCGTGGCCATGGAGATGGTGGGGTGTGTGACCTGGCCCCTTCCCACTCATGATCTCAGCCTTGTGTCATACCTCCCCATCCACACACTGGTGCAAGGATACTGCCTCACAAGTGTGTGACCTTCTCTTCAGGCTCACCCTACCACAGCAGCACCACCAGTCCTTCATCACCAACTCCACTTTATTGGCCAAGCATCCAATGTCTCCTCACACATATCTGGAGGCAAGTCACCACCATGTGGAACAGGCAGGGCCCAGGACAGAGAGGCACTCAGAGCAGATTAGATTTGAAATTGGGTTAATTGCGCCTTTCCATCATTTATTTTGCTTGGGATAGGTCCAAAACATATGAATGAAATCCCCCCATGCACGCTACACTGCTGACAAGCGGATACTGCATCTGGTTTGAATATGGCAAGTGGCTGCAGAGGCAGAGACAATGTGGAGCTGCTTGAAATACAACACACACCTCCTCACACTCCTGGCCCCCTGGACCATGTGCCCTGCAGTTACACCATTCTGAAGGACCCCACCCTGCATCCCCAAAATTTGTCCACCACCTTCACATGCCATCATCTCAGGCCACTGCCAACCTGACCTATGTCCCTGACACTGCTGGGCGGTTCATAACCCTGACTCAAAGCCAGGAGCAGGAGATGGAGGAGAAGGAGGACAACCCCTCAGAGCAGTATGGGGTAGCATCCATGGGCTGGGCTGTTATGGCCAGAATGGCTGTGAATAACACAGATGAAATGGTGACCTTCCCTGAAATTGGGAAAGGATGGGAGGGGAGATACAAAGGGAAAAGAAAGCAAGATGTGTGCCAAAGTTTTATTTCTCTAACCCTCCCCAGAGCCCCCTGTTAGCCTGTGAGCAGTGGTGTGTGATCACTCCAGGGGCTGCACAAAAGCACTGGGCCAATCTGTCCCCAGGTTCCTCAGGCTGGTTTAAGGGGAGGTGGAGCCAATGCCAGGAGAATTTCAGCAGAGGAAAGTCACCTTTGGTTTGATGGCAATGAGAGCAAGGTGCTGAGGGAAGGCTCTGGGGCAGCACCAAAGAACAGAGGAAGCCCTTATTCTCCCTGTATTCTCACACTGATCTGCAATCAGCACAGGTCAGGGACCTTGTAGGGGCTCCTGTGAAGCAAGAGACCTACCAGGGTTCTGCAAGGCTGCAGGAAGACATGGAAGTTTGTAAGAATTGCCTACATAGAGCCCCTTGGCTCATGGTGCCAGGCAGTTGCTGGAGGTGCGGGAAAGGATGCTTGATGAAGGGACGCCTTGGCAGTGGGAAGGACATGCAATGCTTCTCTTCCTTGGCTTTCTGGGAGAAAGACAGGAAAACATTGGCTTATGTTTAGGTGTCCCTTACACATTCTCATTTTAGTCCATCTCTCAGGAAAACATGACCCTGAGGTGCAGTGGTCACTTTGCTGGTCCCTGCAGCAGCATTGTGCCCAGATGACCCGGGTGTGAACAGGGTCTAGACATGGAGACAATGGATGTGCACTGGTTTCCTCCCAAGCACTGCTCCTGGCATGTACCCCCTGGTCCATCCCTCCCCCAAAGCTTGGCTGCCTCCTCTCAACTCCTCTCACCATGAGCACCTACGGAAGAAGGAGATGGGGAAGCCACAAACATCTATCCCAGTGCTGTGTGGTCCCCAGCCACTGCTTGGAGGACAAAGGTATTCCAGCAGCTGCCACTAGCATACAGTGGTAGGTTTTCTCCAGCTCCCACCATGGCACAGAGAAATGCCAATGTCCAGGCCGGGAGAGCTGCATAACACCCTTCCTCCTCCCTGCAGAACACCAGAGTCCTGATTTGCACAGGTGTTGAGCACCATCCATCCCCAGCAGCCTTCAGGGCTGTCACGATCACTCAGCACCTCCCAGGATCTGGCCTTTCTTCCCCTGTTCTTTTATGAACACATTATTTTACAGCTTGTTAATTTGTACTTTTTCGAGTTTTTAACAAGGAGCAGGGGCCAAGTCCCCAGGCAGTCCACTGGCCATGAGAAATCCCATTTGGTATCATATAAATTATTGCAGATATTACTAATATTGCGTCTATTGTGTAAATACTGACTAAATGTTTGAAAAACATAAATAAATGTGAGCTGAGCTGATGGCTGGAGCAGCTGCCTATGAGCTATTCTGGGCCCCCGGGGAGAAAGAATCCACATTTTAAACTAATGTGTAAATATGTAACCTGCCTCCGTCCCCCGCCATATCATTGTGAGCAGTCCTTGGAAATGACCCAGTCCCTCAGCTGCACAGCTATGATTTAACAACAGCTATAAATACATCTCATCCACTCGGCAACAGCACAAACAGGGGCTCACCTGGCAGTAAGAGGTCACCAAAAAATCTCCCACGTGAGCCCACTGTGCATGGACAGATGCATGGTGAGGGCCATGCTCAGTGCTGGTCCTTAAAGTCTCCCCTGGGTCCTGGACCTCATCAGCCCAGCTTCACAGACCTCAGTAGTGCAAGCCAGAGCCAAACATGAGCTAATGGACCACCATCAACTGATGGGCCACCAGGACCAATGGAGATTCTGCCTCCAAGTTGTGAGCTTCCTTTCAGGGGGCAAATGCCTCCACTCATTTGCAAGCTCTTTACCCTGTTCCTCATTGTTGCAAGAAAGTCACAGAGTCCTCCATAGTCATGGTCCTTCATCACCATCCAAAATTCCAGAGCAACATGCCCCTTGCCAGAGGGTAGAAGGATAACCCAAGGACTGGGTCCCCATATCCCACTGCCTCTCAGCTTCAGATGCTGGGATTTTCCAGCCCTTCCTTGCAAGTCTCCAATTGTCCCTGCCCCACTACCCAGGGCTGGCTCTGAGTGGAATGAGGATCCCTGTTAAACCCTTCCCCACTCAAACCAGTGGCGCTGTGAATTGTACTCCTGGCACAGCAAAGGGAGCAGGGAATCACAGACTGCAGGTGAGGGAGAGGAGACAGCTCACATCCCTGGGCTTTGCTTTTGGTGGACATGGGATGATGCTGTTTTTTTCTTAGTAAATTGTATATTTGTGACCTTCCCAATCTTTTAAATTGGATTTAACCCACATCCACTACTCAGAGCGGTACAAACATCTCTGGGTTAGCCCAGAGCCATAGTGCTCCTCCAGAGGACAATTGCTGCTAAATTGGCCACAAGTGACCGCGTGGAGAAGATTTGCTCTTCAGAGGATGAACAGCAGCACAGTAAATGTAGTGCCAGTCTTCATCATGGGTCCTGTCACTCAAGACTGCAGAGGGAGGCACTGGCAGCCACTAGGCCCCCGGCACACTGCCCATGGAGGGGAGGGAGAGGAGAACCTGAGCCAGGAAGATGTGAGTCAGGACAATAAGATCATTGCAGTGGGAGCCAGTCAAGGCTCCCCTGGACGGATGCCTGTGCCCTAAGGCAAAACATGGGATTTAATGTAATTTCTTTTGAGAAAGGTGAAGATCACAGTACGGCCTGCCATTTCCAAAGATTCAGGTACTTTTCAGGCATGGGGTGCCAGCTCCAATATTGGTCACAGAGAACAAAGCTAAACTCATATGATCCCCTCAGGATCAAAAGCCGCAGAGAGGTTTTCCCAAACTTCTCCTTTCTCCTACCCCCTCTCTGGTACGTCCAGACAGATGATTCCACACTGATTTTCCTAACTTTTTTCCCAAGTCCTGGGGATCATCCTAGTGCAGTGTCTGCTTTTGAGCCAAAAATCTCCCAGAGCCCACCATGGCCACAGATTCCTCCAAAACCCAGTTTGACTCCTCCAAGCCCCTGCAATTGCTATAGGTGCCCAGGCTTGGCCTATCAGGAGCAAATTCCACCCCACCAACCCCTCTAAATAACACTTTTTGGCTCTTACATGTCACATCTCTAAGCCCTTACATAGATCCAATGCATCAATGCATCAAACAGAGCCAAGCTGGTGAGGGACTGGGGGAGGGCAGCACAGGATTGCATTGCGCATCAGGGCTCAGCTCTTCCCCTGTAACTACAGATTAAAACAATAAACTCAGGAGGATCCAGCCTTTGGCAGGGACTATGAAGAACCAATGTTTGACTGGCCCACAGTTCACAGGCACACCCAAATAAATAGCATTGTTTATAAGGACTGAAAATTAAAAATTAAGGGCTGTGATTTTCAAAGCTCCCCAAGGAGCCCTGACATTGAACTCCCATAAAAATTAATGGCATTAAATCCCAGCCCTACATTTCTCTGGAGCGATAAAAAGAATATTCATTGTGCAATCAATTGCTGAAATATATAATCAATAATACTAAATAAATCCTAAGTAATTTCACTGCTATGGAGAGTTTCAGTTAGCAATAAATATACTAAATAAAATACCTACCATTTGAGTAGGAGAAATTACTGTAAGATTCAGCAAATTAGCTAACACAATGCAAAGTAATTTCATTCCTTATTTGCTGCTGGGAATTGAAGCCACCCATTTAAATTCGCTTACTCTAGCTGAATTTTAAGTTGTTTCTCCTTTCATATGCAAAATAAAATTTGTGTAGCTAAGAATACTAGAATTAGTATTCTAAGGAATATACAGGTGTTCCCATGTTTTTTGACAAAATCATGATCTGTCAGTCAAACTGCAGGAACCACTGCTTCTTGGAACAGTCTCAGGTTTGGCTGGAGGAAAACACAACCAGGGGTTTGATGCCAAGACTTTGGCCTTCCCCAGACATCTCTGCTGCGTTTCTGCATGGTTGCATGCACTTGCAGATGCCAGGATCTCCCACCATTGCCCCTCACATGTGACAGAATCTTTCAATTTGATATCAGTCACCTTCATCAGCCCTTTTGTGTGGTTTGCTGAGGATGAGATAAATGATGCACAAGACTGGATATGCCACATGAAACTCCTCCACCAGAGACATGCCATGGAGTCAGTGGATCCCATCCAAACACACACACAAACACATGTGTTCTTCAAGTCATACATCCACCCAGACCTGCCTTGTCCATGCTGTGGGTGTTCGACAGGAGGGCACCAAAGCCACAGATGCCCCACTGACATTCACAAACAGCCAGAAGGGACACTTCTTGCCCCATCCTCAGACCTTCATCTGTGTGGAACAAGCATCTGCAACACATCCTGTGCACCAAATTCCATGGTTGCAGCCTACATTCCTCTCTGAACATCCTATTCTCTCCACTGCATGTCCATAGCTGGGATCACCCCTCTACCTTCACTCGGCATATGGACCTTGCAGACATGCAAAAAGTTCCCTCATTTCCAGACAAACAGAAGATCATCAGCATAATTCATGATCATTTTCATTCCCTTTTCTGGGGAATTTGGTCGTCAACACTGTAGCTTTCAAATTCAGCTGAAGAATTAAGCACTGATCCCATTATAATTTAGTAGGAATCATGTTCCATTCTCCTCTAAATTCCTCTGAGACCCTGCCCCACCTTCAGGCCTCAACGGAGGAGTACACCCAGGGTGAAACCAGCTGTACCATTAGAAGTTACTGCAGCTAAGAGCCCTCAGGAAAGTCTGTAAGAAAAAAGGAGAAGGAGGCTACAGGTCGTGAAACCAGACATGCATACAGCCCGGTTATCCCAAATTAGCAAAATCTTTTTAAAGAGATGCCACGGTAAAGGGAAAGATAAAGAAAAAACTCTTGAAACTCTTCCTCTCATTTGAGGAATTTTTGGGTCTTCCCCTCAGCTCATATCCCACAATGCCTTATGCCAAATCCATACACTTAGTGGACCCACTGCAGAGTTTACAGGATTTTCAGACCTAGAAAATGCCAACCAACCTCCAGAGTCTGACCAGTGATGAGTGGGGAGAGCAAAGAGCAAGGTCGCTGCATCCCACAACATTGGCTTCACCATCAGAAGGGTCAGAGAGTTTGATGTGCATGTTTTCTTGCTGTGGTTGGGTGTGAGTTGGTTGGACACATAAGTGGCAATGGATGTGCACAAGAGCTGAGCTGAGCTGGTCATGGCGCACGCTGACCACCCAGTCACTGGGCCACCAAATCTGCCCCACAGGTCCACGTTCGTGGCCGTGGCCAAGTCCCGTTACATATGGCTGTGTCACCCTCTAGTGGCGTGTCCCAGCCAGCACGGCAAGCCAGATGTGCTCCCTGTGGCATGGTCACCATGAATTTGTGCTGCTGTGACTCTGGTCCTGTGCTGGTGGCAGCATGCACAAAGAGGACCTCCAAGAAGAAGTGCTGCTGCTGCTCTGTATTGAGTGTCATCCTCCATCAGCCGTGGCAGGGCAAGGTGTTCCTGTAGGGAGACACTGGTCCATAAAAGCGAGCAGAATGTTCCCAGTCCCCAAACCGCTCCAGAGTTAGACTAGGAAGGGCTGGAGGATGGCTTGACACAGCAGGACAATGTTACATATACCAGCCATAGGTACCAGAGTCTGTAATGCTCCCCTGCCTCTTTGAAGGCCTTTTTTCTGGGAGGACTGGGACAATAAAATGGAATTCCCTTCTGGCAGCTGCTGCCTGCAGATGGAGGGATGAGTGCCTGTTCTCCAGGCTGCAAAGCTAGCAAGATGCCTCCTCAACACAACGAGGATGTAGCACTCTTTATCACTGTTAATTTGGATAGATTTACTCAGCAGTTCTAGTTTCATATTCCCTCATGCACAGTATCACAACAGGGGCAGGATTGAAACTTGTTTCCTTGCTGCATTTATGGCTGACAGTTGTGTTTAGTCCTGAAAAACACAGCAGGTCTGACTCCCTGTTAGTTGTGTGTGCTGTGGGACATCACTGTTCCTGCTTTCCTAAACATTTAGTGTTTGTTTTGCTGGCTGATTCTCCCAAGCAATTCTTTCACAGCTTCATGTTTCCATGTATCCTCATAAGAGTAAGAAATGAAAACTGCCCTGGTTTGCCCGAGAGAGCTGAACTGTGTGGAATCAGTATGGTGTTTCCTTCGGTGGGAGGACAGACCCACTCTTGATCTTGAAATGCTACTAAAGCAAGTGACCACAACAGCCCTAAGAGAAGATGGGACATCCTGGGAATCTGCTGAGCATTCTGGGATATAGCCAGATCCTTAAAAATTCATCTCACAAAAATGTGTTTCAATTTCTTTCTACATTGGGGACCCCAAACTAAGCACCCTCAAACAGTTAGTATCAGGGGGTCCACTGAAAAGGATGCTGTCAGTGCTGCAGGCTCTGTTCACAATTGCCATAAGGCCCTTGCCATCATCTCCTGCACCTCTGGAGAGGAACTTCTTGGAGAGCAGTACTTTAAAACTTCCTCAATTTTCTGAAAAAAATAGAAATTCCCCAAGAGGCAGAAATCAGTAATCTGAAAAATGAAGAAATTACCCAAAAAATGCAGTTTGTGAAGGGGGGGGGGGAAATAAAATTTTTGGGCATTTTCCTACTCATTTCAGCAGGCCTGGGTCCATGCACACTGGTCACTCTGTACTGCTCATCTCAGCTTGGTAGAAAGCCAGAGAGATGGTTAAACATCTTCCCTATGGTTTTCCCTTGATGCCAGATGTGCCCCAAGGTATTTCCTGAGTCATGCAACATTTGTGGGCTGTATGAAGCCTGTAACTTTGTACAGTGTTTCTAGGATGGGAGATGACCCATATACCAATGTCAGCATCTACAACTGGGAGTCCTTTGAGACTGCTGAGTCACCACAACTTCGTTTACAAATTCTGGCATCAGTGACAGCAGCTCTGTGGGCCTGGGTCTTGCTGCTCTAACTTCCCCTTCAGAGACAAACAGGGGAAATGCCTCAGATCAGGAAGTGGTTCAAAAATCTTGATTTTGAGTACTCCTCATATAGGCTGCCAGGGGTGAATTTATCACACCCACTCATACAAAAAAAAACCCACCAAAAAAAAACCAACTAAACAGTTCAGTCTTTGGAATTTACCCAGGCTTCTCTACAGCTTTGCTATGCCTTGCCACAGCCTCTGCAAGAATAAATCACGGGGGAAAGATGAAGGGGCCAGCATTTCACCATGGGTTAAGAACGGACCCTGGCTGATTATCTTACAGTTCACATCCATTTTTCAGGTAATTACACTTAAGGAAGATGTGTTGAACCCTTTGTGGTGGGTTGCCCTACATGATCTTCCCACAGTGTGCTGGGGATCTGTCTTTTGTAGGATGATGCATCCTCAAATCACAGCAAAGGACCCATCTGAGGATCTCTAAAGGGTCCAGCAGGCCAACAATGTCCTCCAGACTATCAGAGACCGCTGTGGCATGTTGCACATCTCAGCATGGCATTCCCACCTGAGAACTCAGTATCCCCAAAATCCCATGGGTTCTGCTATTTCTCCCTCTCCAGGAGAAAGAATAGTGACCCATTTGGGGAAGGAACCTACTGGGGTCCAAAGTTAAAGGACACTAAAGATACCTTGGGAGAAGGAACATGGCCACCTCTCAACTTCAGTCTCTAGGTTGTTTACTGCCCGTAGGGTCAGGACATAGCGCATTTCCCTTGATGCTGAGCATCTGCCTCAGAAAATATCTGTGTTAGGGAGATCCTGTGCCCATAACATTCCTCTGAGACACTGCTTACGCAGACATCTGGGGTGATGTGAAGCTCACTATCTTCCACCTCCATTGCTGGGCTTCTGTGTTGTGCCTTTGTGCTCCTGGCATCTCTTCCTCAACAGCTGTGATTCCAGAGCATCTCTGCTACTGTGTTCTGATTTGCCAATACCATCCTGGTGGGGCTCCTGCATTTCAGCACTCAGTGGTCCACCCTGTGGCTTGGACATTTTGCCATCTTGGTAACCCACAATGCTCATCATGTGTCCAGGGCACAAATTCCAAGTGCTACCCCTCAGATGGGAGAGGACGTTGAGTCTAGCAGGTCTAAAGAGTGTCTAGCTCCTCCTCAACAGCCACCCATCCATTGGTCTTTGCCCAGAAGGCCCCAAGGAGTTACTCTGGAGGTGCAGCTCCCCTCATCAAGGAAACAAGGTGTTGCTCCACCATCTATCACCATCTATTCTCTGGTCACTGAGCACAAGAAACACAGGTCCATGGAAAATACAATCTGTCACTTTGTCTCCTCTCCACTTCCACCTGCCCATGGTTTGTCCCCCAAACACACGGAGCTTCCCTGCTCTTTCCTCCAGCAAATTCATTCTTTCTCATGAACCCGAGACTGTGAACATGTGCCTTTCTGATCCCATCTCCTCCCCAAATTCCCTGTGTCTGAGTCCCTCTGCATTTCATTTCCCTGGTTCTCTGGTATTTATGACCTATCTCTTTGTTCTGCTCTGGAGAAATCCCAATGCTGCAGAACTCAGCTGGCCAACCTCCCTGTGCTGCAGCAACCACGTTGTCTCCAGGAGAGTTCCCATTAGCAGGGGACAGGTGATGGATTCAGCACTGCCAGTACAGGACTGATTTCCCATGCAGCATTTTCCTGAAGTTCAAGCTGGATTCACAGATCATTAGATAGATAGATAGATAGATACATACATACATACATACATATATACATACGTACGTACGTACATATGTAGATATGTACATACATATATATGTACGTACGTACATACATACCTACAGAGATATACTGAGATATAAACAGAGATTTATTGAGCTATAAATGCATAATCATAAGTCAAACATATACAACTACCCACAACCATCATTCACCTCAACAGTCCCATTCCTGGTGATTTCTGTTAAGAATTTTTCTGAAGCACACCTGCCTTAGGAACTTAAGAACTCTAAATTCAACACGCAAAATGACACACGTCTGACTGATTACCTGTCTCCCATGTATCTCTTGCATCTGCACTTTTGACCTTCTGATCTGCAAATCCCTACTTATGCGGGGTCCACAGAAAGTAACTCATCAACCTGGAGCCTGATATCAGTACAGTTAAGTTGCTTTAGAAGGGGTTGCATTGCCACAGGAAAATTTTTCAGACTGAGCGAACCAAAACAGGTTGAAAACCACTGACCAGAGATTTTGGGATTCCAGGGAATGTCTAAGATGATTCAGAGGCTCTGCACTTCTAGAACTTAAATGTTAATAAGAAACTTAATTGACTTTAGTTGGGATGAACACTGCTATATTGACATGAGAAGGAAGCACAGACCAAGGGGTATAAAAGTCAGTATTTGCCAGGTGGGATAATAAATCCTGATTTTATGATCAATGCAAAATTTAGTGGTTGTGTTGCTGTATACAGTCCGCCAGGTAAACTGAGCCACTGCATTTCCTTTATTTCAATTAGCTGTGAGTAATTTGCTGAGATATTCAGGGTAATGTGTAACTGAGAGGTTCTGAGGGTTGTTCCCAGCCTACAACTACAGAACCTGACACCTCTAAGCAATGTGGAACATTTTTAGCCTCTGCTGGAGGCAAAAACTGAAAGTTAGACAGCACAACCCTAATTCCTCCCCAGATTGCTGGGATGGTTTCTGCCAGGTCCTTGCCCAACAGCCACACAGCCTGGGTGGGAGCTGGCGTAATGAGGCTGCCTGAACACCCCAGGGGAGGCTGGCTGCAAGGCGGGGGGGTCTGTGCTACACCTCTTCCCAGCCTTCACAACCAACCCAGGCAAACAAGCCGGTCATGTTGGTGTGGAAAATTCATCCTGTAGTCTCTGACCACAGAGTGACTTTTGTCAGATGGGAGAGCAGCGGCTGCCTTCCTGCATGGATGTTAGGCAGCTTTTGTGTCTGGTCTTCTGCACACCTCTGTAGAGCCATAAAAATCTGCCTTTTTTCCCTGCCATGGACATGTCAAGCTTCACTGATTAGGTTTGCATTGTATGTAGCTATTAAAGCCAAGCATTTACAGTCCTTCCAGTTTTGCAGGATAATTTCAAAAGCAACAGCCCCATAGAAGTCTTTCTCTGTAGTTGAATAACCTGATTTGTACAAATATTTTAGCAAAAAAATCTGGGCTATTCTGATTTCTATGTGGCTTCCCTCCCTTCCTAAGAATAATTGCACCAAATCCTCCAAGACACAGGATAAACACAGTGGTTTCACTTTATTATAACAAACTATCGATTTTTCAACGCTGCCTCACCATGTCTCTCATTTGCCTTTTTCTCCAAAAGTTTTTGTTTTCGTAATTTTACCACCATATTTACATAGAAATGCACCAGACAGCTGAGGGGATTTTACTGTCTCTTACATTTCCTGTTCTGTTGTTTAATTAGTCATTTCTGAAAAGAATATTACTTAAAATAAGAGATTTCCCCCTAAAAGAGGAAATTAAATAGATGAGCCCCAGACAGCCCAATGCTGCTGCAGGAGCTTAATTCCTGATGTGTTTCAGGAGAAACAAGGACTTGGTTCAGGAATCACGTTCAATTATCAACTGCATTTTGGCAAAGCAGCAGGCTCAAATTTTGAATGAGTGCAGCAACCTGTTCCTTGCCTATCTCCCAAAGCCTAGCTCTGCTTCTTCCTCCCAACCAGGAGAGAATTCCCTATCCACAAATCTTCATCTGACACCAGCATGAAGAAGTGTACAGCCAACATTTTGCTCTACACGCACCTTCAGAAACAGAACAGACCTCCAGAAGATGCTGCTCATATCTCAGGCTCCCATTTCCTCCACTTGATAGACGCAGACTGAGCCAATGGAAGAGATGGCTCAACAGAAACACTGAGACTTCTTGAAGAGGGTGCGGAGGGAGAATACTGTCCCCTTTTAAAACATTCCCCAGTCAGGCCAGGGAAATGCAGGTTAATGCCCTCCAAACATAGCCATGCTCTGCTGTAAGGCCAGTGTCTTGTCATTTATCTGATAGCCAAAGACAGGAAAAGCTCTGTCCTTATTGATACTCCACATGGCTTTCAAAGGGCTTGGCCAATGCAACTCTGCATCCTCTCTGCCAAATAAAAGAGGAGGAATTTACACACGGAGAAGCAGAAATCTTGGGTGAGAAGCAGCAGCAGACTTTGGTCCTGGACTTCTCCACTGACCCGGACAAGCTCATTTGTCTCTGTCTGCCCTTGTCATGGGATAAAGCTTGGAAGCTCTTTCCAGGCACAATTTTTCTTGCTTCCAGTGATTTAGAAGGTTTTCCCCACTAAACCATCCCTACCAGTGGACCAAAGAATCCCAATTAGCATCTCTCTTTTCCTTGATTTTCTTCTGTTCCTTCACACCTCTGGTTTGTATCCCCAAAAAGCCATGTCTGCATGACAAAACAAAGCAGGCCAGGGAATAGTGGCATTGAGGGTAAAATGACATGAAGCTGTCAGAGACCATACAACAAAGCCTAAAACAAACTTGCCTTACCTACACCATGCCTTCGGACAAGACCTCCCTTGCTCTTTACCTAGCCACTGTCTGCAAAGTACATGTTGGCTGGGCCAAAACCACACCAGCAGGAGTACCAACAGGTTGAGTTGTGCAAGGAAGGAAGGAGGTGGAGAAAGACACAGCCCCATGACCTTTGAAAATGGTCACATACAGGAAGAGAGATGTGGACATCACTTAGGCTGAACACCTCGGCAATGGTAACACCACCTGGGGTGGGTGTAGGTCTCATCTCTCTGGGGAAACTTCATTGCAGACTTGCAGTACTTACTGAGGCTTCTAAAAAAGGGAGGAGGAGCAACCTTTTAACACAAGCAGATAGTGACAAGACAAGGGAGAACAGTTTCAAACTAAAAGAGAAGAAACTAGATTAGATATTAGGAAGAGATTATTTACTAAGAGGGTGGAGAGGCCCTGGCACAGGGTGCCCAGAGAAGCTGCAGCTGCCCCATTCCTGGCAGTGTCCAAGGCCAGGTTTGGACAGGGCTTGGAGCAACCTGCTCTAGTGGAAGGTGTCCCTGCCCATCACAGGGGGGTGGAATGAGATCATCGTCAATGTCCTTTCCAACCCAAACCAGTCTAGGATTCCATCATCTGCAACATGCTGAATGTGAAGATAAGCTGAAGACAATTCCACAAGTCATGAATAGTCTGAAGAGTGTTCACCCCTGCCCAGTCGTCTCCTGACCATCACCACCTTCAAAGACCCTTTGCAATCCTGGTGGCCTCCATCCCTCCTTCCACCCTGCTCAGCTGAGCATGGCTTTCCCAGCTCCCCTGACGGGGGATGAAGCCTCAGTGCTCCTAAATGCCTGAAGGTAAAATAAGCACTGCAAAGGAGTGGATCAGGGTGTTACGTATCCAACCAGCCTGCAATCTCATTTTCTCCCTGGGCAGAACGCATATGGCAAAGGTTGCAGTTGTAAGCTGTCACTCCAGTGCTGGCTGGCTGCACGTGCACTGCCGGGTATGGCCACTCATCCAGCACC
This sequence comes from Entomyzon cyanotis, assembly GCA_024500445.1. NCBI lineage: Eukaryota > Metazoa > Chordata > Aves > Passeriformes > Meliphagidae > Entomyzon > Entomyzon cyanotis. The sequence continues at coordinate 7,864,161 of JAKEPQ010001025.1, forward strand.
TGGATCAAGATTTGTTTCTGCAGTGCTACAGACTGTTTGGTGTAGATGGCACCCAGTTGAGTGGGGAAGTTGGCTGGGATATATTTTAAACACCAGAATCAGGAATTGTGATAACAATCTCCTCTGTAGGAAGTATAAGCCAGGGGACAATTCACTCACAAACCTGTGAAAAAGGACCTGTCTGAGCAGTGGAGAAGTTGTATCTTTCTGCAATAGTATGGTTTGAGAGCATTCACAATATTTGGGGATGCTCTTAACTTCCCTCATGGACAGCACCCACAAATTCACCATAGTCACTCATTTTTCCCAGAGAAACTTTGATGTTGTGTTCAGAGATAACATCCAAAAGAAAGTCCCCAAATCCCAAGCCACTCAGTACTTTTTTCAGTGCCCTATTTGATAATAAAATTGGATGAGTGAATCTTACCAGACTCAGTGCCAGATTTCAGGTGACGCCACTGAAGATTTGTTAGAACTGAAGACCTGCTTCTGGAGACTCACATAAAAAAATGCACATTCCCAAGCAGATTATGAAATCCGTATGGGGCTAAAGGCAACCTGCTGCAGCTAAAAAAAGGTTGGTCTTGATGTTCCAGTGGTCATTGTGATGTGTTGAGCTGCCCAGGTGACAATGGCTTACAGCAACTGCTCGCTCCCTAATTGTAATGGACTCGACACAGTTCTTTTGTCAGAGCAATTTTCATCTTTGCAAAGCTGCCTCTGTTTGTGAACAGCAGTCCTATACAGTCCCTGTCGGAGCAGTCATCAGCACCACTGGGAAATGTTTGGGCAGTTAGAAATAAATTTCATCAGCAAAAACACAGGTTTCTGTAAAGGAATACAATTGTCTTGTATTTTCTGGCATAGAGGCTCCCAGAACAGCTTCTCCTTTCTCCAGGACAGGATTAATACATGTACTGTTGCTAAAATGTCCGATATTTATGTTCCATTAAATCCAAAACAGAATTTATTTCTATTCAGAGACAACTCGCACAGCCTCAGATTCACCCATGAGTTCTCCTTTCCTTTTTCTTGCAGCTCTTCTCCCCATCATATGGTGGAGACTATCCTCCAGGTTCTGGAGTACCCCACTTTCAATCCCATTTGGTAAGCCCATGGGGCATCAGAAAGCTGAAAAGAATCTGTAAAATTTCTCTCACAAGCTCCGTGACAGATAGCACCAGTCGGATCCAGAAACTGAGCAAGAGTGCTACCTGCCTGCACTTACCCTTCAGTGTAGTTTATATTTACATCACTTATATCCAGAGCCTGCATGGATATAAGTGCTTATATCCAGTCCCTTTGCATGGACCTTTGCATGCTTTGTTGCCTTCACATTGGTCTCAGAGCTGAAAACTCCTTCCTACTACCACTGCTGGCCATTTTCCTTGCCTGTGGTATGGCGATGGTAATTTCTCTTTCAATAAAGACACACCTGGGCAAGCCTATGAAACACTCCTCGGGTGCATTTCATTCCTCTTCCCATCCACTGAAATATTTACACATTAAAGGGAGTCTCCTTATCTAATGGGAGTTTGATGTTCATTATAGCAACACACAGGCACTAACAAAGAGCAATGCCTTGTAGCCTGGGGTGGTCAGCAGGGAGTGAACTCCAACTCACACTGGGAGTGACAACAGGCCTTCATCACCAGCTGCTGTCCTGAGAGGGGGACACAGGAGGGGGCCTGCTGGTGTGTCTCTTAAACATTCCGCTGGATTTGGGCCTTCCTCTCTTCCAAATCAGCTGGGCTTTAGGTTTTTAAAGCACCCAGGCACCTTCTGAATCAGAGGCCAAAAGAGCCCAGCTTGCAAAAAGCTGCACGTAATGACCAAGCAGTGTTTCATGGGCATCTTAGAAAAGAGCAAGGGACCCACACTCTTGCAGTAAGTGTCCATTTCCATATTCTGCCCTCTGTTCACACATTCATCACCTCCTCCACCCCAGAGACTGTAAAATAAACACCCCTTCTGCCCTGCTGCACTGTTATCATCTCCACAGGCAGCTCACACTTGCACTTCCTTTTTTGGACTTACTCCAGATGTGTCTGCATCTGCCTCCCCTCTGGCATGGGGGTACCCCGCATCACTCCATGGACACTCTATCACATCCTGTGAATGTGATCCCACACTGTGACTGCTGCAATGGCCTGGCATTCGTGTCCTCCTGCTGGGTAAGTCAGGACGGTCCCCTCTGTTCCACCTGCTACAATGGAGACAGAGCTTGAAGCTGCTGTAGAAGCAGGTGGACATGATCTACAACTCCTCGCCCAGGCCAAGAGAAGTGTCAAGAGGTCTTCCAGCTCATGTCAAGCACCCACTGCACTACACTGCCACCACAGCGACCCCAAAAAGAGCTGCAGGGTGCCCTGAGCCTGCCTGCAGCACTGCCAGCCCTGGCACCAGGAGAATTTCAGCCAGGAGTGCTCCTTGGGCTGCAGATGTCCATGCCAGCCAGGACCCCAGGGTCCATGCCCACACTTCTGGCTTCTGTTGAACACTCTGGTGTTTCTCCTTGGCAGGGAATAACACATGGAAAGACCCAAAAGTAGGATATTCCCATGGACCCACATGGCTCTGGCCAGCCAGCCACAGCCCTCTAACCTCTCATTCCACTTAGCCTCTCAATTAGTTCTTGCTTTCTTGACAAGTTCACTCAACACCCTGAGCAATTAGAAGCCAGAAGGCTTCAGTTTTGTCTCAAATGATGAGCCAGATTAATCAGCTCCAGTTGCACTGAATTGCCCAGACAGGGCTCACAGCATCTACCTCCGATTCACCAGCAAAGCAGCCAGCATCCTGCTTTCACCCAGGATAATCTGCAAGGATTTGAAAGCCAGATGAATGACTAGGTGAGGGTGGGCTGCTGCCTGTTAGGAGCTGGAATATAAATCAAAGCACTTTGAAATTAAATCCTTGCTTTGACAGGGAACTAATGCAGAGATTTTAAAGTAGGTGTAATAAAGTTAGACAGGCATATGTGCAGCCTGGCGCAAGTTGCTGTGCTTTGAATGTGTGCCCCAGCTACAGGAAAATGGAGTTGAAAAGACAAAGGGAATTTTGAATAGCTCCAAACCAGCTTGGCAAGATTCTATAGATGGTAGCAAGAGGTTTTAGTAATGGCCCTAAGTAACAACACTGTCAGGAGGAGATTCGGTGCACAGTTGTGGCTGCCTGGGATCTTAGATTTCACACCAAGTAGCCAGCTCATGTTGCTCCTGGCTTTAAATTAAGTCATTTGTGCCTATATGGATAGACAGAGGCATGGTGGATGGAGCAGAGATAGGGATCCCCACCACATCTCTTGGCCTCGGGGTAGTAAGCCATGCTGTTAAGAGCTCTTGGGATTTCCCAAGAGTTGACTTTTCCAGACAGCTTCAGAGGTGAATTTAAGCCTTGATATCTGGTCAAGCATCACCCTCCACCTGCACATTCTAGAGCCTGCCACCAGCCGCTGCAGCTGACAGCTCTCCACAGGGCAGCCCTTGCTGAGATGCCAAGGGTGTTTGCAAATTCGTCCCTTCTCTGGCTCCAAATGCTGTTCTCCTGATAAAACCCCCAGATAGATACCCCCAGACAGAATTTGCCCAGACCCAGACCTTAGCTGCAAATTTTCAAATGCACTTTGGCATTTATGGTGAATCCTCAGAAACTGGGATCTGGGAACTCACTCCCAATCAAAGGGGTGCTTGTTGAGGAAGGCAGCCTGGGCGATGCCAAGGCTGCTCTCAGCAACAGGGAAACCCCAGGCAGCGCCAGAACATCTCACGGCTCTGCTTCTTCACAGCCACAAGGAAATTACCCCAGAAACATCAAATGCGGAAACCCCCGCCCCTCCCCTCTGCGAGATTCCCCCCTCTCTCCCCGCACCCACCGAACCCACCCGGAGGTGCCGCTCGGTGGGTGTGGCAGCAAGGCGGGGGTGCCGGCGGATCACCCGCTGGCCTCCACGTCGCCAGAGAAGCTCCCAATGCCCGCCCCGCCGTCGGAGCCCCCGATGCCCTCTTCGGTGTCCTCCCCGCCGCCGGCCCGCCCCGGGGGTGTCCCCGGCATCGGGTCCCGCCCAGGGAGCGGCGGAGCCGGGGCGGCCCCCGGAGCTGCCTCCGCCCCCGGCCCGCCTCCGGCCCCGCCGCTCCATCCCGGGACGGGCCGGCCGCGCTGACAGTCGGGCTCGGCGGCCGCCGCGGGAGCATCAACCGGGCAGCGCCCGCCGCTCCTGCCCGCGCCCACCTGCGGCGGCGGCTGCCCCGGGCGCGGGGCGGCGGGGGCGCTGCCGCCGCCGGCTGCGCGCAGTCTCACCCCGCCTGCCCTCCAGGATGAGCCCGGAGTATTCTCTGCGATCCTTGCTGCTCATCATCCTCGCCACCTTCTCGGCCAACGCCAGCAACTGGCTGTGAGTAGCTGCGGGGCGGGAAGGGGGGGGGGGAACACGGACTCGCCGCCACTTGTTGGTAGCCCCGGGAGCGCGGAGCAGAGCAGGTGCCGCGGGGTTGGGCAGCATCGGGGCGCGACCCCCCGCAGCGATGCTGCTCGGTCCCCGGCGGGGCATCGGGCGCCCGTCGCCATCGCGCCGATCTCCTGTCCCTCCTGACCCTCGCCGCCGTGGCGGTGGGGTCGCAGCCCTCATCGCAGGCAGGTGGGCGGCAGGGGATGCCGACTCTCCCCAGCCGCTCAGTGGCGGTGTGTTACCATGGCTGATGGGACAGCGGCTGGTTATCTAGCCCCCCTCGCAATTTTTGTCCTTAAGTTATGAATCTGGATCACGCCGGGATCACGGGCAGAGGTCGGGGCATCAGGTCGGAGCGGAGCCTGGGGGTTGGCGAGATGCCACGCGAGGGCCAGCGGTCCAGGGGAGGATTTGGCAGAGCTGGGGCAGTCAGACGTGCTGGGCCCGGGGATCTGCAGCGAGCAGGGCTGGCCGCGCTTCGGCCCCCCATTCCCGGTAGGAAGACGGGTGTCGGGCGCTGTTGCACGCCGCAAAGGAGCCCGATGACATCGGGAACCCGCTGAACAAACACTGAAATAATGCGTAAGGTAAACAGGGGCGGAAATCGTTCTGGAAAATTCCTACGTGTTTGCGAAGGCGGTGGGACTGCTTTCTGAAGAGGACACCCCTCTTCCCCCTCCCCGGGGCAGAGGGAATGGAGCATGACAGCACTTTCCCACCTAACTTTGAACGAAGGCATCGGTTCCTTCTAATAAATCTGCTTTGGTGGGAGATGGTGCTTCCCCTGCTCCCCGTATTGCCGGCTGACGAGAACTAATTAGTTCCTGTGCACGCACCCTGCAGACCCGCTCTCCGGCTGGGAGCATGGGCCGCCTCCATCTCACCTTCCTGGATTTATGTCGGCAGGGGCAGGTACACCACGCAGGATGGGGAGTTGCTGGGGTTGTCAGCATGAAAGATCCCGAGTGTCTTGTACCTTTCCCAGCAGAGGTGCTCAGGTGGGCACACATCCTCTGCGCACGAAGTCCTCTCTGCATCCGGATACATCTCCCATCTCTCCTGCCTTTAGATTTTGACTCGCTGGAGGCTGTGGGATGTGGGTCGCGTTTGGACGATGCTCCCCAATGCCTGGGGAAAGCGCCAGGTCAGCGGCACTCTCCAAGTGTCCTGCCTGTGGGAAAAGGTGGCTGCCCGGGATGTGTTAGTGCTTAGTCCTTCTCCCCTCCTCCTTTGCCAGATGGAGCTACTTGCGTGCCACACGTCTCCAGCAACTGGTGGGTGGATCATAGCAGCTATCAAGGTGGTCTTTTAAGCTGTCATGTGTCTGGTGAAGGTATATTGGGAACTGTGGGAGTGTTTTTCCTGCAGGAAGAAAGTCCTGCTGCGGAAGCTCTGTGGGATGATGGCAGCGTCGGCTGCCCTGGGACGGGCAAGGGGGGAAGTGGGGATTTCATGAGTAAGGTCAGCAAGCTGCCTCCCACGGATGCGCAGAAGTGGGACTCCCCTCGGTCCCCGGCGTTGCACGCAGCTGGGATAGGATTTGGGAGGCGAGGCGGAGGGGTGATTCGCTGCAGTAGTCGGGGAGGGCTGTGTGCAGCCGTCCGTGCTGGCAGAGCAAGGGTGAGCGCGGGGGGCTCGGCAGCAGAGAGTGGAGGGCTCATTCCTGCCAACAGGGGAGGAAAAGCAGATACATTTCAGTGCGTTTGAAAGGAAGGGGGTCAGGTTTTTTGATGTTGCAAATGTATCACGATAAAAGGATCGTCCCCCGCTCAGTGCTTTTTATTCTTTGCCTTTAGGATTAAGACAATTCCTATTGTTTATCTTCTCACATCAGAAACAAAGGCTGCTGGAGGCAATAAACAGAGTTAGAAGGATCCCAGGAGTTACCAGATATTCGCGGAATGAGTGTGCCTTGTATGTCTTCACGCGTGTGGGCTTGGCATGTTTGGTGTTATCCCAGGGTACTGCCAGCTTGTGCCCAAGCACACAGGACGTATCCAGCCTCGCCAGGCACACAGTTCTGCACAGAGGTGTGTGCACTGAGTGGCAGTGCGCAGTGAAGTTTGCTTTTCCAGAAACCTGCTGGATTAGTGATTAAGCTCAGTTGTGAACTTTTTTTTCTCCCCCTAAAGCTCTAAAGCTTCTTTCGACCTGTCCAGACTCGCATTCCCCCAGCAGTTTGGAGAGATGCGGCTTGCAATGCTTGAGCTAGGAGTTTCTGTAAGCCTGGCTTTGTGGGGAAAGTGCTCGTTTTGGCCATGCAGTGGTGTCTGCTGAGCTGCCCCATCGGGTATAAAAAGGAGATGGTGTGAGGATCTCTCAAAGAGATCACTCTGCTACAGTGGCTGTTGAGCTGGAATGGATTTTCCAAATCTTTTCAGTAAACAAACCAAGCTACATTCTCCCTGGTTAGGAAGCAAACCTCAGGTGTGTTTTCTTAGTGTCTTGAATTTGGGGAGTTACTGCTTGGCTTGTTGCCTATCCAGAAAGCCTCTGTTCTTCAAATCTGAAGAGATGCTCTGTTCCCACTTCTTGTGAAAGCCTCAGGCTTGCTCTTCCTCCTGACTTTGGAGGCTCAGATAATTTTAAAGCTTTGCCTCCTGCCTCTTCAGGCACAGATTTGTAAATTAAATACAGGGCTGTAGATAGAGCCTTTTACATCTCAGTGGCTGTGCACAGGAAGGTCCCTCAGGCTTCTGCATCACTGAAGGAGTCCAGGGATGTGCTTTATACAGGGAAAGCAGATGAGTTACTTTTCAAAGCAACTTGCACTTCATAGACTCCACATGTGCAGTGATGTGGTTGAATTTGGAGGCAAGGCCTCTTTGTGCCCCAAACCCACCCTGATGCTGAGGGTGTTTGATAGAGAGTTCTAGCCAAGCAAGCATTATTCCACAGCTGGCACAGGAATGCTGGGCTCTGGTTTCAGTCCAGTTGTTTAGTTAGTTAATTATCCATTTATTTACCTATTTTGGAGAGAAGATGTCCACGTGAAGAAGTGAACTAGAAAATGTGCGAAGTGAGTTGTGGATGTAAGCATCCGCTAACTGCATGAGGCACTGGGGCCCACAGCCTTGCTCTCTAACTGTTCAGGGGGGTTGAATGAGAGAACAGAAACAGAAAACATCAGATACAACAGGGTGGGGTCCTTTAGGGGTGAGACCTCTGGTTATCAAATGGCCTCTCTCCATTTTCTTGCAGCTAAAACTGGCTCTAGAGGACGCTCTCCATATGGACATGCTTAGTCCGAGATGTGGTTATACCATTGCAGAGCAGGGTGTACCACCAGCAGCTCTGTCTACCTGTTCTTTACAGGGATTTAAAATTTCCATCTGGGCTTGGGACTTGGCTTAAAGGGCCAGGAGCACAGATGGACTTTTAAAACCTTAAAAAACAAAAGCATTTGAGTATTCTGGGAAAGCTTGAAGACATTGTGAGGGTCCAAACAAGCCTGGCTAAGCTGCTCTCTAACCACTTTTGAGGGCTGGTGAGGAAGGGATAAAAGGAGTTTGGATTTCCCTGGCCCCCTTTCATCGGAACATCAAAAGGTGCTTTGCAAACAGGGGACCCAACTCTCTGTTCCCATGTCTGCCAGCTTAGGAGTGGGGATGTTGCAAAAGCAGCCGGAATGCTCATTTTGTTCGGGTCATTATGCAGTGCAGAGGATTTAAGAGGAAGCACACCTGGGTCCTGCATTTGCATCCTTCTGGTTTTAAAACAGGCTTCATTTTTTTAAGGTGAGTCTCCACGGCTTTGATAGTGGGGAGAGATCACTTCACCTAGAGCCTGGCTTGGTTTAATTTTGTACAAACTTTCTTGCCTTGTCATTGCAACGCTCCCGTTTTCAACCTGGCAAGGAACGAGTCCAGCGTTTTCCCATCAGATGCCATGATGGCATGGCACAGATTCTGCAGGTGCAGCTAGCTCTAAGGCAGAGCTGTTCCTGCCAAGCTCCGCTCCGCTCTCCATGCTACTGGTCTTTGCTGTGAGGACAGTGCTAGGGAGGTTCCCCAGTCACATCTGTCCCAGTAGCAAGGGTGGTGGGTCACACCATTTGGGTTTGGTGAGGAATTTTGTTACTTTGAGGGGTGCTGTGGGTTGGATGAGTGGCCCTCCACTTCTGGGATGCTGAGGGCTCCTTTGCATTGCTCTAGGGATCCTGTCAGGTTCACAAGGTTGGTGCATGCACCCATGGCACCCATTCCCAAGGCTGTGGGGTGGGAAAGTGAAACTGCTGGAAATATATTTTAATTTTTATTTATTTATTTGTAAGTCTTACCACTTCTTACAAAACCAGTTAATTTTAGCTCAGTGAGGAAAATGGACTGGTTGTGGGTTGCACCCTGGTGGTTGCACCCAGTGGTCCTTGCACTGGATTTCCAAACAAGTTTGGCTTGTCTCTGAGCAATGGTCCTGTCTGGCAGACACCCTTCAGGGCTGTATTTGCCAGGGTGTAGGAGGGCCCCATGCTCTTTGGTCCTCAGTAGTGATGGGCATTTCTGTCCTTTCCTAAGAAAGCCTCAAATAAAATTACACCCTAGTCTTCAACAGCAGAACCTAACTCTAGGGGTGATGGACAGGAGGGAGATAAAACCACTCTGCACACCAGGCTGTGAAGAACTGGATAAACTCCAAATATGAGCAACAGCAAGAGGCAGGTTTCTTTTTTGCAATGGCTTGATGTGACTCCATGAATCAGAACTAGACTTTTGCATTGAAGCAAAAAAGTGTTTATGTCACTCTGCTGAAAGCTACTGTCCACTTGCTTAATTCATTCTTGTACATGTAGAGAAATGCAGTACAGCCTCTTTCTTAAAATGATGAAATTGCTGAGCAATTCTGGCGGTTAACAGTTTCTAGGATATTCTTCTGTATTTCCTTACAAGTGCAATGACACTGGCTCTTACAACAGTTGGTGATTTTTCCTTAAAGCTTGAAAGCCTTGTAAATCCACAAAACCTGCAGTCATCCAAGGCTGCTTGTATGGCAGACTCCACTCTGGATACTCGATGCAGGTAACCTCTGCCTTGCCCACCCCAGGGTGTCTGTCCCCAACACCTGTGGTTGACCCCTAGCAGCATCCTCCAGGCTCTCTCAGACCTGCTGCCATGGCTGTTGCACTTCACAGCCAGGAAGATGCCATGCAGGATCTGGCTGGCTCAGCAGAACTGAAGTCAACATTGTGCTTTCATGAAATTACTTGGGGAAAAGTAATTGGGTCTCTTGGCCAATGGAGCATGGCCTGGGGCCTGTTGAAAGTTGGGTGAAATCAAACTAATCCTGTAGAAGGCCTTTTTTGCCACATATTTGCAAATTCTGATCGAGACTTAAAACTCATCAGATTTTCTTCAACCACGTTTAGCCTGAAGCACTGCAGAAGTTGGCCTGCACTTGCCTCCTCTTGCAAAAATGCATTTGTGTTGTACCTGAGTCCAGGAGTAGCTTCTCTTGATTTGTAAAGGAAGTAAAGGATATTTCCTACACATTCAAAGCAGATTTTCAAAATAGATGCTGTTCAGGCTCTTCCCAGCTTCCATCCTCCTCTTCCCCGTTACAAAGTGGAGATTTTGCCCCCACATCCTCAGAAAGCCAAAAAGCAGCACTGGCTCAGGACCAGCAGCTGACCATCTCACTGTCTCCAGAGATTTGTGACGAGGGAGACAAGCCACCACCAGTGGCTGGGGCATGGGTGTTTGCTGGCTGCACATGGTGTTAGGCGCAGGGTCCAAGGGATAGGGGACAGGATTGGAGGTGTAGGCTCACCCTTGAGCTGAGGGGTGGGAGTGTAGGCAGGTAATGGTGAGCATAGCAATGCCTCTTCCTGGGTATCTCTTTTGGCAGCTGTTAAGTGGAGATGAAGCATAGGTGGGAAAAGCAGGTTTCAGCCAAGAGATGGTGCCCTAACTGTGACAGGAAGGACTGAGGCAGACAGGTGTGTTTCGTCCAAGAAAGAGACCAGACAGGCTCTCAGATGATGACTTTGTAAGTTCTAGTTTACACTTAGAAAGATGGGATGTCTAATCCCAGGAGGGGGATGTCCAGTCCCTGGGAGGGCCAAGTCCTGCTACAGAGCCAGCAGCTGGACAAGAGCAATCTTGCAGGTCTCCTGCAAATCCTGACAGGAATATGCCCAAGCTGGCAGACTTGAGGAACAATGGATGTGGTGGGCCCTACCAGCCTGGTGCTGTTGGCACAGGGAGAGTGGCACTAAGCCCAGTGTGGGACACCACAAGAAATCTTGGGGGCTCTCTGGCCTGCCTGGAGCATCATCTGACCTGCCAGCCTGAGACATCTTTCTATGGCTTCACTCACCCTGCCTTGGTAGGGGAAAGCAACAAGGCAAATATAAAACACTTCTCCATGTCTGCAGGATGGCTCCTTGCAAGGAGCCATAACACTGGTCAGTACCCCCCCCTGCATGCATCTATCTATCTATGCAGGCAGATGCAGGCAGGGATGCATGGGGGTTTTCCATGAGTTTTTCACATTGTAAACAAGCCTTTAGTTCTTTCCCAGAATAAACTTGCCTGCACCGGTAGTCACAATCCTCAGCACAATCCCAAGTCACTGCTGACTGTCCCTGCAGTCAGGCACAGAGATGCACTTGCTGACCTCTCCACAAGCAGAGGGGTGTTTGCTGCCTCTCAGACAGGAGCAGAGCTGAATCATCTTCACAGTTTAAGGCTTGGACAAGCCTTTTGTGGCCTCGGCCACTCAACCTTGTGGGAAGGTTGAGTATTTGCTGAGCAGGGTGAAGCCTCTGAGCCTGATTTCAGAACATGTATTGAGTGGTTCATCAGGGATGCCACTGGCCTGGGTCTGAAAGTTCTCATCTTCAGGAAAACGTTCTCAAAATGAGACAATACAAAGAGTTCTCACACTTGAAACTCATTTGTTTGAATAAAAGAAACACCACAGATCTCTGCTTTCTCCAAGACATCTGCTACATCTTCTCTGACCTGCCGCTATTGAGTATTTGTTAATGACTGGAATTTCCACACCTTTCCATGGCAGGGAATCTCCTCCCCTATCCTCCTGGCTCTATCTGCCAGCTGCTGTGGCTCTTTCAATGTCTCATTGTCATTTCACCAATTATTCTTCCTCCTAAAAGTATTATCATAACTTTTATTTAAGCAGGGCTTTCTGACATCCCCCACCTTTCCAAAGCTCCCTGGATTCGAGATTTACTTATTTGCCATCTTGCAGAGTGGATCAGCTGCAGCTTCTTAAATTATGGGGCTTCAATCCTGGTCTCAATACTGTGGAAGGAAAAAAAAGGAAGGGCTTTCTAACAGTTTTGTCTTAAATCGATGACTCTTAAGAGGAAGCCTGTTCTGCAAGTGACTTGTCTAAATTTAAAGGCAGGAGAAAAGAAATATACAAGGCCATGATGAACCAAGAAGACAGAACTTGAAAAAATGGTGTGGGCAGCAGTTGAAATATATTTTGCCCAGTCTTGGAAAAGGAAGAAAATACACCATTATTTGGGTCTGTTTCCCACAAGCAGGGCTGTTTCGATGCTGCATGTGAGACTTAAATTATAATCTAGAGCTCTGCGTAGCAATCGAGATATGATATCACAATGGAGATCTGCATTGAGACTTTGCAGAAGGCAGGAGCTGTTTCTTGGATTCCTCCTCCTCTGCCTGTCTAGCTCTGTGCAGGCAGACAAAGGCTTTGGCTGTGGATTCTACCACTTCAGCCCAGGAAAACAAAGTTTGGAGCAAAGTTCTTGTTAAGGACCAGGCAAAGCACTAGCACCAGGTTTCCATGAGGACTGTGGGATGCTGCAGATGGGTTTGGTGCCTTACAGCCCTAGTGCTCCACAGTGAGAGCCTCAAAGCTGAGGTCCTTCAGCAAAGGTCCTTCCTTAAATCCTTGCCTCAATCTCTGGATCCATCCTAAACCAGGGACCAGGATGGGAGCTTCCTCCCCAGTCGAAAGCTATGTCTTTTGGAAAGCAGTGATGGTTCTCCTGGACTGGTAACAAACTGGTAGCATGATGAGGCCACAGCATTTTAGATACAGCTGCCTCCATTTCCACAGAGGGGCTGGCAAGCATAGGCTGAGGAGGAGTGATGGGACACTAGACCTGTCAAGGGGGAGAGAGGCCAGAACACTGTTCTGGATAGTTTCATCTTATTTGTCTGCCTTGCAAAACAAATTACCAGACCTGTTCTTGGAGAGCTGTACCTATCTTTGAAGCATCCTTGGCCGTTGTTTTATCATCCCAAACAGTATTAAATGTGTGTTGGGAAGGCATCTTATCAGGTGCATCTCTTTGGAAAAGCTTGAAAGGCTCTTGTCCCACTCTCCTTTATGCGTGCTTTGAATTTATTACTCCGCATTGCCCAGAGAATCTCAAGCTGGGAAATATATTAGAAAAGGAGATAATGCCCCATCCTGAGCAGAGCTGATATTAATGTGGCTGCTACACCTGTGTCCCAGAACTCTTCTGCCAATGTGTCTGCACTCAAAGAAGGCACTGACTCATCTGTAGGACCAGTCTTGTGGCTTTGAAGGAGCTGCTTCTCTGGCGTGATAAATGCTGTTGGAGTTGCTGGCAGAGGGGGACGCCAAATCAGCACAAGAGGTTAGTACTGGAGATAGATTCTGATTTTCTTGGCTTCCAGGCTCAAAGCTGATCAATAACCCACATTGCCTTGGGCTAAATCTTACCGCTCTGCTGTGTGTCATCTTCCCCATCCCCAAACTGATGGGGAAGATGGCTGGGCCTAGGAGTAGTCAGCTATTACAGGCACTTTATGTGTGCTCCTCAAAGCTCCTGGAGGTGGTTTGGTGCCTTCACACCACGTCAGCCAAGTGCAGCAAGATGTGAGAACTGCAGTTGTTGCACTACATGTCTGGAACTGCAGCACAGGGTCAGGGATGCACCCCATTGCATGGTGTGGGGGCCAGCAAAAAGGTGGCACTCCTGAGTTTGGCCACAGTGGGTTTTTCAAGCCACCCATGTGCACCAGGTCCTGTCCTCTGCAAGCAGGGCTGTCCCTCAGAGGAGCAGGAAACCTTGGGCAAAGATGTTTGCTAGTATAAAGGCTCAAACAGCATTTGGCTCTGAAACCCCAGCAGCCTGCTGCTTCCCACTGTCAGAGAAGCATTGCCTCCATAATCACACACAGAGAAAACTGAATACTTTTGACATCTCGCCATGCAGACTCCCCACGGATACCATGAGCCAAGACAGCTTTCTCCCTGGCTCCCACAGTCCCCTAGTCATGAGCGTGAAACCAGGCTGGTGAATAATTCTGCTGATGCACGGAAGAGAAAATCCTGTCCTCTCCTCCTGGGGCAGACTGGCAGGGTTAATGGGAGGAAGAGGCTGTGACAACTTGATTTTGTGGCTGAAGTCAGCAGATCTGGCTCCTGGGACACATGGGAACAGGCAGGGAGCTGAAGCCGCTTTTGCACAGTCACTTCTCGGAGGCAAGCAGGCTTCAAAAGAAAAATCCTTAGCAGGATGTTGCAACTTGGGAGGAGGACTTAAAAAAACAAGCAAACAAAAAAACCCACAAGTTCTGTAGGGCTGGGAAATGCAGAGTCAAGGAATGAGGTTTCCAAAAAACCTCAGTACTTGAATCTCTTGGTGCAGACAAGGTAGCAGCATGAGATGGTGCTGGCAATTCCCAAGCTCAGTGTGGTCAGTGGATGGGTGCAAGTGTGAGTTACACCTGTCCCATGCAGGGGACCCTCCATGTCCACAGCAGGTCAGGGCTCCACCACTGCAGTGTCATCTGAAGTGGCTGCCAGCAGCCACAGGATGGAGGGAGTCTCATATACACACCTGCCACCATAGGCACTATTAGTTGTAGAGGATATTGGATTATCGCGCAACCCTGTTGGAAAATCTGACTGGGTCTATCCTAAGCTCCTTCTGTGATCCAGAGGCTGGCGTACAAGGGTGGAGCTGGGAAATGGGCAAGCATGGACACCATGCTCACAACACAACAAAGGTGGGAGATTGAGTTACTGGAATGTGAAACAGGGACCATCATGCCCACACATTGGGCAAGGAAATGCTGAGAGCTTTTGAGGTGCTTGCTCTTAAAGGATAAGCTCCGTCATTCCTCTAATGCTGACACCCAAGAGCAGTTCTCTGACTTTTTCTGCTGAGGATGGCACTATGGAAAGCAGAACACACGATCCCTTCCATACAGGGCCAGTCTTTTTTCCAGATCAACAAAGACCTCATGGCCCTATACACAAGCTGGGCTGGTGGAGGAGGTGCCCAGCCTGTGCAATTTTGCCCCAGCAGGCTCCTAATTCTTCTTCCCTGCTTCAAGCCCTGCTTGAATTCCAAGTGACAGGAAACCTGGCAGCTCCCAGAGACCATCCGTGCCTGCTGGGGACTGGGACAGCTAAAAGCAAGCCTCCAGGAGGGAAGTGGTTTGAAGGGCAATGTTTGCCGGTGATGAGCACACAGCCACACTGTGGGAGCACTGTGGCAGATGGAGCTGGCACCCAACTGTGTGTCCTGCTTGTTTTGGCTGACTTCAGAGACCTCTGGCTTTTCCTAGTAGCACTTGGATATGCCGGTACTCAGGAGACCTGACCAGGCACATTCAGACAATGCTGAAAATATCTTCCTTGCAGGCAACAGAGGCAAAGGGGAGCCAACAGCTGGACTCCCCGAGAGAAAGGGACTAGGCTGCAAGGGATGGTTGTTTTGCTTGGGCTTGTTCTCTGTATGCCAGAAATACATCCTGTGGAGGCACTGCTGTGGTATATTTAAAGGTGATCCCAGATGGACAGCAAGTCTCAGCTATGGAGGGCATAAGAGGTTCAGTCTCCTTGCTTTCTGCAAGGCTGTACCTGGATCCCAGCTGAATATGAGCTCCCCCAGCCCTTGCCTCCTAACCCGTTGTGCTGGTGTTGTGGCAGGTACCTGGCGAAGCTGTCTTCAGTGGGGAGCATCTCCGAGGAGGAGACCTGCGAGAAGCTGAAGGGCTTGATCCAGCGCCAGGTGCAGATGTGCAAAAGGAACCTGGAGGTGATGGACTCGGTGCGACACGGAGCCCAGCTGGCCATTGAGGAATGCCAGTACCAGTTCCGCAACCGCCGCTGGAACTGCTCCACACTGGATACCCTGCCTGTCTTCGGCAAGGTGGTGACACAAGGTGAGCTGGTAGAACAAGTGTGTGGGGTGATGCTGCTGGGGGAATGGCTATAAAAGCAATCTGGTGAGCTGCAGGTGGGATTTTTCCTGCTTGCCCCTGAACCGGTGGCTGGGGAGGGTCAGGAATGTCCCATCCAGTGTTGGATCTTGGGGCAGATGGGTTCCTGTGCACTTCAGCAGGGCTCTTTTCAGTATGTTGGGGACAGCATATCCGGACCCCTGCTGCACCTCAGCTCTCCTGGAGCTTTTTCACACCCATTGACAAGGA
The DNA here is from genome assembly GCA_024500445.1 of Entomyzon cyanotis. Classification (NCBI taxonomy): domain Eukaryota; kingdom Metazoa; phylum Chordata; class Aves; order Passeriformes; family Meliphagidae; genus Entomyzon; species Entomyzon cyanotis. The sequence goes on from JAKEPQ010001025.1 coordinate 7,880,010, forward strand.
CATGCCAGGTTTGAACAGATCCTAAAGTCACCCTGTGCTCTTATCTCTTCCCCACAAAACCCAGAAGCTACACTACACAAAGCCATGGCTACATTTACTCTGTCTCTTTCTGGGCAGTGCTGAAGCAGTGGCTGCTGCTGGGCTGGCATGTGGCCACTCTCAAGCAGAGCATCAACAGGCACCGTCAGGAGGAGGGCTCAGTGCTGCCTGCCATGGAAAGAACACGTGGCAGCATCATCGTCCACCACCAGCATTCAGGGCTGGGTATGGCCAGGGCAGCTCCCAGCCCTTCTGATCCCAGCTGCACACAGGCTTCCCAGAAGCCTGGGACTTTAATCAAACCAGAGCATTGGAGTGAGGATACAGAGGGGAAAACACCTCTGCAACCCCTTAAGATCACTGAAGCATCCCTTGCCGCCCCTCAGGTGCCATCTCTGAGTCACTATCTCACTTCCCATCCCAGGTCCCCTAGGCCAAAGCATCCCCCTGGCTCCTTATTTGACTTTCCTCCCCTCAATGCAGAGGTGAAGATCTCTTCTTCTGAAGGTTCAGGGACTGGAAATACCAGAAATACCAGAAACTAAAAGTCGTCTCTTTTTAGGCAGCCACAGCACAAACCAACCAACATGATCCTACTATTAACCTCGATTAACTTGGAGGTGGTTCAGTCCCCACACTGGCTGGATCCTCCCCAGCCACTGCCAGCTGGGCCACCAAAGTCTGGGATGCGACCACCAAAGTAGCTGCCCTTTCTCTGACCAGTGAGCTGGGTGATGTCTGTTCACAAGCCATGCCCCCTCTGCACCAAGCATGAGATCACCCCAAATCACCATGCTCAGAAATGGAGGGGTTTTGTCCTCAACCGGCCTCAGAGGATAGTGGGGATTTGTGTGTTGCTAGAGCTGATCCCTGGCCCTGCTACTCTGTGTGTTCACACCCAAGGATGCACCCAGCTTCCCAAACAAACTTTTCCAAGCTATGTGGCACCACATAGGTAGACAAAAGAGCTGGGACTAGACTGCACCCTGAGCACCAGTGGGCTTTTGTGAGGTGTTTTGGGAGCAGAGAAGGGTTTTGCAAAGTAGTTTGTGATGCGTTGGGAGCTACGGGACCCTGTGAAAGCGGATGGCAAGGATCTGCAGCTGCAGGGAATGTTCCTGGATGTGGAAAGCAGACAGCTATTTTGGATGCAGGAAAGATTTCGTGGCAGAGGTGCTCTGCAAGTACAAGGCAAAACAGTCCTACATATAAGCTCTGGAGAGCTCTACCCACATTGGCAGTGCAGCCTCTGTCTCTCCTGTTGCCAGGTTTTATCATTCACCCATCATTCATGGTTTTCATGTTGAGGGGCAGTTCCCAGCTTCTTCACTATTGCGAGAATGGGCCCTCACTGCTGCAAAACATCTCCCAGCACCCAGGAGTCTCTGATGAGTCAGGTCCAGGCTTGGCACTAAGCAAACAGCATCCCTGGGGGTGAGGACAATGAGGGTCCTGCATGGGCGACCTCACCCTACGAGGAAGTGACAGAGCAAAGGGTTTAGCCTGTTAGCTCTGTATAGCATGTTTTGCCAAGGGCCAGCTTTCAGACCAGCTTTTCGGGGGCTTTATGTGCCACACCAGTGTTAAGAGGGGAAAGGAGAAGAGACACACATGGCCGGCCACTGAGGACATTTGGCCACTGGGCTGCATCCCCTCCAGAAATCCCGCTTGTGTTGCCTTGGACTTGCTGCCACATTTCCTACCATGGTCTGTGCCATTGCAGGGACACGGGAAGCAGCATTCGTCTATGCCATCTCTTCGGCAGGGGTGGCCTTCGCCGTGACCCGCGCCTGCAGCAGCGGCGAGCTGGACAAGTGTGGATGTGACCGCACAGTGCAGGGGGGCAGCCCGCAGGGTGAGTGTCTGAACAGGGGGAAGCTGCAGCTGCAAGGGGACGCAAAGTAGCCAAAATACCTGCAATTCAAAGCCACTCTCTGGAGCCATCTAGAAAGGAAAGAAACGTTTAAAAAAACAAAACTCCAGTTAGTCTACATGAGAGCCTCAAAAAGGCACCTGGGAGCATCACCCACAGGGCAGAGAAAGCATCTTGTCCATGTGTCCCCCAGGGCCATACTCCCCAGCTTCCCCAGTTCCTCAGGCAGCCCAGACTAGTAGGCAGCAAGACAAAGGTGGGGCAGGCCAGCTGGGTATTAGGAAGAGCAGGGCTGGAGAGTGTAAGCACTGCAGGGTGGCAGTTATCTGTCTCATCTGTGCTCTCTGCCTCAGGCTTCCAGTGGTCAGGCTGCTCCGATAACATCGCCTATGGTGTGGCCTTCTCACAGTCCTTCGTTGACATCCGCGAGAGGAGCAAAGGGTCCTCTTCCAACAGAGCATTAATGAACCTCCACAACAACGAGGCAGGGAGGAAGGTAATGGCAAGGGGGAAACCTAGGTGGTTGGCATGGCTCTGCAGCATCCAGCCGAGCTCTGCAGCACGGCTTGAGCCATTTGGGCTTCTTCTAATCCCAAAACCCAGCAGTGTTTTCTGCACAGCCCTCCCAGGCCCCATCCATTGCACCCTCCCTGCTGTGTCCATCCCGCACTGACCATACCATCTCATTCCTTGCGTCTGTTCCTCCAGGCAATCCTGAACAACATGCGGGTGGAATGTAAGTGTCACGGTGTGTCAGGCTCATGCGAGTTCAAGACGTGCTGGAAAGCCATGCCCCCCTTCCGCAAAGTGGGCAACATCCTGAAGGAGAAATTTGATGGTGCCACAGAGGTCGAACAGAGCGAGATTGGATCCACCAAAGTGCTGGTGCCCAAAAACTCCCAGTTCAAGCCACACACAGACGAGGACCTCGTCTACCTAGACTCCAGTCCCGACTTCTGTGACCACGACCTCAAGAATGGGGTCCTGGGCACCAGTGGGCGGCAGTGCAACAAGACCTCCAAGGCCATTGATGGCTGCGAGCTGATGTGCTGTGGCCGTGGCTTTCACACGGACGAAGTGGAGGTTGTGGAAAGGTGCAGCTGCAAATTCCACTGGTGCTGCTCCGTCAAGTGCAAACCCTGCCATCGGGTGGTGGAGATCCACACATGCCGGTGATGCACGGGGGAGAGTACCCACCTGTACCCTCTTTAACTGACCCTGCTTCTCCCTTGCCCCACAGCCAGGACTGAGGAAGTAACCCAGATGCTGCAGGGAGAGCACAGCTCTTTACAGAGACAGAACCACAGAGAAAAACAGATTTTAAAGAAAAAAATATTTAAAGTTAAAAAAAATTGATCATTGTTGGCTATTTTTATTTTGTCTGCTTTGCTGTATGTATTGCTGAAGCCAGAGCCCCTTGGTGTCCTGTGCCAGCCGGCACATTTGCTCTCTGGCTGGCTGGGGACCTGTGTGATGCCAGCTCCCATCAGATGGTTTCCTGCTGCCTCTGGCGCTCTGCAGACAAGAAGTGTTTAAGACAAGAGTAGTGCAGCATTTGAAATCTTCTATCACAGTTATTCTTGTTTGTTTAAGGCATGTGCTGAGCGTCCCGGAGCACCGCTGCCCTGACTAAGCCTCAAGAGGAGATAGAGTGCAGCCAGCCTGTGCAGCCAGGTGCATGGCAAGGGACAGGTGGGTGGTGACAGGGTGGCACTGTCCTCCAAGAGTTAAGTTCCATGTGGAGCCCAGCCAGGGTGATCAGTTTATGAGGGCAATGGGGGACACCCCTGCATCTCCTTGTTGTGAGATGCTCATAGGCGTCCTGGGCAATGGATGGATTTTGGAGCAGCTCCAGTGGCTGCTCTGATTTACAGAAGCTCCTCAGTGGCTAACCAAGGCTATTGGAGGGACATGATGGTCCCACCATGCTCCCTTTCCCCCATCTCTTCTCCAGCACCTGGTTCCACTGGAGACAGTGAAGGGCAGTGATACTGTGATCCACTGACTCTTAATGGAGCTTGGGAGCTGATAGGAGAAAATCCAAGTGGCTTTCTTTTCCTCTGTCCCATAATTGACCCCACCTTGCATGCATCCCATAACAGGTCTCCTCTTCCTCCTCCACACGCCTGTCCTCACTCAGGAAGGCTCTGGGGCACAGTCCCCATCCTGCTGGATGCTGAGAAAAGCAGAAGTGGAGCAATCATGGTGGGTGGGGGAATGCTGGTGCTCTGCCACTATTGCTGTCTCACCCTTAGGAAGGCACGAGAGAAGGACTCAGCCAAAGGGGTGCTGCCATGTGTGCTGTGGTTGCAGAGATTTAGTGCAGCAGGGCCCCAGCTGTCCTGTCCTGCTCCCTGGGACACTGCCCTGAGGATAAGGCGCTGTCCTGCCCACTCTGGCTTCCGTCTGCCTGGGACTGGGTTAGTGCAGAGTCCTTGCTGTTGGGCTGCAGTATGAAATATTTGGAGAACTAATAAGCAGAGGGGCACTGTGAGGGGAGGTGGAAAGCGAACCAATTCCTCTCTCCCTCACCCACTCGTCTGTAAGTCAAGAAGCAAAAGGCAAGCAGAGAAAAACCTCAAGATGGCACCTCAAGCCAACAGGCAAGGAGTCAGCACAGGGTGGCATTGCCAAGCCCTCCTGTGTAGTAGGAGGCTCCCTGCATGGTCCAGGAAAGTCCAGGGCTGTGGCCATCACTGTCCTGTCGGAAGGAGGGCATCCCTGCAAAACCTGCAGTCTTGTTTTTCTTCCTTGAGAGGGGAAAGGTGGGGGGAATGCACAGACATACGTGAAATCCCATCTGTGCTGTGGCAGTGATGGGCTGGGGGAAAGCCTGTGGTCGCTGGAAGGTCTCCAGACACCATCTGCTGAGAACTGACTGGAAGCAGTGCAGGGCAAGGGAGGCTTGCATCAGGGCAACCCCCAGCACACCCCATCTTGCCTCCCTCCTGACTATTCAACACCAGCTCAAATAAACATCCAGCAAAGTTTGGCAGGTGGTAGAGAGGGACACCCTTAGGTAGGCCCTGAGGTGGAGCACCGTGGATTGATCCATTTCAGTGCAAACCAGAGATCTCCTCATCAGGGCAGGGTTTGCCTCTGTCAGTTGGGTCAATTGGCCAAGGGTGCAGCATTAAGGAGGAGATCTGAGCTTTGCCTCCCCTGGTTCCATCTCTAGCCCCCTAAAGCTGCAAATCCTCAAATACTTGAGAGACTGTTCTTCCCAGCTCATGCAGAGGAGGTCACAGACCTCAGGCCATTGGCCAAGTCTTCTGCTCCTTGTCCATCTAGGATGAGGGCCAAAGCTGAACAAGACAATCCAAATCAGCATGGAGATAATCTCTGCACATGGATTTTTTCAAGCTGCAATGAAAGCTAAGCCCTGCAAATGCCACCCAAGGATAGTTTGGCTCTGAAGCATTCTGGCTCTTCTCATAACTGTAAATTTTAACACCAGAGGGGGGGTGGGAAATGCCTTCTCATATTTACTTTGTCTGTTAAATAACGAGTTTGTGCTGAACGAGCCATGGGGTTTTCCTGCCCTGAAATCAGCTCCAGTGGGCTGTGTAAAACCATAACATGCTACAAACACCTCATGGTGGCTGGTCTCCTCCCAAGAGTCCTTAGCTGGGAAGAGAGGTGCCCACATGGTGCCTCTTGACAATGCAAAGGGAACACTAAGGCTCTTTTTGCCCCTTCTGTCTCTACTCAGGAGATGCTGGTGTTCGGACCACAGGCTGCATCCCTGCTTTCCCATCAGTGGAAGCACAGCTTGCTTCTGCCTTAAACACTTAACACACCAATGGCTTAAGAGGCCGTTTATTTTAGATTTCAGTAACTCTGTGACTTCCTCCTGTGGGGAGGGCATCAATATCCATCTGCTTAGAACAGTGCTCCCCTGCCCTGGCCACAGCCAAGGAGCCACAGCTATCTTTTGTGCTGCTGGAAGCATCCTGCCAGTGGGCTCAAGGTGCATTTGAGCTGGGAGGGGGCAAGAACTGCCCATAGATGCCAAGTCAAGTACCTGCTGATTTTGGTCTTCATTCCTGTGCTGCCATTTGCTGGATTTGGAGCAGTGCCAGATACCCAGATATGCTGCAAGCTGCCCACAGCCAGTGCATTTTGCTTGGCTCTTGTCCTTCACCAAGCCAGAAACATTGGCTGCATCTTTTTCACACTGTTCCCAACAGTCTGGAGCTTCTTGTTTCAGCAGGGGTTGCTGCTAGGTCCAGCTGTACACTCTGCCTTGTCTCTTTTCTTTAGCTGTAGCTCTCCATTTGTGTGCTCTCAAAGCTCACCTTTCCATAGGCTCATGGTAAAACCAATGCCTTCTCTCCCTTCAGCCTCTATGGTGGCAGGGGTTGAGGGATATTTTGTAAGTTTAATTTGTTGCAGAAAGAGGATGGGAGAAAATGATGCCTGAGCCTCCAAAAAACCCTCACTTCTAACAGCTCCTCTCTTCCCCTGGAGTGGATCCCCACTCCTCCAGCGCTTCTCTTCCCTGCTCCAGCTTCAGGCTCAGGTAAAGGAATGTCTCCAATGAAACAAAAGATGCCTCACTCTCCTGCTGAAACAAGGTGTAGGGAGCCACTGGCTTCTCTGTGACCATAGAGCAAGATATTTGTGTCCTACTCTTCCCATGTCCCCCACCTGCGCAGCCTGTCCCCTGCATCCCACACACATCAGACCACATGACACTATGCCTCTTCCACCACTGCATCCTGCCACATGCATCCGGCCCCATTCCAGCCCCACAGGCCCAGCACTAGGTCCTCATCCTCAGGCCCCCAACACCCTCTCCTTCCTAAGCTCATCCCTCCTCTGAGAACTCACAGGCTGACATCTCTACCCAGTTCTCCCCTGGTATCTCCCCATCTCTTCCTGGATGTCCCACTGCCAACTCAGGATCATCACGGCAAAAATGGGACATCACCTCCAAGTCCTGTCCACCCTTCTCCAATGGGTATAGCCATGGGTTTTTTCCCATTCCCCAAACTCCCAACTTTACCACCATGTTCTGCTTCTGTTTTCTTCTCCTTTTCTACTGGAAAATCCACCCATGTGTGAGGTACCTTCAGCCTCATCTATTTCAAGCTCTGGGCTTCGCATTTCCCAAATCTCCATCCCAGATCCAGTCCAAGCATGGCATGGCCAAGTACATGGGCAGAGCTGTTTTGACCACATCACCCTCGTGCTCTTTACTGGCCATGGATACTTCCATCACTCCCAACTATCTCATTCTCCCTCCCTGAGGCATGTTCAGTCTCACCCACTGCTCCTCACAAACCAATTAAATCACCGTGAGTGACATTAATGATGCTGATGGAGCAGAAGTTAGCACTTGCATCCTTCCCTCCCTCACACCATCAGTGAACATTACAGCAAATTCATTTGCATATTCTTTCAGCAATGAGCACAGTAATTCTCTTTCTACTTCCTGCCCTTTATCCATATGGTTACATCCCTACAGCTGGCTGTAGGGAAGCAAGGTGATGGAGACATCAGGAAAGAAGAGTCTAGGACCACCAAAGGGATACTTCAAGGACAGAATGGTGTCTCACTGCACGGGCAGGTAAAGAAGAGGATCAGTCCTCCTTCGAGCTGCCACACCACAGTAATTGGGAATGATGAGCTTCACATCAGTCTGGCACAGGAGAACCCATGCTAGGGTGACCATCACTTCCACCTGCACTTACTGAAGATGTCAATGGTTGCCTTGGCCATGCGGGGTGTCCTTCAGCAGCACGAGGCTGCAGCACAAGGCCATGCTGAGAGATAGACACCCAGCGGAGCAGAGCCTTTGACAGCAGCATGATACCATGCCGGTAGAAGTGCCCAGCCAGCACTCCTCAGAGAGGCCTCCCGACCCTGACTGCCAAAATCCTGCTTTAATCACAGGAAAATAAATTGTGCAACCTGCCTTGGACTGAATTGTAACACTCAGAGTGGGCTGAGGGGAGGAAGGGGCAGGAGCTGGCCTGAGGATCAGGCCCTGCATCACAGCATTTAGGCTGGACCACACTAACAGCTGGTGCTTGAGCAGCACCTGTACCAGGCTCTGGCCTTCTCATCCCTCACAGGTATTCCTAGGGTGTTTCTGCAGCCACCAAGCTCCTACTCAGGGACCCAGAGATGCAGCCACATGCAAGCTCCATCCTTGTGCCTCTGCTCAGTCCTCAGGAGCTATGATCTCTCCTAGGCTGGCTTCCAGACCTGGCAACACATTCCTTCTCCCATCCCAGACCTGACCATTAGTATTTCCTCAAGTGCATGTGCAAGGAGTGTTGCCTGGGTGAGCTCCATACCACTATGGATCCCTGAACTGCTCTGGCAGTGCCTCAACACTAGGCGTTTGGTCCAAAGCAGCTAAATGATCCATCAGGATCCTCTCCTTCCAGCTCTTCATCACCACCAGTGAAAGCACTAATTGCAAGCCTTAATTAGAATCATTTGCTCAGCAGTGCAAAAAATTAATTCACCCAAAACCCCTCAGTGGCTGTTGAGCCCACTTGCCCCTCCTGGTTCTGGTCTAGGACAGTTGTTGCATTATCACAGCTTTGCTCCTGTAATTTACATGGGCAGACAGTGATGGGACCATGGGAAACAATTTTAAGATAAAGAGGAGAGATTTAGATTGGATGTTAGGAAGAAATTCTTTACCCAGAGGGTTGTGAGACTATTATAACAAGGCTTAATAACAAGGGGGTAGAAAATGCAATGGCCTGTTTGTTCAGGTGTCTCAGGTTCCCTGAGCTGGGGGTAGCCAAACTCAGTCCACAAGAAGGTCTCACCACCACTTTAAACCCTTTCCAAAGGAAGACTATCAAGCAGGGTGGCAAAGCAGGCAACCAGCAGGTAGGTAATCTGTCTTCACCGGTGACTGTACTGTAGTATAGGAACTGAAACTATGATGACTGGTCACCTCTCACCTGTCTTATCATCCCCAGGTGCCCACAGGTGATCTCATAGAGGTACATGTACCACTGCCAGAACTATACAGCTACTGCTTGCTCACCAACTCAGAGCTCAATGGACTGTGACTTCTTCCCTACACCATAATCTGAGAAGCCATTAACTTCTCCAGCTCACATCCTTTGGTCTGCAAGATGATTTCAGCTACCTGCATGAACATCATTGTTTTGCTGGTTCAGAAACAAGAGATGCACGACCCCCCCACATGTCAAGGAACTGTCAGAAAAATTGCTGTGGCCAGGAAAGGTTGTAGGAACCAGAAGTGCTGCTGCATCTTCCCTCATATCTGCATCTTCCACCAAAGATACCCAGGAGAGCAGCACCTGAAAGCATCAAATTTACAGCCTCAAAGTCTCCACTTTTCTGAAGGAGAGGAAGATGGCATATAGAAGTTTATCAGCAAATAGGTCTTGAACCCAAGGATTAGAATGTTAAAAGGGAGTTTTCAGGCTGCTTCTGAAAAAAGACAGTCCAGGCGTCCTGTTGTACTACAGAATTGCTTGTTGAGCTACTGTCCAGAGAGGAAGTTGTGCAGAAAATTAAACGTAGCAGGGTTTAGAGGCCTTCAAACTTGGCTGTAAAACAAGATGTACCACAGAAATATAGAATATGTTCAGAGCAGTGCAGAGGGTCAAGGCACTATGGCTACTATGTAGCGTAATTTCAAGAGTGAAAAACCATGGAATTTGGGGAGGGGGGGGAAGGGAAGGATCAGTATTCACGTGGCATCTCAGAATTGCCAGGGGTAACAAGACCTTGCGCAGACTAGCTCCATGAGGCCAGTACAAAGTGATGGTCTGCCTGCAGCCACTTTCAAGGACACCATGAAGATCACAGAATCACAGTGTGGTTTGGGCTGGGAGGGACCTTAAAGCTCACCTCATTCCACCCCCGCCATGGGCAGGGACACCTTCCACTTGACCAGGTTGCTCCAAATCCCATCCAACATGGCCTTGGACATTTCCAGGGGTGGGGCAGCCGCAGCTTCTCTGGACAACCACTGCAGAATTATGACACTCTCAAGAGGTCGGGGACCACAAGGGAAGAGTGGGACAGACCAGACCCCCAGGATGCTGTGAAGAAAAGTGAACTTTGAGATGACCATGGGAAAAAGGCAGAACAACCAAAGTGAAGCAGCAGCAATGGAAACCTTGCAGATTGCTCATCTGGGACCTGGTCTGGGGTTAGTGCTCTGCTACCTTGGCCAGCTGAAAAATAAGCAACCATTTAATTTCCATCAAGAAACCAGCACATCTGGGACGGCCTCAGAGCTGAGTTAGATGCAAAATAAATCAGTCCTTTGTGCCTTTTTTCTCAATAAAGTCACTTTATCATGTCCATTTTCCATGTGTCACAGCTAGGAAATGTCAGACTGATAAGGAATGCCACTGGGATTATGGTGACCTTGGAGCCCCTGCTTTGAGGTGCCTGCAGGTTCAGGAAGTCATGGCATCAATTAACATTGCTGTTAGACTTTTTTCTTTACCTTCTCTTGGTTAGAGAAGGCTGGTGTCTATCATTGTACCTGCAAATCCCACAAAGGTTAGAACACAGTCCTGGTCTCCTTGGTGAGTGCCAAAGGCACAGAAACCACGATAAGAGAAGGCACTCATTGGGTGGGAGAGCACCTTCCAGCACCATGGCTGTGAGAGAACTGCCATCCAAGGACATTGGCAGGTGAAGGTGCTGGAGGCAACAATATACCATTTAGGGGAGCAGAGGTCAGGACGAAGATGTAGCTGAGGAGGCAAACAGAGATTTCAGAGCTGGCTAGGCAGAAAGCTCTGAGCAGAGGCAATGGTGGAGGTATTGCCACTTCCCCAAGTGCTCCCTGAGTTTCTCAGCCAGCAAGAGCTGGAAACATCCCAGAACCAAGCAAGCAGCCCAGGAAAAGCTGATCTCCGGGCTAATGGGGATGGTGCCTGGAGAGCAGGTGAAGACAAGGTTATAGAAGCCAATTAAGAGTGAGGACAGTGGGACACATCTATTTGAAATCTTCCTGCATGGCTCTGCCACAGTTTAAGAGCAGCCTTTGGAAGTGCCCAAGCTCTCCTAGCAGAGTAGTTTCCCAGCTGCATCTCATGCATCTTCCCATTGTGCCAAGACCCATTTGCCTACATGCTTGCCTGTGAAGAAAAACTCCCAGTGCTATGGAGGCAAGAGCAGAAGCACCTGGTTGGGCAGACAGAGAGCAGTTGTTTCATCCCAGCTAAAGAAGTGCTCCACCCACTGGAGATTTGGTATGAACCCAATTCTGCCATGGGGCTGAGCACTCACAGGACACTGAGGAGGAAGCAAAGGGTACAGCACTCAGTCAGGAATGGCACTGGGTGTTCCACAGGTCATCTGAGCATGAGGGCCACATCCAGGGACGTTCTGAGCACAGTAACAGACTCTGCACATGTTTTTCCAGCCAAAGGCAGCTCAGAAGGGTCTCTTCTGCACTCTGATACAGCAGAGGCCCTGAGCTTAACTCTGAAAGTATAATAAAATCCCCTCTAACAGACAAATTCACCATGGTCCTAATGATACCAACCCCTTTTTTTCCTTTGCAGTAACCAATGGGAAAGCCACCTCAAGCTGGCTTTGCCCCATCCCATTTCTGTCTCCATTTCTCATTTCGTTCTATCCAATATTACCTTCCAAATTCCTACTTTGATCCTTGGATAATTCAAACGTATTGCATTGTTTTACAAACTGTGTTATTTTATCCCTTTCACCTGCCACTTTTCTTTTAGGTAAACACTCATAACTCCCAACATATCACTTTAACTCTTTGACTGTCACTGGAAATTGAACTAGCTGAGACTTTCACAGGGGAAATTCTTTCTTCTCCTTTTCTTCTCTGTTTCATGTGTTAAGCCAAGCAAAATCTCACCTGCCTTACCACTGTGTTCAGATCATTTTACTTAAGCTCTGCCCAATAGTTTTACCAACTTCTGACCGTATTGTATTTTCTAGGCCTCATTTGTGGTGTAAAGCTGTCTTAATCACAGCTCCTTGTTGAGACCTACTTATTTCTTGCCCAAACCATCACCTCTCAGGATGTGAAGGCCCTGAGCTGTGCACAGGATACAAGATTCATATACACCCCCACCATACCTCACACCAGTTTCCCATCACAATGCAATGAGTATGGACAGCACCATGAGCAGGAGGTGAGCAAAACACTCCCAAATGAGGAGCATTTTCCTGATGCTCCTCCCATACCACTGCCATCACCCAAAGTCCAGCCCTGCCTTGTCCTCACTGTTGGATCTGAGCTCTAAGATGCTCCAGCATCACATCTTGCAAATCAGCAGAGTCCAGGCAAGCCAGAAACAACCCATGGTGGAGTTGAAGAACAACAAACACAGCAAGCAAAGGGAAAAAGTTGCAAGCTACAGTTCCCCTACAAATAAAAATCAGGAGCACTTCACTCCTCATTCTCACATCCATCACCAGGGATCCTTGTTCAGTACCTTGTGCTTAGTTGAGCCTGCACTCCTCAGGACCCAGATCCACCTCCTGTAATCATGGGATCAGCTAAACCATCTCAAATCCTTCAAAACATCTAATCCATTCAGTCTTCCCAACCTTAATCTGTTTTGTTTCCCCTAACTTCCTTCGGGACACAGGATCAAAGGGGGTTTTTCTTACAGTTTGCGAAACAGGGTTTTGCTTCTGCCTGCAAAACATCCTGCAGGATATCCTACTTTGGCTAAGTTCTCCTCACTGCTGGGCCACTGCAGCCAGCAGCCCGGTCCTCTGTCTCCATGCACCATTACCATGTTCTCAGTTTGGATGTCATCCCAGTCCCTAGGGGCTACAGAAACATGTCATGTACAAGGCAGGTGAGGTGGTGTGGAGAGAAGCTATTTGAGCACAACTTTTCTGCTCCCATGAGAAGACATCTCCTGACATCTGTCAGTGGATGCTGTCACCTTCTTCCAGGGCCACCGTCACCAATCTTTGGTCACCATTTTGAGGAAAAGGGCCACAGCATGAAGGTCTTGGGAAGTCCCGCAATAACTGTGGACCTCCTGGCCTGAGTGTTCTGCCATGAAGCCCACATATTGCATCTCCTCCTCACCAGCACCATTCCAAACCAGATCTCAGGAGCTAACAGTGGGACCAGATGTACAACAGCTCTGCCGGGAGGCATGGCTGTTTGGAAACAGCTCACAAATCAGGGGGGATCACACAGCCCCCTGAAAACTGCTGCTGGCTGCTTTGCCATGAGCCTCAAAAGGCTGCTGGGAGGTGCCTGGGTTAACAGAGCTGCTCCACTGAGATCCTCCGGCTCAGCCAGGATCACAGCATGCCTCTCTGAGTCATCTGTTTCCCTCCAGTCACTGAAAATGGGCTCAAAGTTTGTACAGATGGTGCCTAATCCCCATTTGGACAATAGGTGTTTGGGCTTTTAAAGGACCATTACTGAAGGAAAGCAGGAGCAGGGAGAGGAGGGTGGGAGAGGGCACAGGCAGACCAGCAGGATGCAGACCAGCAGGATGCAGGCCAGCAGGGCAGCAAGCCAGGTAGGGCTAAGCATCCAGCAGGGATGAAGCCACAGGGCAGGTATCCTGGTTTAGCCCACAGAGGCTCAAAGCAACAGTCCATGCTAAATCTCAGAGGCATGAGGACCAAGGAACCAGGTCCACCCCAGAGACCTGAGTCTGCCTGGGGTTTTCAGTCCTTGATATGGCACAGAGCCCTCTCCCTGCACATTGCCATGGGGTCAACATGCCTTGGGTCAGCAGCATGGTCATGGCTACATGAAACATGGTGGTAGGGTTGGTGGCCTCTTCCCAAGGCCAGGATAGCACCTGGTAGCACCTCCTCCTGCCCTAGACCCCACCCAACTCTGGGATAGGACATTCCCCTCCCACCAGGATGGACAGCTGATGCTGAAAGAAACGGTGGTGAAGCTAACCTGCTCGAAGGTGAATGACGCTGTGTCCAGCCCACAAAGGTAAATGCTCAGCACTCCACCAACAGCATCCACGGTTTGGGTGCTAGCATGCCTGGAGATCGCAGAAACGGTCTGTACAACACACAGGGTGGTGCTTTCAAGGCCTCTCCACTCCTGCTTGCCCTCAACTAGGCTCATATAAAGGTAAGTGAACTCTACCACCACCCCAGCCCTGAAGCTATGACAGGGACCAGGTGCAGTGGAAGGACAGGAATGGAGGGGGCCAGCTCATGCATGAGCAAGGGAGAAGCCCTTCTGTGGGGCAAATCCTCCATTCCCACCACTTGTCCTTCCCAGCCACCATTCCCACCAGTCAGAGCACTGAGAGAATTACAAACAATCATGAGAGCAAACCCAGGTGATCCAATGCAGGAAGAACCAGCAGGGCTCAGCATGGGGATTTGGGGCTGGGAAAGCCTCTTCCCCATCAGTTCCCCGTCTCCATCCCAGAAGAGATGATGTGGGGCAGGAAAGGGGGTTGCTCTCTCTCCACCTAAAACAGAGCATCACATCTCCATACTGGGGCTTCTGAGAAACAGGGTCACAGCCGAAACACATCCACTCCCTACAGATACACTGGGGCTGATGCAGTCAGGAGAGGTGAGATACCAAAGTTCTGAGAGCACTGAGCAAAACAGCATGGGGCCAGCCTTCCTCCCCAGCCACACTTGCTGTCCCCATCATACACCCGTTTGACACAGCCCCACACTTCAGAAGCAATTAGCAGCCGAATTGAACAAATTTCCAGCATGGCAGGTCCAACACAAACAGCACAGGCTGGCCCGTGCTCCACACCTCCACACATTTTAGAGGGCCAGGGTGTCCCTGCCAAGAGCAACACAAATAACCCACTGCTTGTCCAGGTTAAGAAGCAGCCCTGGAGGGCTGGAGCACGATGGCTGAGGCTGAACTTTGCTGCTGGCTCCTACGGCAACAGAAAAGCAGACTCTGTTACCTGGCTCGTCAGGAGGGAGGCAAGTACAAGGGTCCGTGTATGCAGTGCCTATCCTGAGGGCCTCTGGAAGAAATGTGAGGGTGGGGGGCAGGCAGCAGGGGAACCCCAAGCCAGGGCACAGAGGTGTTTCGTGGAGAAGAGACTTGCAAATGGCACCTGCAGAGTGTTTATCAGCCCTGCCGAGGCTCCAACAGCTGAAATAACAACCTGGGGAAAGAGGGAAAACACTGCTTGGCTAGGCACTGCTGGGATGCAGGCTGGTGGGTCACCACAAGGATCAAACCATCCCCTCTGGAGCCAGGGATGTTCCTGGGTCTGGTGACAGTCCTTGGCAGGGTTTTGGCACTGAGCCAAGGCCTCCTGCTCATGTTAGAACCCACTTAATGCAGCAGTTCAAGCAGGGCAGACAGGCTTTTCTGAGGCACATCACAGTTTTGGGCGAAACAGGTTAAAACCAGGCCCCTCCTCTCCAGGGACATTGTGTGAAAATGAAGGGACCCAGGCTGCTCTCCAGGAGACTGACAGCTGAGGACAGCAGGCGCAATGGCAGCAAACCCTGCCCCTTGGCATGCCAGGGTGCATCAGGCCAGCTCTGTTTGGAGCCGTTTGGCACCAGGCACTGCACAGTTGCTGCCAGACCAAGATGCCACTTGTGCATCCCCAGCAGGTCAGAGCTGCCTGTCTTGTGCAAGCACGCTGAGACAGCTGCACAGTAGCAGCCAGCACACACCAGAGCTGGCACACCCGGAGATGTGTTGGGAGCAGTGTGGGAAAGAAGCCAGTGGGGGTATGGTGGGGCTGAAAACTGTTTTGCCTGGGATCAGCAGGTACTGGGATCCCAGATGGCATTAGAGAAGCTGTGATCTCACTGTGCCAGCTCCTCCTCACCTTTCACTGCACTGGAGCTGTACTTATCCCACCCAGCATCCATGCCAGGACATGGCCAGGATCATGCTGCAGTCATCTGCTGGAGGAAAGATGAGAGCTATGTCACCAAGGAGTGTCCACAAATCCACATTTCCCATGTATGGCCAGAGACAAACCCCTGCTTCCATGGGGTCCCTTCCAGTATACTTGGACAGGCCGGGGCTTGCTGCCCATCCTGCCCAACCAGCTCCATGACCCAGCAGTGGAGTAACCATGACCCCCTGAAGAGCTGGGTTCAGACAGCCCATCTGGACACAGCTGCTGTCTCCCAGGGTCACAGTGCACACACAAGCTCTTGGCCAACAGACACTTGGTTCTCTGAAGTGAGCAGGGGTCTCCAGCCCACGGTGCTGCACACAGCCAGGGATTCACCCCATCAGAGCAGTGACTGGCTTGGGACAGATTCCCCACCCATGCTGCAAATCAGAGACACTGCCCCAAGAGGATAATGGAGAGGTCCCAGGGTCAAGCTGTTAAGTTCCTGTCTATGTGGAGCCTTAAGCTGGCCTGTGATCTTGGTCAGGTATCCCCATGCTGGACCACCTGGTGGCATTCAGCAAATGCCTCAGTGCAAGCATCCCAAGGACTGGGGGCTGCCAGGACCAGGAGGGCTCAAAGGCTGCCAGCAAGCACAAAGCAGCCCCTTTACCACCTCTGCCCAGCCCCTGGGCTCCCTCCTACAGTGCCTGTGGGTGCCCAGAAGCTTCCAGCCCCACAATCATCTGCAAAGCCACAGAAGAGGAAAATATGAGGCAGCCAGGGCACAAGCTGGCAGATGGATCAGGGGTTGGAGGCATGTTTGGCAGTGGGAGAGCCAGACCACCAAACCTAGCAGGACCAAGCTCTTCCTGAGCACTTACCCCAGGCAGCTGGGCTGGGAAAAAGAGCCAGAAAGAGGACCTGGGAAATGACCCAGAACCAGGCCTGCCAGCCTGACCGTGGAGCAAATCATCTTGAGTGCTATCACACAGCACATACAGGACAACCCAGGGATCAGACCCAGCCAGCAGGGGTTTAGGAAGGGCAGGTCCTGCTTGACCAACCTGCTCTCCTTTTATGACCAGGTGACCCACCTAGAGAATGAGGGGAAGGCCGCAGATGTCTAACTGGACTTCAGCAAAGCCTTTGACAGGGTCTCCCATGGCACACTCCTGGGAAGCTGGCAGCCCACAGCTTGGACAGGTACATCTTCACTGGGTGAAGATGAACTGGCTCATGGCTGAGCCCAGAGAGTACTGGGAGATTGTGCTGCATCCAGTTGGTGGTCAGTCACTAGTGGTGTCCCCTGGGGGGATCAGTGTTGAGTCCAGTCCTGTTTAATACTTTTATTGACCTGGATGAGGTGATCAAGTATACCCTCACCCTCAGTAAATTCACAGACAACACCAAGTCAGGTCAGAGTGTTTATCTGCTGGAGGGTAGGAAGGCCTTGCAGAGAGACCTGGAATGGCTGGATAGACGGGCTGAGACCACTTGCATGAGGTTCAATAAGACCAGGTGCTGGGTCCTACACTTTGGCCACAATAACCACATGCAGCACTACAGGCTGGGGCAGAGTGAGTGGAAAGTGGCCCAGTGGAAAAGGATGTGGGGGTGCTGGTCGACAGCGGCTGAACATGTGCCAGCATGTGCCCAAGAAGGCCAAGGTGGCCAAGAATGCCAATGACATCCTGGCCTGTATCAGGAAGTGTGGCCAGGAAGGCCAGGGAAGTGATTCTCCCCCTGTACTGGGCACTGGGAGGCCACACCTCAAGTGCTGTGTCAAGTTCTGGGCCCCTAAATTCAGAAAGGACATTGAGGGGCTGGAGCAGGTCCAGAGAAGAGCAATGAAGCTGCTGAACGGTCTAGAGCACATGTCCTATGAGGAGCAGTTGAGGGATCTGGTGGAGCTCAGCCTAGGGAAAAGGATGCTCAGGGGGCACCTTCTGGTTCTCTACAACTCCCTGACAGGAGAGTGTAGCCAGGTGGGGGTCAGGCTCTGCTCCCAGGAAACCAGCCCAGGGAGGTGATGGAATCACTGTCCCTGGAGGCGTATAAGGAACTCAGTGCTATGGTCCAGTTGACATGATGGTGTTCAGTCACAGGTTGGACTCAATGACTTCAGAGGTCTTTCCAACCTAATTGATTCTGTGATTCTGTGGTTTAGTGTCTCCTCAATGTATTCCAGTGTGCCCAGTGGCTGGGATTGGGCTCCTGCCATATCCCAGGGTCTTATCCTCAGCAAGGTGGACAGGAGGATGAAGGAAACCGTAAGTACAAAACATGGCTGGAGATGGCCTATACACATGCCACAGCAGTGGCAGCTCATTTGCGGAATGTTGTGCAGGCAGCTGAACTCCTAGGACATCTACCCATCAGATTCCCACCCGACCCACACAATATCTTCAGGGACAAGGAAAGAGCCAGGCACACAGAGAAATAAACCTCCAAAAGCCATGACTGAACAGTCTACCCCAAACTCCAGGCCAGCTGGGACTGATCAGCCATTCCACAGAGCAGACTAACCCAGCATTGCCACAGTTGCAGACAGAATGCATGACTCCCTTGAAATTAGGGACCAGCATGCTGCAACCACTGCTCAGGCTTGTGAGAACTTGGAAAAAAACAGTGTTTCCATTTTGTCTTGGTTCCCAGATGCTAGCACCTCCACAAAACAGAGGAGAACCTCCCAGCCAGAGATGCCAATATACAGCCAGCCAGCTGGGCGTCAGTCTCTGGTGTTGGGGGTGTTTGGTCTTTCAAGCTTTGACAGCACCTCTAACGATCAAAATGATCCTTGTTGTCACTGCAGTGACATCAGGACAGATGTCAGTATTCATTCTGCCCATGCCTGTGCCTTCCAACCAGCCCTCAGGAGGGAAGCAGGCAAGGAGCCAGAGCTGGCAAGCTCAGTGAGCAGATTCAGGGACTTTTTGGATGGGACAGTGTCAAAAGACTGACAGACCCAGCTGTATACTAGAGCCCTGGTTCCCTGAGCTGCTCCCAGGAATGAAAACACGATGACACAGACCTTCCCAAAACAGCACCCTGGTCCCAAGACATGCCCACAGGTCACTGGAGCCAGCAGTGGCTCCTCCAGTGTCACTTGTTTTCATGTTCTCCCCCTTACTCATCCTCATTTTCCAAGACTCCGGGACCCAGTGTTGGTCTTTAGATATGTACATCACTGATACAAAGCTGCAGGATTGCTCAGATAGGAGCCTAGATCCCCCAGCTTTCTCAGGGTGCCTTGGGGGTTGGTGCTGAGAGACAAGGGGGTGCGGCAATGAACATACAGCACATGGAGTCTCCCCTACAGCTCCAGCTGTGGCAAGACCTGCAGGGTACACCATGCTTTTCCAGCATGACTTCCTAGCTCTACCCAAGACAGTAAAAAAAGGCATCTGGCACACTGTCATGGTTTAACCCCAGCCAGAAGCCAAACCCCTCACAGCCACTCGCTCACTCCCCCACCAGCGGGACTGGTGAGAGAATTGGAAGGGTAAAAGCTGGAGAACTTGTCAGTTAGACAAAGACAGTTTAATAGGGAAAGCAAAAGCCAAGCTCACAAGCAAAGAAAAACAGAATTCACAGCTTCCCATGGGCAGGCAGGTGTTCAGCACCTCCAGGAGAGCAGAGCCCCATCCCACAGGGATGCAACTTGGGAAGACAAGCACCATCACTCTAAATGCACCCCCCCCTTCCTCCTTCTTCCCTCCTGCTATACATATATATATATATATGTATATATGTATATATGTATATATGTGTGTATGTGTGTATGTGTGTATGCAGACACATGATGTCATGTGGTCTGGAATATTCCTTTGATCAGTTTGAGTCACCTGTCCTGGCTGTGCCTACTCCCAGCCTCCCATGCACTCCTCTTCCACAGCATAGCCTGATGAATAGCAGAAAAGGCCTTGGCCCTATGTAAGCCCCACTCAGCAATAACAAAAACATCTCTATATTATCAACCCTGTGTTCAGCACAAATCCAAAACACAGCTCCACACCAGCCACAATGAAGACAGTTCCCTCCACTCCACTCAAAACAAGCACACAAAGACAGGGAATAACGTGGCTGTAGCACAGGGGCTCCGTTATCAGTACACAACTAGATGTCCCTCCTCGGAAGCAGGGAACAGGCAAGGAATGGACTGGCAATCTGGATTCACTCATGACACTTGTGTAGAGCACACCTGGAACAAAACTAGGGCACTGGGGTTGGGCTGTGACTCTGCCAGCCAAGGCAAAGGTAGGAGCCAGACTTAACCTCCACCTCCAACACAACAACCACCTTGGCATCACTGCATCTGCAATGCACCTCTGAGTATACATATAAGTGCTTCCACAGATTTTAAGTTGGGAAAGGGCACTGGACATAACCCTTGGCTCCAGTAATGGCATCGTAACTGGCTCAAACTGTTTTCAGCGGCTGCCATCACCCTGGAACTCCCCACAACAGAGACAGTCAGTGCTCCATCCCCTTCCCATACTAAAACTCTGTCTTGGAGGCAGTGTCCTGAGTCTCTGTGCTTTGGAAAGGGAGGCCACAGCCTCAGCTAACCCTCAGTCACACAGCAGGGATTTCTGCCACCAGATTTCCTGCCATCTTCATCAGGTTGACCCCACACAGGACAGGAGCAGCAGTCTGAGCAAGCAGCACCCTCAGTTCACAGTGTGCTGCGTGAAGTTTTAAACACCGCAACAGCAAATTGCACCTTCTGCAGAGCTGGAGCCCCCCATGCAAACTCAGTTATCTTTACAACCAAAGCTGCAATCTTCCTGAGAATGAAACCAGGTCTGTTATACCAAGACTATTGTTTTCAAACCTAAATTGCTGTAGGTCACAGGAGGGGAAAGGAGGCGGAGATCTATGATCATCCATTGTTTGGGTGGGTTTGTGCGAAACAGTTTGAGAAATTAACCCATGTTGGAGCCGGGCTGAAGCCAAGGCAGGATGAAACTAGAGGGGAGCAGAGTAAGGGGAAGACAGTTGAATGAGGAAGGCTGAGCACGGAATCAAGCTGCAGAGGAGAGCCTGCACCATGCAGTAGACAGGGACCTCAGGAAGGACTAGAGCAAAATGGCCTTAAACTGAAAGAGAGTAGGTTTAGATTAGACATTAGGAAGACATTCTCCCCCATGAGGGTAGTGATGCCCTGGCACAGGTTGCCCAGAGAAGCTGTGGCTGCCCCATCCCTGGAAATGCTCAAGGCCAGGTTGGACAGGGCTTGAAGCAACTTGGTCTAGTGGGAGCTGTCCCTGCCCGTGGCAGGGGAGTGGAACAAGATGAGCTTTAAGGCCCGTTTCAGTCCAAACCTCTCTGGGCTACTATGAAAAAGCAGATGTGAAGGCTTTTCTGCATCCACTGTCAAGTTCATCACTGAAGGGTGGCACAAGTACTATATGCACACCACACATCCCACTAGCACTATGGACATATCACATGGTCCAGACCCCTCCTCTTTCCTATCAGGGTTAGGAGTGAATCTGAACACACCTCAGTCAGACCTGGTTGCCCCAGACCAATCATGCCCTATTCTGTATCCAGACAGGGCTGAGGAACAGGACAAGCTTGATCAGGGCACGAGGTCAAAGCTCACGCTTTTAAAAGCCCCTCAAGCAACATAATCCCATCTTCAAAGCAATGATGCTCTCTAGCCATGACAGCTGAGCTCCAGCCAGACACCACAGCCAGGTTTTCAAAGGTATTTCAGTTCCTCATCATACAGATTAAAGTCTGGAGGGAGTTTCAGAGGCACCTCAGTGCATCCATCAAGGTCCTGAATTACTGAGGCATCTCAAAAGTCTCCTGCTCTGCTGCAGCAACAGCCACATCCCCATGTTCCCTGGCCAGTATCTGTAACTGGTAGCAGCTCTTCTATGTCCCATGAAACTTATCAGCTTGGCAGACTCCAGCTTCATCACTCTCAGCAGACAGAAGGTGCTCCCACTATTTCGCTGAACCTCAAAGGAAAAGTCCCAGCCTGGAAACTCAAGCAGCACTGTCTCTTCATGCAAAAAAGGCAAGAAGGCCAGGAGCCAAATGTGGGGAGAAGCACTGGTCTGCTGGCAGCGTACTCCCTCAGATAGGTTTGTCTCATCCAATTTACAGCACTCTCTTTGACCAAAGAGGCCAAACCACCCCAGGTTCACAAGGGCTAAAGACAACAGGGGACAGCACTGAAGGGACATCTACAGAGATAGACAGGGTGTCTGGGCAGCATTCTACCCACTCTGGACCATCAAATATCCTGAGCAGGAAGGCCTCCACAAGGATCATCGAGTTCAGCTCCTGGGTCTGCACAGGACACCCTCAACAATCCCACCCTGTGCCTGAGAGCATCATCCAAATGCTCCTGGAGCTCTGGCAACCTTGGGACCATGACCATTACATGGGGAGCCAGTTCAGTGTCCCAACCACCTGCTGAGGGAAGAACCTTTTCCTAACATCCAGTCTTAACCTCCCCTGACACAGCTTCATGCCATTCCCTCAGGATCTGTCACTGGTCACCAGAAAGCAGACTTCAGAACCTGCCCCTCCACTGTCCCTTGTGAGGAAGCTGTGGACTGCAATGAGGTCTTGGATCAGGGTACCCAAGGAAGTACCATAAAGCACTCCTCAGGGACACAGCATCAGGCCAAACAGTTGCTGAGGATGTGCTTGCTTAGCAGCAGTGGGGAAACCCACACTGCTCAGCTCTCCTTTTCCTCTTGGTCCTCTGTAAAGCAGGGTTGGGCTCATCTGGAGGAAGCCAAAACCCAACTGCAGCAGCAATGGGTGCACAGTTGGATGTGGCTCACCTGGCCGATGCAACAGCCCTGGCACAGCTATAAACAGCTCAGCAGCTTGTGCATGCCCCGGTATTGATGTTATACAAAGGAGATGGAAACATAAATGACTACATTGCACCCACAGCCGGCGGCTGCTGGTGCAGACAGCCCCAGCAAAAAGAAATCCAACTCCTCCAGCCCCCTCCTTGGCACTGGAACCTCGGACCGGGCTGGCCAGGAGCGAGCAAAGCCTTTACATGTTTGCCATCTAGTGGGCTGTGGACAGCCTGACAGGGGCTGTCCTGAGAGCCAGCATTCACCTCTGCCTGGGGCACAGCGGTGTCCCCGCTCAGCCCACTGATGCTCTGCGGTGCAGCCAAGACAGCGAGGTGCACCAGCACCTTGCAAAGCATCCTGCACATCAGAGCCCAGCTCCGGGACAACATGGCTCGGAACAACATCCATCAGGGAAAGGGGGCTGTGCTTACATGGTGGGAGCCCAAAAATCCACCCCAGGCAGCTACGGTGGTGCCATCGCAGCTGACACCACAAGCTGGGTACGAGTGTGGATCTGCTGGAGGGCAGGATCATTCTGCAGAGGGATCAGGACAGGCTGGATTGATGGGCCAAGGCCAATTGCACAAGGTTCAACAAAGCCAAGTGCCAGGTCCTGAATCTGCATCACACTAAACCCAGGCAGTGCTCTAGGCATGGGAAAGAGGCTGGAAAATTGCTGGGCAGAAAAGGACCTGAGGGTGCTGAACGTTAGCCAGTGTGTGTGCCCAGGTGGGCAAGAGGCCAATGGTAAAGCAGGATCAGGCAGCAACTGTCCCCCTGTGCTGGGCACTGGTGAGGCCCTGCCTCAAATCCTGAGTGGTTCTCATGAAAGGAAAGACATTGAGGGGCTGTAGTGTACCCAGAGAAGGAAACAGAGCCACAGAAGGGTCTGGAGCACCAGGAGCAGCTGAGGGAGCTAGCGGTCCTAAGCCTGGAGAAAAGGAGGCTCAGGGGTGACACAGTAACCCCACATGCAACAGGAAAATTGAAAACTACCAGCCCAAATGCTGGATTTGATCCCAGGTAAAGTCCCATGACCAGAGGAGCGGACTCCATGATGAGGTTGGCTGCACAGGGCCCAGCAACCCAAGTGCTGAGCAGCAGTGTGAAATTCCAGATTATTTCCTGCAGCCAACTCCCTCTCCACCTGTTCCCCCACGGCACGTAAGTGACAAATTCCCACCTGTTATCCAAGCACATCCCAAATCAGTGATCAGTATGTCAAACAAGGAAAGAAGAAGATAGTGTGCAAAACATTTTCAGGTTTATTTTAAGCAGGCTTTAGCTATCAGCCAGCACCTTCTGAGATGGCTGGCCCTCGTTTGCCATAGGAGACTTATTTTTCTTCTGTTTTCCCTTTTTCATTAATTCAAAGGGAAAAAAAAAAAAGGCCTGCAGCCTCACAGCATCCCTGGAGCTTGGGTACCACCACCAGAATCTGTGCAGAAGTCTGCATTTATGTGCCTGAGGTAAAATACACGGCCAGCCAGCCTCACCAGAGCTTGGTGGGCTCATTTCTTCATCCCCAAATCCAAAAAAACCCCAGCCCTAAAAACACCATGCCTACAGCAATACCTACCTGGTTTATTGCTGGAGCCCCACTCCTGGTGCAGAACATGAGCTGGGAAATGCAGCCTCATGGAAAAGGCTTTTTCCTTGTGCTTCAGAGGCAGATCCTTGGAAAGCTGCTACGCACTTCTGTGAGCTGGGGTGAACAGAGGCAACACAGGACAAGACTGTCCCACCCACAGCAAGCCCCAACATGTCACACCAGTTGTGCTCACAAATCTCTGATCCACTCCAGCTCCTGTCACACAGCAGTGCTGGAAAGCTGAGCAGACCTCATCTTCCACCAGGATCCAACCCCATACACAGTCACAGCTCTCATTACCTCAGCCTTTGCTGGCACAAGAGACTCCAGCTCTGAAGCAGGGCTAAACGCCTCCAGGGAACTGGAAAAGCTGTGGCTACCCCATTCCTGGAAGTGTTCAAGGCTGGGTTGAACAGGAGAAACCTGGTCTAGTGGAAGGTATTCCTGAGCGTGGTAGGGGATTGAAACTAAATTACCATTAAGGTTTTTCAAACCCAAACAATTTTAGGATTCTATGATCTGCCGTAACAACCCCCTTGGTTCCTGAGAATCCCCTGCCATCAACAGTGACTTCAGCAGCCATCTACATGTCCCAGGGCTAGCACCACCAGGAATGAAGCCAGGGATGTTGTGCTCCAGAGTGGGCTGCCAATGTCTCTTAAAACCACATATTGGATAAAAGCAGAGAACAAACACACAGCTCCACCACAGCCTCGCCGCCCCAACCCCCTGCTCTCCTGTCTCTGCCTGCTCTGCTTTCCAGAAAGTGGAGTGGATTCACCTCTACAGATGCACCGCACAGACACTGGCCAGATCTCAAAGCTCACCAGGCTCACAGGAACCATGCCTCTTGGCTGCCAGCATGATGCCTCATCAGTTTCTAAAAGTGGTGCCCAACTCAGAATCTCTCCAAGAGAAGAAGCTGGAGAAGGCTTCCAGGACAAGCCTTTCTCTTGCTGTAAGCTCCCACATATATCCAAGCATCTTCCTGGGACCCAGCACAGTCCTGCACCTCCACAGTACATGCAGGCTGGATGGAAGGAGCAAGATGCACCCCCTCACGGCTGAGGGGGCTGGAACACTCCTTGAGGACCAAAGCAGTCACTTACCTTATCTGGAAGACATCAGGTCTCAACTCCTGCAAGTCCCCAATCATTTGATGTTTGTGGTTTCGCCCCCATTAGCCTCAGCTGCATCTAAAGTGAATTGCTTCTCACCCTACGATGACCCTGGGATGTAAGGAAGGTTCACAGCCCAGAATGGCACAGGCAGGTGACAGATAGCAAACAACTCAGAAACCATCAAGGAGGAGCCCACCCCACTCTGAGCTCTGGGAAGTGCGCAGCACTGTGCCAGCATCTCCAGTTCCCCTTGGATACCCAAATGTGAAACGTGGGAGAGAAGAGATTTGGGAAACACATGATCCAAGCCAGGACTAGCTGCAGACCAGGAGCACAGGGCTTTCTGAAGGTTCCCTCCTGATGGGAAGAAAAAGATAAACACCACAAAACCAGCAGAGAATTATGAAGGAGGGGGCAAGATAGCCACAGGCTTCACTGCTGCCAGAGCATCCGCCAAGGGAACCTCTGCTCCAATCTGATCCTTCCAAAACATTCAGGAAGGGCCAAGATGTGTGCTTCTCCTGGGGTAAGCTCCCTCCAGCTGTAACTACATCATTGGGAGCATAGAGAGGTCATCACAGCTATGTATGGGACACCAACCTAGACCTAGGTCTGACACTAAATTCAAGGAAGCCTCCCTTCCAACACCCTTCCAGAGCTGGGTGTTGGATAATGCAACCTTTCCCCTCTATGAAAAAAAAATCCTCTCTCCTCCCCATGCAATTACAGGTAGACTTTGGGTGAGGACCATCACTCCAAAATAAGAGATGCTGATGCTACCCCACACACTGATCATTGGTAGGTCATCAGTGTCCCGCACTTGTGCATAAACCACTTTCACCCAGAACAGAGAAGAGCTGCAGTATCCAGCAGCGACGTTTCCTGGGATGTCAGTGCAGCTCCTGTGGACGTCCTATGTTTTGGTACAGCTCACCTGCTGTAGCTGCTCCCAGGGAAACAACCACTCACCAGACCCTTGGAACACAGGTCTGGGGTCACCCAGCAGGAGCCAGCACACAACCCTACACAGTATGTATCAACTCTGGTTGGGTTTTTCAGGGACTGTACAGACAGGACCAGTATATCCCTTGTACCATGGGGTTTAGGCTTCTCCCTCACACACTGAAAACATTCACACAGGCACTTCAGGCTGAGAGTTGCAGCATGAAGACGGACAGGGGGGTAAGCAGATGCTCACATACTTCCCACGTGTGCAGGCAGCCACCCCAGGCTGCCCTACACAACCCTCAGCAGGGTCCTGATTTCTTCAGAACCAAGGAAAATTGGAAATTCAAAACTAACAGAAGTATTTTCACACGGGCGTCAAGTCCGTAGAAGATAGCAGATAGCTAATTTTATGTAGTTTATCCCAGCGTAAATACTGATGACAAGAGATTAAAGGTGACTTCAAACCTGTGCGTCAGAGCTCAAGCCCATTTCTCAGCAGAGAGCCTATGAAGAAGCTGCTGTAGAGACTTCAAGTCTGCATTTTCTTGCTGCAGAACTCCACCCCTCACCTTGGAACATGAGGTCACCTCCCAGGAACCAACCTGTACAACCCTTACAGTCAACTCGTTTAGCACCTCATCAGGCTTTATTCGCAGGACCATGACCCAGGCACCCCTGCAGGTCACCTAGGAAGCCCGAAGGACTGCTGGAGTCGAGCCCACCATGTCCCACCCTGCCAGCTCCTGCTCCAAGGGTGGCTCAACTCCAGAAGGTCCCATGGGCATCAGAGCCTCTCACGAGCCTGTGACGTCAGGAACAGGAGCAAATTCCAATCTCAGCCCTTCTGTCGCAAACCACCAGAGGGCAGCTGGAAACACACCATGGAGAGGCACACACACTGTCATTATTCCATTGCTGAGCATTCCTCTTGCCCAGCTACTGCACCACAGGAACTGCAAAGAAACCCCAGCACACACACTCTGCCCTCCGTGGGCAAGGAGCTGCCCCTCAGGGAAGCCCTCTGCCTACAGCCAAGAAGTGCCAGGGGCCTGACAGCACACATGGCACAGGGTTTGCGTCCAGCTGGTCCTTAGCTCTCAGGGCTCACAATGACAATTCAAGCCAAAAACCTCCCTGGTATAAGGAAAAGAATTTACTAATTTCCAGGGACCACTACATTACGGGGTGATCAGATAAGTAACTCCTTCGTTATTCTGACCCTTTGCCAAAGCTGAGCAGCAGGCAGAGGGTAGCAGCATCGGGATGGATGTAAAAATATACAGTATCTATACCCAAGAGAACCCAGACAGGAGCCCCGACGCAGATCAGGATTTCCCTTGATCATCATCCAAGCTCCTCCATCAGTTAATTTATTTTGCATTCAGGCTTTTTTCCTAAGCCCATGGTAAGCTGTATTTTCATCTCACCTCACTATAGTGAGGAATTGATCGGTCAGCATCAGCTTCCAAAGGAACAGGAGGGAGGAGCACCGGATTTGCCCATGTGTTTATCAAAGGGCAGCAGGATCTCTAGCTGAGATAACCTTGATGTTGAGCTCCCGCCTGCACCAGTGCTACCAGCTTCTTGCACAATCCTGAACAAGTCATTTAGGGCAGAAGTTCACAGAGAGCTCCAGCCAACTCCCAGATCATGGTTTCTTTTTCCCCAGGCTCAATTTCAGGAACTGATTCAGCCCATGAAAGGGTCAAATCACCAATGGGCTCAAGGTGACAAAACTAGCAGAAATGCACTAGTACGTTTCACTAGCTACAACTTTATTTTATAGTTTATTCATAGTTTATGTTTATTCATAGTTTAATCAGTTCAGGATTATTCTTTGCAGTTTTTGAAGCAGTAATTTCCTCTTTCATGCTTGATCTTCTTAAAGAGGGACAACAGTGAGGAATGTTTTTCAGAGGAAGCAGAGTGTGGGCAACCAGGGGAAGCAAAGCAAGACATCTTCCAAGCACAGTACCCCAGAAGCACCCCATGGAAAAGAGCCAGACAGGGAGAGATATATGGTTCACACAAGATAAGGTAGCAGGAAGACTGGGTCAGGTCAGTGCTGACAATGCTCTTGCAAGTACCACTCAGAGTCTGGTTTTAAAAGGAGGCAGCTGCTGCCATCTGCAAATCGAGACCTAGATGGTGGCCAAGTACCAGAGGACACCAATGTCTCTTGGGAACATGACAAAATCATTGGCCTGTTTTTAGCTGTGTACAGCAGCAAGCAGCAGAGGCAGAAGGAGTAGATCCACCAAGCAAAACCAACCCAACAGCATCACTGAGAGTTTGGGGGCCCTTTAAACTCCCTCCCATCAGGCCCCAATGACCTAAATTCCATTCTCTACTGAAGGGCAATACTCACTTAGATTTCATCTAGTACGAGTCCCACTATCACACTCCAAAACCACTCTGAGATGTGAAATAGAGCACATAAAGGACAGAGACTCAGGAGATTTACACATCAATTCAATGTAACACTAAAGCAGCTGCATAGCTGCATTCTGTCAAATCTCCTTTTTGGGAACTCCTTAGGACAGGAAGGGCAGACACATATAATCCACGTAGAGACAGTGAAGCACAAAGGCGACCATGCCAGGTCGGACAAGCTAGCACACTCCTTGGAAAGCCCTTCAAGGCCACAGGCAGCAACTACCTAGGAGTGGATGGCAGTTTGCATAATGCCATGAAACCAATTGCTCAAAAGCCTTCAGGTGACTCAGTTGTGCTGGGGAAGATGACATTGCTCCTGAAAGTTCTTCTTTCAGAGGTCTTATCAAATGTGCCCACCTCTCCTTACTTTATACACTCCCCAAATTTGAATTAGGGCCACACCCCACTATGTATAATGCCCAGCACTGACAGCAAGAACCAGCACATTACTGGGAAGGACAGGGAGGAGAGGAGTGAAGAACACAGCTGAGCAAAGGAACTGCCTGCTTGGAAAGCTGCAGAGTTCAGCCTGTCTCACTAATCTCCCAAACACTTCAATAAAGATGACCCTCACTGCATGTGATGTTCAACAGTACCATTTCTTCCATGGCGTAACAGTTTCCCATTGCCTCACAGTGAAACAGGCAAGGGAGAGCAAGAAAAGGCTCATGACTCCAACATGTTCCTGATAGTACAGCACAGAAAAGCTTGGAGAGAAAAAACAGTCACCAATTTAATATAATTTTAGCACCAGTCTGCATTACAGCAGCCATGCAGAGTCCATGCCTGCACCAAAAGGTACAGAAAGAGCAGGATTAGCTGAATCAGCTTATATATAGTGGGAAAATTCCACATACCAACTAAATCAGCAAGGGAGGGACTGAGCTTAGGGTGTGCTTAAAACTATCTTCTCAGATAAGCAACTGCTGTCCTGGAGCAGTCTTCCCAGTAATCAACCATGGAGTCCAGTGTGCATTTTGGGTGCAAGTATGTCCCCTGCAAGAGGCAGAGCACATTAACAATATCCCTATTTAGTCCTCAATTTCCATTTGTCAACTCCATTGACAACAGCACACTGGGAAAATAAATCGATCCATGCTGTTTGTCACCACAGCGCACAGGAGTTTACCTGATAAAGCTATAGTGGTCACACTGTGGGCACCCTCCCACCTACTCCCTAACTCTCTATACCAGATCTGCTCTCCTACCTCCTCCCTTGCACTCTTTTTGGTATCAGCTTGACCCTGAAAAACAGAGTCCACTAGTTCATCAGGGGAAGTATCATGCAAGATGTCACATTTCCATACAACTGTCTCCCTGTATAGCTTAACAGAGCTGATGTGAAGGACGTGTGGGAACACATCACCCAGGCAGGGAAAAGAGACGATCCCTGCTTCAGAAACAACAAACAGCTGATGAAGTGCCACTTGCTTTGAGTAGCCAACAGAAGCAAGAACTCTGCTCACTACCTTATTAATATTAGGAACTAGAGGTTCACAATGAGAGCCAACCAAAACCCTTAAATCACAAATCCTTGTGCAGGAAGAAATGACTGTTTAGTAAAAGAGTTACGTGAATAACTCTTACTTTAATAAGAAATCGCAGCGTCCCAGTCAATAAAACACAAAGCTGCTCTTCAGCCTCCATGCAGCCCTCAGTCCCTGGAACAACTTTGATACAATTCTCAGGCATCTTCCCATCAGAGATATGTGGCCCTTTCCAAGGGACCCCATTAGCACACATAAGGCCAAGTTGGACAGGACTTGGAGCTACCTGGTCTAGTGGAAGGTGTCCCTGCCCATATCGGGCATGAAATGAGATGTGCTTTCAGGTCCCTTCCAACCCAAATCAGTCTGGGATTCTGTGTAGTAGCTGGTTAAGCAGTCAGTCCAAACCTCATGTACGATTTTTGCTCATGGTACTGTGAAGGTACCTCAGTAGCTCTCACAGGTGAGAAGACAACAGCCCTGAGCTGCAAGTACATCTGCAGAGGCAAATCTTCTGTCAGTAATGTGAGGTAATCCCAGCTAACACCATGGACTGGCTTGCCATACCAGGATCAAAAAAGTGCCACATAGTCCTATCTGCCTCCAAGCCCTGTGCCCTCAAACCTGCTAGCTGAAAGTGGCAGTTCCAGAAGGGGAAGCAAGTGATGGATTTGCCTGCTTTTGCTAGTTTTTCATGCTTTCACACAGGAAGGAAGGCAGTCACCATGGAATTCATTCAAGAACCTCTTAATAACCTGGCAAGACAGAGCACATCTCACACACCTGGCCTCAGAAAAACCTCTCTACCACACTCCAGCAAAATACAGGCATAGTGCAAAACAGCTCAAGAGTTGTTTGAGCTTGTTTAATCAGACGCAGGCCTGGAACAGGCACATCCTTGCAGATCCAGGGAGCCATCAGACTTCTCCAAAGCTAATGCAACACTAAGAGGAAGGAAACAGCACCGTTCCTTGAAAAGTATGTTTTTCCATCATCCACTGCCTCCTGGATTCCCTCCAGAGCCAAGTTTACATTGTGGCCCTGATTTAACAGAACAGACTTTATTGCTTAGCTGAAAGGATTGGCCCGGACCACTGCCATGAACATGTATGCAGAAGGACCACTTAAGGACATATTCAAGACAGAAAAGGCTTGACAGGGTAACCCTGAATATGTTATACACAGTTCTCCCTCCACTCCAAAGGCAGCTTCCTGCAGGCAATCCCTTAGTCTTGCTGCTGGCTTTAGACATAGGAATTAAGATTAGCTGTTAAAAGCTGCAGAAGCTGTAAGAACAGCCACAGACACGTACCAGCAGAACCTTCTCCAGGAACCCCAGAGTTCCAGCCAAGCCTCCTCACAGAAGGCAGCAATTAAAACTGAATTGAAAAGTTGAACAGCAGCACTAATAACCATGAAATGTGAAAAACCACATACTTTACACTAAACATTGGGATCAGAGTACCCAAAAATCAGCTTCTTAAAAGAAAAGTGAGGCTCTTTGTAATGTGTTTTAATAATTAACACACGTTATTATTAACAGTGTAAGGCTTTACTATGCTTCTAGAGCATTAACAAAAAGGTATAATAAAGTGTGTACAATTTCAGGATAGGTATGATGTCCTTTGTCCCGTTAGGGTTTCCACTATCTGTCCATGAGCAGGGAACAACAGCAAACTTCTTGACAGAAGAGGTGCAGGAGTCTAATAAACCCAAAAAGCCAGCTTTTACTATTTGGAAGCATGCACACTGAGTACTTATTTCATTAAGAATTACCGAACCCTCTCTTCATAACAGTCTGAAAGCAAAGATGTTGCATGAAAGATCAGAGCAATTTTGACAAGACTGAGGCCAGAAGCACACTGACAAGGATTAAACATTAAGGAAAGACCCGAGCTAGCCCACAAGGAGAAGAGTGGGACTCACAAGGGATGAAAGTCATATTTACAAGTCCTTCACACTCAGGAGAAAGGCAAAAGCAAATAACTACCCTCAGGCAGGCTTGTGAAGATACTTTATGTTTAATACATCTGAAAAGAATGCATATACAAAGAACTTAGACATGAAAAAGCATTGGTTCAACACTAATGAGTCTACAAGAACTTGAAATTTTGGAAGATGGAGAAGATTCCCTAAGTCTTAAAAAATTTTGAATTTGCAAACCAAAATATATTTTTGGTAAAATCCTTACAATACTGCAGTTGGTCTATGTAGAGACCCTGCACATGATCCTCAGGGATTGGACCCCTCTTACAGCTTCAAGGTTACTCACAAGCAAAATGCAGAAAAAGGGGTTCCCTCAACTGGTCCCGATATGGTGCCACACCAAACACCAGAAGCCCCTCCCTGCACTTCCTTTCGACTGACACAGGTCTATCTTTCCACCCCTCCCAGACAGATGCCAAGCCATCCAGCAAGAGATGCACCATCAGAGCCAGCTCCAAAATCAATTGCAGCATATCCTGGATCTCTTCAGGGTGTCCAAGCAGCAACGTATGCGCTGGTCACTGTAAGTGTTTCTCTAATAATTAAGGACTGGCAGAAGGTAGATTTGTTAAAAGCCAACTGACCCAGCTAGGCATGTTTCCAAAGGTGCAGTTATTTCTTCAATATGAGCCAAAAGCTTACGATGGCAAAGATTAAGGGAGAGACTGGCAAGTAAGTTTCAAGTCTGATGGTGCATCCAGAGAAAATTATTCTCCTATTCCTAAGGCTTCTTAACTTAGAGGATGGGGTAGAAATTTATGACCTGCACAGTTAAAAAGCGAGGGGAAAAAGATACAAGGCAACTTCAGAGAAGATGTATTTTCTACAATCCTTCTTAGAGGAGCACCAGCTTGGGACATTTTACTTCCCTGACTAAAGTCTGCTCATACTCAGGCTGCTGGCTGGCTGCAGAGCAGCCCTACAAGGTCTAGAAACCAGAACCAAGTCTTGCCACACCAGCGTAAGGGGCAAGGCTTCAGTAAAACAGCCTAAAATTAGTCTGTTACAGAAAAAGTCACTGAGCATGCCTTGATGTTAAACAAAAAAAAAAAATTAGAAACAACAAACAAAATAAAAAACTAGTAATGATCAGTGTTTTCTGATAATACATAATTACTCAAAATTAACTAGTTTAACTGAATTGAGGGGGCACTGGGGAATAAACACTAACATTCTCATCTCACACAGGGATCATGTGGGGGAGATGGGAGTGCAGGGCATTTGTCATTATTGCAAAAACAAATTTTAAAATTTGTATCTTTAGTCTGATTTCAACATTGCTTTTAGTATGACATCGAACGCCAGCTTTGCAGAAGGGGCTGTGGAGGGTCGTTCATAGCAGCACACACCTGCGAGTCTTCTTCGGCTCCGGGGGCTCCAGGGCAGCCAATATCGCTTCGTCAAATACATTCTTTAGGCCTTTCTGAAAAGGGGCAAAGAGAGAAAGGGGCAGTCTCATTTTTGAGTTTTCACACAAACAAAACCCCAGAAAGCCAAATGGCAGCCACACCCCTCTAAGGACAGATGGAGGTTTGCCATCCACAAAGCCTGCCTGCCCAGAGAGGCTCCGTACCAGTGCTCTTAGCAGCTCCCAAGCACTGCATCTCATTTTCAGAACAAGAAAACTAATCCTCTGAGAGCGAACCAGTGTCCTTCACGAGAAGCAAAACACGCGCACCAAAGTAATTTCCTTAAGGCAATTTTTATGATTAACTGGCTACTCACACATTTCACATGCTAATGACAAAGGAGAAAGTGCTGCATTCAGATGGAAGAGCTCAACCTGATGCACACCTGGGACAAGAAACCCACGGGTCATGGGAGGAGAGACATAGCAAGCATGCAATGATAACCTGGTCCAGTATATGCTCTGGTCAGGCATCCAGCCCTGAACACCCCAGGGTTAGAAGCAGCCAGGCAGAGCCCAGAAGCTGACATGGTAGCAGAGAATCAAGCTGGGAGGAGTACATAGCAGAACCATAGACTCTATTAAGGATTAAACTGGAGCCAGGAGATGCAACTTGAATAAAGCTTCATCAGTCATTTATACAAACAACTGCAATTTTTAATTTCAAAATTTAAAGACAAGCTACAATTGATGTTTTTCCTTAAAACAATAAAAATCAGAAGCACGATAGTAAGCAGCAGCTTTACATTTTACAGTAACAGGCTTAAAGGATCTATTTTTGAAATGAAGAGCTCTACCATGTTAGTGAAAGCGAGAATTTTAACAGTTCATAAAGCAGTATCAAGTACATCAATATTTCCTTCCCCCCAAGGACTGACAGATACTTCACTATAGCACAGACAGCCAAAGCAACAGCAACAGAAAACATCTCACTGCACACAGGAGAACCAGAAAACCCTTCACGTTACAGCATCATGTGCAGATCACCAGTTCAGGTACTTTTGTCATGCAAATACAGTTAAGAGTCACAAGTAGAAATTCAAAACACACGCATTGTTTCTTCCAGCTGGATTCAGCAAGATCAAACATAATCTCTTATTTTTTTGATCTTTCTTTAAGTAATGATGTAACCAAATCCTTTCCCCCAACAGCCTGAATTATAAAGCTAGACACGCCTGGCAACCCAAGCAGCAGGGAGTTTAAGCGAGTCCAGTTCACGTTCCACAGTCACGTTTTACTAAAGATCTCAAGTACTGTTTTCAGTCCAAGAGCCAATACAGAGGTTGCTCTAAGATGGCAAGCAGGCACACCAGCTTTCAATCAAGGTGGTTTGATTCATTTTTAACCAGGTTTCTATAGTAGTGGGACAGAGGAAGCAGCAGCAAGAGGGGAAGAAGAAAGTTTAGAATATACAGCACTTCCTTTTGGGCTGAGTTTCCGGAGGCTCGAGGGCAGCTAGGATAGCCTCATCAAACACATTCTTCAGACCTCTCTATAAGACAGAGGGGAGGAGAAAAAACAGCAGCCAGGTTAGAGGATTAGAGAAAAAACAAGCAGATACAAAGAGCATTCAGGAGCAGGCTGAATTCACAGAGGCAGTAAATAGATTTACTTTGCAAAAAAACAAAGTAGATCCCAGAAGGAAATCTCATTTATATGACCCAGAAGTCAATGACAGAGACAGACAGAACATGTGACAGGCCAAGTCAGACAAAATCAACACTCAGAAGGGCAGTCACAAACACAGCAAGAACATGGAGGTGGGGGCCACACATAACGTGGTTTCCACTCCACTGCTGTACATACACTGAGGGAGTTTACAGGGGAATAAATCAAGCAGATGTCAGCTTGCCCCACCACAGGGACCCAAAAGGTCAGTTAAACCTTTTGTAATCACCCAGTGCTGGATAAG
Organism: Entomyzon cyanotis; assembly: GCA_024500445.1. NCBI lineage: Eukaryota > Metazoa > Chordata > Aves > Passeriformes > Meliphagidae > Entomyzon > Entomyzon cyanotis. The sequence goes on from JAKEPQ010001025.1 coordinate 7,915,431, forward strand.
AGAGCACCTCGGATGCACAGACTACTGCTCCCAACTCCCCAGGTGGCAGCTGGTCCAGAGCAAAGGCTCCAAACAACTCCTCTGCTTTGTGAATTCAGCCCCTGAATAACTGAAGGTCTCCAAATGGCTGGAAAAGCTGGGATGGAAGCAGGACCTCCCTGGTAAGCCATCGTCACTGGCAGCCACTAACTCTCAGTCTTTAGAAGTGATGTAAGACCTTACCAGCGCTACTCTGACACTGGGAGCCAGCAGGGAAATAGTGCATTTCAGTTATTCAGTTTAGTTTCCAAAGCAAGTGTAACCACAGAAAGACAGGAACAGCATTAGGAGTGGAACAACTGGAATCCAACACCAGACAAGCAGTCACACTGCTGCAGGACTCCACTGGGGTTACACCGGAGCACAGAGTATGAGCTGCGTTCACTGTAAGCACAACAGGAATTAGTGCAGGGTGTTACCCACCCAACTCTGCCAAGTTACACACCACACCAAAAGTGAAACCTGGCTCAGTTTAAGCCAACTGGACTCGCCTAAATCTACTGTCATGAGTGCACCCTTCATAAATTCAGGAAAACTACTTTATGACAGCTAATGGCAAACACAAAAGCTTCAATTATATCCTGTGAACAACTGCAGCGTGTGCAAAATTTAGACATCTTCTTTTAAGCTCATTCAAATATAACTGGTTTCTCCCTTACAGGTTATACTGGATATATCCCTTTTTTTCTTGTTTTACTGAAGCACATACATGGGAGACATCTAAGCCAGAGCTATCTGGAAGCGTTTAAGGCCATCACATTACATGCAAGATTATACTTGAAAGAACAATAGTTTAAGGAAACTACAATGTACGTTCTGTGCATTCTGTATATCCTTTTAATGAGTTGCAACTCAGGCTGACAAAAGAGCTAAAGACTTCAGATAAATAATGCCTCTGAAATCTGAGTACTAATTAGATTTCCTTTCTCTGTGAGAATAAAGCTGTAACATAATCAATTATGTACTGTTAGACAGATTAAGAGCTCAGGCACGGCAAGAGTCAAGAAAACAATTTTACTTCAATTCTCCTATTCAGGGACTCCTCTTTTATTTTCCTATTGTCTGGGACAAATTTGTTCAGGAGTGCAGAACTTGGGATTTGTTTTGAAGGACCTAGCAAAAAAGGGAAGAGGATAGAAAAAAAGCACTGCGACAAAACCATTGTGAAAATGGACCAGGGTTAAAGGCTTGGATGATCAAGAGTAACAACATGAAGGGAACTGTGTTCAATACCACAGCTACACACGCCTGTTAAAGTCATGACTTTTGTGTTACACTGGGAACAGGATGAGATCAGGCTTTCTTTACTCCCTCTCTTTATGGACAGCTTAAGGCACTTTATAAATCCGTGTCAAAACTGCCAACCTACAATTGGGGCGGGGGCGGGGAAGAAGCCAAATTCAGCATTCGCTCTGGTGTTAGATATTAGGATTGGGCTTCAGAAAGTCCACTCAGGTCCTTGCATCCCAGAGTAACAGAAACAACAATCACTGTAGTTGCAATCTGTCGGTCACTCTTTCCTAACAGCAAAGCCTTACCTATTTATCACAGTGGCACTGGGCCCTATTTTGTGGAGAAAGGTTGGAGGCAGACATTGGAAATGCCTTCATCACAAAAACAGATTCCACAGCCTGAGGAAAGGGGGATAAAACTGGCTCTCCAACAGAGCAGTCATCCAAACTTGGGGAGAAGATACTCTGTCTTTACAGAAAAAACTCAGAAACTCAGCCTCTCGTGACTCTCATGGTACAAAAACAAGTAATAGCTCCGTGATTCTATGATAACTTGCTACTGTGGTATCAAAGTCATTTGACATCATTACAAAGTCATTGTAAATTAGTTGGAAAGAAAAAACCATCCTGGACTCCTGAGGTGAACGGCACAGACAGCATCCAAGGCAAAGAGAGACTAAATCTCACTTCAGCTGAGATCAGCTACTATAGCATTGCCTTGCAGGTAGAAAAACAACCCTCTGAGCCAGGGAAGCAGCTGGCTTCTGTGTTCGGCAAGCTGCCAGTGAGATCACTGAAGGAGCTCCACACAACCCTCTGCAGATCAGTTTTGCTGCTGTCCACCAGCTACTGATGACAGACCCAGGAAGAAAGTGTTTTTTAAGTCAACAACAAATGAAGGGTGAAGAATGGAGCAAATGCAAACCGACTAGGTGTCCAGGTGAGAAGGCTTCTGAGCTCTCCTCCTAGGTCACTCCTGACTTCTAAAATCATCAATGGGTATACAACTACTAATGCTCTGGAAGAAATTCAGGCTGAGCTTTTAACTGCATAAAGTTGTCCACTGCAACAGATACAGATTAGTCTATCTGGAAATAGAAAGAATGGATAAACACTGACATTTTTCATCATATCAACTCTTGCTCTGGTAATTCTAAGTGATTCCATGCAATTTGTGCATACTAAACAAGGCAAGTCTAAAGCTACAGATGAAAGGGTCTCTGTGAGCAGTACAGGACAAAGGCCCTGGCAGGTATTTACCCAACTAGGTGGCTCTACAGCCTAGTTAGCATCAGCATTCAGGCTGTGCCAGACACCACCTAAAATGGTATTTTGGGGCTGAACAGATCCAAGAAAACTATAGCTTAAGAATAAATAACCCTTAGCTTTCCTATGGGCAGTAAGAAAGCACAGCCAAGACCACCTTTATATCAGGGATTCCCAGGATGAACAGCAGCATGCCTCACCACACCACCTCCAGTGCCAGTGTCCTCCAGAACTGCAGCAAAGCCACTTCCTTCCCAGGAAACACCCAGGCAAATCATTGTTACAAAAAAAGCCTCAGGATCTTAAATGGAAGAGTCAACATGCAGTGTGGGCAAAAGGGGCAAGATAAGTAGAACTTCAGGCTTTGTGAAGTTTGGCAATGAAGTTTTGCGCTCAAGGAGATGAATGCTCAACGTAACTGGAAAGAGTGAGGGACTTTGATACTGTGCACCCCTAGTTCCACGCATATCAGGCAGGAACAAATTCTTTACAGACCAGTATTAAGGAATTTGTTAGAAGAGTTCCAGTCAATTCTGCAAGAGTAGGAACCTAGAATTAAGCTCCCAGGCCATCAAAAGTCAAGGCAACAGGCCAGCTAGCCAAAAATTGGCTCCCACTCTAGTATTCCTAACTGAAAGGGAACAGATAACTGAGTTTCTTGCCCTCAAATAAGCTACTTTAGTTGGCTTTAGACTCACATTCACAAGTTCTAAACATGACGTGAGAACTGGCTTAAGAACTATTTGTTATTTTCTGTTTCAACGAAACTTCCATCTGAAGGAAGGACACAGGAAACAGCTCACCACCAGCTGCACAGGAAAAGGCAGCTCTCAACTATGAAGGTTTCCAGTCTTACAAACATCAGCATCAACTTTTATGAGGCTTTTTCTTTTTCCTTTGCCTACTCTCTTCAGCAGTGAGCTGCACTCTGTGTCCCAACCCTATTATTGTCTGTTGGAAACCTTCTAAGTTTTCAACAGTTATGTTTCTCCAGCACAGAAGCAAACATAGTAAGCACATCCTCCTCCATCACCCCTCTACACTAGGCCTAATCCACACAGGCCTATTTTCTTTGCACCACTGCCAACTCTCTGTGCTCTAGAACAACATGACAAAGAGAAAGCTACAGTGTAAACAGCAGAAACAGAGCTTATACCCTTTCACGTCCAAATTGAACTCTTTTTCCCTGGAGTTGAAAAACGTATGAAATATAAGCAAGTAAAAATGGTCAAAGACCAACCCCTACCTGCGTAAGTGCAGAGCATTCCACGTATTTTACAGCCTTCAGGTCCCGGGCCAGCTTTTCAGCAGTCTCTGGAGTTATGGGCTTCTGCTTGTTCTTGGCAAGTTTCTCAATTGTTGAAGGATCATCTCTTAAATCAATCTGGGTTCCAACAAGCAGGAAAGGAGTCTTTGGACAGTGGTGAGTAATTTCAGGTACCCACTAAAGACAAAAAAAACAATGCATTTGTTACTAACCACTTAACACTTCACATACTTCAGCAGCTCCCCTTTCAGGCAGAGTTCAACCAACCTTTTCTTTCACATTTTCAAATGAGGAAGGAGAGACCACTGAAAAACAGACCAGAAATACATCTGTCTGTGGATAGCTGAGGGGTCGTAATCTATCATAGTCTTCTTGACCTAGAGAGGAGAAAATCAACACAGCATTAGACCTAGACAACAAAATCCTGCCCTTTACAGGGAGTCAGAATGCACATTTCAGCACAATAACAGCATTGCTGTGATTAATCCTAACTCTTAAGCAAAGAGCCAAGCATACGGTGAACTCAAACACTTGAAAAATCTAGGTTTCAAATCCAGAATTCATTCAGTTGCTATGTAACAGTGAGCTGCTGAAAGTCACAGGAGAGCTGGGAAGTCTCCAATACATTTTAAGATCAAACCACCTCAGACTGTGTAACACTCTCCTCAGTTATAAAGAAAAGTTGCAGAACATGGATCCAGTCATAGATGAGGTCCTCTGCACCTAATCCATTCATGACAAGTATTATGCCATCAAATTTCATTACCCTGCAAAAAAAACGCTGGTGCTTAGAGGGGAGAAAAAACCAGTTTTATTCACAAGAATGTTCTGACTTAGCTGTGAGCGTTCAGTGAAGCATCTCCAGGCATCAGGAGAAGAACACTGCTGGTACACATGACCAGGTGACCAGGCCACCCAGTATTCCCCTAAAACCTCACCAAAGTCCCAGCATGGGCTGTGTTTTGGGCGGTCCAGCTCTTGAAAGAAAGCCTTTACATTCACAAGTGCACAGCGACACCTACATGCACGAAAGTCTGTCAGTAACTTCTCAGAATTACTAGCTGGATCACTGCTCATGTTGATAGCACATGAATGTGCGTAACTACACACAACACTTCTCAAAGGTCTGAGCCCTCAGCAGGAAAACAGGCAGACAACATAACTTCTACCCTCAAAGGGACTGTGCAATGCTACAACTGAGACCCATCAAAGTCCCTACAGCAGCCCACACAACATGTCAGGAAGGAGTCTCTCTTCTCCACCTAACTCCTTATCCATCAACTAGGGAGCCTGCAGTATCAGGACATGAATCACATTTGGGACGAGAACATGGAGACCTACGTAAAGTCATGCTGAAGAATACATTAGGTACAGATAGCTCAGGGTACAGCTTCAGGTTGAACTCCGGGTGCCCGAGAGCCCCGGGTGAGCTGGCACTGACCCTTTGCACAACAAAGGGCCTGGGGACCTGCAGCACAGCCAGCTGATGGACATTCAGAGACACAGCAGGAGCTAAGGACTTCAGCTGGAAGCCCCCCAGACTTTTGAACACAAACTGTGAGGGATATAAAGCCCACAGTTTGCTTTGTTCCAGGTCTCTCCCCAGAGGCACTAGCTCAAGCTGTTATTTTGGTTTAGCACCACAATTAAATTTTAAAAATCTGGCTGTCTGAGACTTCTATGGGAAACCTGGGGCTGAGACAGTAAGGAAACCTTGTCTGACTGCGAAATGTGGTGCATGTTGAGTCAAGCGAGGCCCCACTGGGTCTCTGGAGCTGCCACTACAAACAGCCTTCAGTCCCAGCTCAGGAGATGGAATGTGACTGCCAGAGTGGCTCCTGGATGGCCAAACAGGACAGCTATAGGGTTTAACCGGAAATGTAAGATTGTTTTATTAATCAAAGTAGGCGCTAATGATGCACGTAACAACACAGCTGGAAACAGATTAAATTATATCGGGACAATTTTAGATGAAAGTTTACCACCTAAGGTCTCTAGAAGGGCTCTTCTGAAGAAGAGTTTACAATACCGGTTGCTGTCACATCACTTCAGTAATATTACAAGGTAGGGACTGGGTATCCAGCAGCTGAAACAGTTTCCACCCTTTCTTGATAATTTTTCACACTAACAAAGCAATGTTTAGCTGTTTAATCAGTGCACACTTCTCCAGCCTGAAACTGAGATGCAGCTTAAACAAGAAGTTAGCAGATTTTTAATTTTAAAAAGCACACAGTGAGAGAGCCTATGAAATCCACGCCCTGACTTCATCCACGTTAAGAATGCAGAGACATAGACACATTTAAGATGTTCTAATGTTAGTCACTGTTTTGAAAGAATCAAGAGAGACTTTCCCCTTCCATTAAAAAAAAAAAAAAAAAAAAACACTCCACCAAAAAAATCCAATTATGTGTCTTCATGTTCAACATCACCTCAAGTATATCTTGGTCAGGTACAACGACACAAGCACTTCACTTCTCACCTGCAGTATCAAAGAGGCCAAGGGTGTAAGGCTCCCCTCCAATCATCACTGTTACAGCATAGTTATCAAAAACCTGTCAAGAAAAGAGACACATGTTTAAAGGAGATGTGAATAAGTCATCTCTCAAACAATCATCCTACCCACCTTGCCAGAGCACCTCTGATTTGAACAAGAGACACCTGTACAGGAAAACAGATTCATCAGGCTTACAGTGCTATTACCACTAATACCATTAACAGAATAATTCCATATGAAATAGGGGTACGCCAGCTGCTTCCATGACATACTAAAGCAAAGGCATATGAGCTACACCACTGAATAATACATGGTAAAAACCACTGAGCAAAACACCTACAACGTTTGCCTGTGACTGCAAGGAGGTTTCCCACGCTGCCACAGAAATTCCAAACTTCAACCTTAGTGTGACAGAGGAAACATATCACCACAAGGACAGAATGGGTAATGTCAGCCCTGCCTTTCAAGGGTACACAGTAATGGGGCTGCATCGCACAGTACCAAAATCCTCTGAAGTCCGTATTTCCAAATATCATGGGAACTCTAAAATAGAGTCCATCTTTCCAAGAGGGATTCATCCTCCATCTTTGAAGGAAGCAATACCTGGTAAAAATCAGCCTGTGTCAAATACAGTCTCATCGGAGAATCTGGCTCCAGATACCAAGTTCTATTGCCTCTACAACAGCAACTGACCAACAGTGCTGTTCTCCAAAACAGATCCATTGCACAGATCAAAGCCAACACCACCCAGTGTTTCACCCACACCAACTGGTTTACAGTACAACTGAGCAAAAAAGGCTTACCCAAAAGCTCACCTCCAACACCCACCCACTCAGCATTGCACTGACGTCAGCATCCCTCATTCCAATAACCATGTTATCTTCAGAACCACAACAGACAGTATTGCAGAAACTACCTTTGGCAAAAGATCCTTCCTACTGCAAAAAAAACAAAACCCACCCACCACGCAGCAAGTTGCAAATTGCAAAGTTGCAAAGATCTCCAAATTATGATGGGGAAGGTCCTGCTTCCTCACAGACCTGCAGCCTGAGCAGCTCTCACAGCTGAAGTAAATCCCAACAGGACAGAGGCCAGCAGCCACCTCAAAGGCTTTTCATGGAAGCTAGGGGGGAGGGACATGGAAAATAAGCAGTCACATGCATCTGTTAAAATAGTAAGAGCTACGGTCCTTGGAAAAAACCACCAAAATTTGAGGTAAGAGCAGTGAGACAGCACTTCAAAGCTGTACTGCCCAGAGTTCAGATGTTTTCTTCCCACCTGACTGTCTTGATTAAAGACAGAGCAGACACTACCCTAATTTTTTCAACTTTTCACAACTCACAATGACTGAGAAAGCAACTACGGCCACTGCACACTTGTATATCCTCAAAATATCAGCCCAAAGCAGAAACCCACCTGTCACACTATTTTGAATTAGCACATTTGAGATTTTAAAGCACTGCAAGAGACTCCACCACTCGTGCCCATTACCTGCAACCCAATCCATCACACACTGCACTGGGTTTGCGTTACTGAACGCCCAAGAAAGCGTCCAGCGCCAAATAACACCTTGAGGCTAAGGGAGGGTTGAAGGTATTTCACAGGGCACATTCAACATGCTGTGGCTGTATTGCTTCAAAACCCCAAAACACAGGTCAGGGTGAGGACTCCTCTGTTCCTAGGTACAAAACAAGGAGCCAGAATGACGAAGAGAATTATGAAGGTCAGAGCATTTGCTCTTCCAGATGTCAGAAGATGGTCAGCAGCTCAAGCCCCCAACAATATCCCCTCATTTTTGTTCAGCTACCACCTGTACCTGCCCCTTTAGGGCAATTAGCATGTCTTCTTTCTCATGGTTTTTTTTGTTTGTTTTTTCAAGCTCCCTACCTGCAAAATAGGATTTTTTAATTTCAGTATTTTTGTTAAGGTACAGCTACTGTTTGGGCTAGAGCCCTAAGGAGGCCAGGTTTACAAGGCTGGCCTTTACACAAACCTGGCACCTATATTCTCATAGCACAATTCATAGACAATTTCATCCTCAGTTGTTCCAGAAAGGCTAAAAACCTTTCAGAGCCCAAAAGAAGTTTCCACTTCTGCCAGTGCCAGACAGCCCACTGCAGCAGTTGGCATGACTCACACTTGAGCTGTCACAACCCAAATATTGCCAGTGCCTTTTCACAGACGTGCCCATCACTGCCTTTTTTTTTTTCTGGGAATGGCAACAACATCAAAAACACACACATAACAAACCATGTGCAGTACCAGCATGAAACTCATCATTCACTGGGAAATATCCTCCATAAAGAGAAAGGATTACAAAACACAGAGCCAACTGAACTGGTATGCTCTCCATCCATACTTTGGCCAGGCCACTGCACAAGCACAACAGTATCTGTTCTATATTTCTGTTCATTTATTACCAGAAGAATTAGCTGGAATATCAGAGGTTACATACCAGTTTCCAGAGTCTGAAATATGCCTCTAGGCTATTCACGGAATTAGGAATGGGCCTCTGATATCTCCAGAACAGCAAGCTCCTCAAGCCATGAAGTTCAGAGGTAAACAACATTCTGGAAGCACGAGGCAGATATTTAAAAGGCACCATAAAGAAGCCTTAGCACACCTTGAATACACTTCATTGGCAACTAACTTGTGAGCAGGTTTTCCACATTCCTCATTAGCTGAGATTTACAGCCAGTACTACCACGTGCAGGACAGCAGACAAACTTGAAGTCTTTCAAAATATACATTTTAAGATTATAACATTAATCATTTCCCTTAAACGATAAGTATAGAAACACTCACTGCTGCACTCACTGACCAATTTAATTTTGCCTTGACCATAATGAATAGCTTAAACAGAACTAACAGCCTTCCACAGGTTCAGTACAGGATGTGGCTGCCCTACAAACATCACATCAGGATACTTGACACCACTGAAAAATTTGAAAATGGCAGGACAGTTTCAAATGCCACTTCTCTAGCAGTCAGTAACAGAGCCCATGAGAGAGGCTGATTCCGAGTCTCCATGCTTACAGTACAACCCACAAGTTCCCAACAGTGGCCACTGCATTTACCCTGAACACTCTGAGGTCTGGGAGTCCTTTCATCTTTAGCTCCTGATCTACAGCTAAAGAGAAGCATTTTTATTTTGTGGAAGTCTGTCCTACACAGGACAAACCTCGTATTTGGCAAGTTGAAAAATTTTGGATAGCATACAAAGCCAATACCTCAAAAAGATGTGATGACATTTACTGCAACTTCTTTCCCAGAAGAGAGGGACATTTTTATAAAGACCTGTTCTGAAACATCTATCAGGCTGAGCTACCTGGCGTCTCAGAGGAGCTGTCTGGTCTTCTGAGTTCTTCATACAGTAGAGAATATTACAAACCCTTTCACTGACAGGTGTTCTCTGTTATGCATTTCCAGATCCAAATTTGTTTGGGATACCTAGGTAAAGTCTTCAACTTGTGTATTAGTAGAAGATGGCCTTTTCAGGTCCATAACAGAGAAAATTAGTAAAAGGAGCTCCCAGCTGTCAAAGTCTCTTGCAGCAACCTCACTAAAAACTGACCCACCTCAGTGGTAGTACACTGATCTTGCATATGCAATATTAAGCAGAAAAGCTATTTTCTAATAGGAAGACTGTGCACATCCCTCACAGGCAGCCAAACTGCTCTCAACCTGAACTTTAGATAAGTCAAGGGATTCAGTATTTCAGAAAACTGAGCCTGTGAAACTCAAAAAAGTTACTTCAGCATAGTCAAAGACTACACATAAAACTGGCATACATTTGAAGTACAAAAGGATGTGACTGCATCCAAACACATTCCTCATATTTAGCTGAAGTTGACCAGTCACCCTCTGTAGTTCACTACATCTCTGGATCTTTCAGAGCTGCAAAGGAAAAATGAGCCTCAGAAAATGTAAACTCTAGTCACTGACTATTCCAGCACTGCTTTCCCTAAAAACAAAGATGTAGCAGGAAGTGAGAGTACAACCAGGAGAGCAAGTGTTCCTACTGCTTGCACTCTACTGGTCTGCAAGTTGTTGGCACTACTAATCTAACTCACAGAATCCACCCACAAAGAGAACACAGATTCTGCAGAGCAGTCAAGCAGCAAGAACTGACCAGATACAGGTGATTTGACCAGCACTACCAAGTTATATGGAAGGCAGCAGCAGGGATCAGACTCGTTGTCACTTTTCCATGATGTATTAGTCAGTCTCCAAGAGGAAAGCAGGCTGTAAAACCATGTATTAGGGCACGCATGCCACTAAGGTTAGTTTGAAAGGGAACTCATTCTGCCCTACCCCATCAAGCCCAAAGAACAACTGAAGCTATTCTCATACTTACCGTTGGTACATATTCTGATGGGAATTTATTTGTTGTATAAGAAATTAAGAGACAGGTTTTACCAACAGCACCATCACCCACTACTACACACTTGATCGTCTGCATAGCTGAAATCCACTAGAATATCAATTCCAAAGAGAACCTAGAAGAAAAAAAAAAGAGATACATATATTCAGATGTTTTCCATACTCACTAGGTAGTCATGCACATCATTAGTGACCTTTAACTGGAGCCCAAACTGCCAACAGCACATCTGAGATATGAAAACAAGAGAATCCTAAATGAACTCATAGATCCTTTCTCTCCACCACACACACAAAGGTGCCCACATTCACATGCAAAAGAATTTTTGCCTAGTTATCTAGAGGTGGACAAAAACATCTTTGGGCTCTTCAAGACTCTGTTTTTAACACATGGAAGCATCTAGCCTTAGATACACTGAAAACTGGAAGTGCAAGCTCTGGTCTTGGTCTTGAGAGTTGCTCAGGAACACATCTGCCTCCCAGAGAGCACCCTCTGGAGAGCAGCTCAGCATGAGACACACCACCAGTGCTCTGAAGCTAGTTTATGGACTAAAAATGAACATGTACACACAGAAATAAACATGATTAATGTCTTCTTTTCCCATCTTCTTTAAGACCTAAGCACAGTTTTACAATCTTGTGGTTAAAGTTGTTATTTAACACACACCTTTATCCCCACTGTGAAGTGTTAATAGCACTGAGAGTTCAGCACAGCATTCAGATCTTCAGACATCACGAAATCCAGAGGTACCTAGCTACTCCAACGCTATCTCAGCAGAAACTTCAGTACATGAACTAAACCAGTATGTATCACCAGTGTCTCCTCCAAACATTTGCTAGCTACCTCCAATGTTGCACAGTAACCCTTCATTCATGTATTACTTCAATTAGAAGAGTACCAGGCCTCTGGTCATTCCTTCACATAGATGTATGAAATCCTGATCCCAGCCAATTAGTGGCAAAGTTCCCACTGACTGTCAGCATCGTATCATCCAAAGTACTTTAATTTACAGCAACAGAGACCTGCTGCAAAGTCTTTGTAAAGTCCTGTCAGGGGCCAGGGGGTGCTGCAAGCAGCAAATATGCCATCACAGGAACAGCAATCCTTTAGCCAAGCAAGGATGCTGTCATGGCTCTCAGGTCTGCATAATTGCAGATCAGGGTAACTGCATTAAAAAACCCCAATCAATCCCTCCTGAACTATGCATTTGGTCACTTCCTGGGGATTTCACTTCTAACAATAATGTGAATAAAGTACATTGCAAATCCAGATTTTTGAGGCTTTAGTCGAAGCCAGCAACATGATTTGATACTGTATATCACATTGTCACGCCAGCGAGGAAAGGAAATTGCCAGGGACTCAGAAGAAACATACCACCCCCAGCTTTTCTTCAGATGCTGCAGGGATGCTCTAGGATTTCAACAAAGACAGCTACCTTCATAATAAACGTCCTCAAAAGTTCCTAAGAACAGTACTTGTAGGGGAATACTAGTCACCACCATTCCCACAAGACCTGGACAAAACCACAAGCAGTTTTAGGAAATGACAGCAAAGATTCTCAGAGCAGGCCATCAGCCAGCACCTGGTACATCAGGCACTCACACTGCCATCGTCATCTATCAATCTTCTTTCAGCAAGCACAAGACAATTAATATGTGTAAGCATCAGGTGTTGCCACCAGTCCTCTACTTGATGCCCCATTTCAAAATCAATAGCATCCACTGATTTATGCAGATCTGTTTCGGGGTGGACATTCAGAGGGGTGGACATTCAGAGGGGTGGACATTCAGAGGGGTGGACATTCAGAGGGGTGGACATTCAGAGGGGTGGACAGTGCAGACATATCAACAGGCCCTTCATTAGTACAACAAAAAGCTCTGAAATTTGGACCAGTAGCAAACACATATTTACGCAGAAGGACAAAGCAATTATTTACATTTCAAAAGACATCTTCTGTGTTCAGGCCAGTTCAACTGTTTATATCCAAGTACTATTATTCAATATTGCCTCAGTTGCAAAATGCTCCAACAGTTCTGCCTTGCCATGGTGGTAGCTCTGATGGATCCCAGAGAAAGTCACATTTCAGAACAAAAAAAAAAGCAACCAGACAGAAAGCTGGCAATGGAACAGGCGCAGGTCAGGCCCATATTAAGAAAGTCTTCATGCTCAAAGCAAAGTTGGAAAGGGATGAGTCGGTCATTAAGGAGATTTCAAAAGGAAAACATGCCTAAACTCAGGCCAAGCAAATGAACCCAAGTGCATTCCAGCTAACCCCAGCCACAGTCAGCAGTATGCCCCACTCACACAGGCAAGACAACCCTACCATCTGCCTTTTGGTTTGGGCAAAGCCCAAAGCACTCAGCTCTGGGGCTCCTCAGCACAGGTAAGCTGCTGCCTCCAGGAATTCCTCTGAGTTAGTGAATGAAGTACAAAACAAATCTCTACACCAGTGTTTGCCAGCCACTTCTCATATGTTTCTCCAATTTCCACTCGAATTTGTCACACTGCCCAGCCAGTCCCCTGAATCCCTGCTCCAGCTGTCCCTGCTCACCCCGGGGTTGGCACAAGTGGAGGAACATTCCCCTCACATGACAGCACTTAACAGCCACCCCTTTAGAGAAGCATGCTTTCCACCCTGCTCTCCCCTGGGCAGACCAGAACTCCTCCTGCTGTAATCCTCCCTTCCTGTTCTACCTCTCTCTTTCACCCACTTCCCCAATTATTTGCATTTCCTTGTTTACCTGTAATTTGCAGGTTATACCTCTGCTTCAGACCACCTTTCTCTAGCCCAGAAAGCATACTAGAGATAAAATCCTGGCTCTGAAGCATTCCCTGTGCTCACTGCCACACACCAATCCATTATTCTTTATAAATCCAAATTTTGCGTACTACCAGAAAAGCTCACATTTTGCGTATTACCAGAAAAGCTCAAGCTTTTACCCTTGTAAAAAGAAAAAACATGAGTTTAGTATTACTCTTAAAAGCTCATTACTCCAGAGAGCAACCAAGCAAGCCACAGTATAAGAAAGCACCTCAGGTCACCAAGTGTGCTGCAAGCCTTTGCTTCTTCCCTGACCTTGGACACAGCCGAGTCCCCACGGTGGCACTGTGAGAGAAGCTGCTGTTCTCTGGCAAGGGCTCAGGTCAGAGAATGGGGCTGATGCAGCACCAGCTGCACATACACCTTGCACACAGCTCACATTATTTCTGCCACAGCTCCAACTCTGGCAGTAAGCTATCAGCCTTATCCACATGGTTACTCTTGCAAAGAACACCAGCACTGCAATTCAAGAGCATCTACAATAGCACTGCTCACTCCCTCTGCACCTCCAATTCCCTCCTGAAGTGAAGCATTGGCATGGTGCACATCAACAACTCACACAAACACCACTGCACTGGGTGAGGCAGCACACGCTACCTTTTTCTACTAGGTGACCTGATCCTTTCAGTTTTCTGGCAGTGGGAACAAAACAGAGGGCAAATAACCTAAAGCCTTGGTCTGGAGCCTAGAGCAGAACCAGAATGGCACAACAGGAGTCTGGAAAAGCCCAGGCAGTGTTGTTTTCTTTATTTTTTTTGTTTTTTCCTCCTTTCTGAAAACTAACAACATTTACCATGAAAACCACTGAACTGGAACACTGTAAGTTCTCTATGAAACAAGCCAGCACCACTGCTTTCACACAAATTGTTCAATTTTGCTCCCCTCCCGCCCCAATCAGACACTTTTAAGATTACATATTTAAAGGAACAAAACAAATCTGAGCACATCTCAAAAAGGGATGTAAAGGGATCGCCTCAATTTTTAATGGATGTATAACTTTATGTTTAAATACTGAAATAAGATAGTAAGTTTTAAACAGATTTAGAGTCTTCAGAATAGGTCTCCAAAGTCTTAGCAGTAGCAAAATGGAATTATTGAATAAATTATTTTTCTTGGATTAGTAGACTTCCTTCATTAGCTGGAAGAGCTAATCTTCCAGCTAATGAAGATTACTTTTCTTTCCATTACTTCACATTTTACCCTTCTAAGAACTCACAGATCACAGAAAAAAGCTCATTTCTAATGAGCTTAAATTCACTATACTGGGACCTACTCTTCCACAGGAATAGCTTTAAGGATACATACATCATTGACTTGTGGTTTAAAAGTAATTTAATCCAATTTGAGATTAACCAGAGAATAACTCATCCCCAGGGTTCAGTGAGACAAGGGAGACAGAAACAAAAGTTACAGAGGCTTTGGGGCTTGTTTTCCCCCTGAAGTTGCCACCTAATAAAAGGAAGACTATATGTACAACACCCAGCAGAGAGAGCACTCCAAGTAGTTTTAAATATCTGAGGGAACTGAAACAGACTGGAAAGCACAGAAGTCATCCCAGTCTGAGTGCAGTGAGTCGATTTTGAGCCATGTAATTGTCAGCCATCTGGCCAATCCCAGACAGGGGAGCTGATAATGACTGGAAATGCCATGCAGGTCAATATGACTTAGTTCTGTCCATGGAGTTCTAAAGACTTCTTAAAAACATAAATAATAATTACAAAAAAAAAAGCAGTAGATCATTGCACTGATTTAATCTCTTAAACCTCTCTGTAGTGTAACCAAAAATTACACAGCATGGATTACACAGCCATGTAAACTTTGTCAAATTCACAGGCCCATTTTGCAGAATTTTGCTTTTAAGCTCAATTACACTTTTGCAGAAGACAGCTGATCTGCATTTTGGATTAATTCCAAAAGTGTTAACAGAGATGTGAGTAATACAACAAACAAGGAACTGAAGTCTTCAGTGGGACATTGTGGAGGTCAGTAGTACTTCCTGGAGCAAAGGAAATTCTGGAATGATGCACTTTGGTCACACAGGCCTGTTCAACCACCAAGACACTGACCAATCACAAGAGGCTGAAGAAATCCACAGTACCTATGGCAAGTTCCCATTAACTATATTGCTATAACTATATTAGCTATATTGTCCCAAACACACTTGTACCTCCTGTGCAAGTCTGACTTTCCCATCCTGAAGGCGAGGTAAGCATATGGAACATGGTGATACTATGGGAGCACTTTGTTTTCACAAACTCTGTAACTTAAGAGTAGTTGCAGTTCCAGTACCTGTGTGCACTACTGTCTGCAGAATTAAGTGAAATTTTGTGGGGTTTTGTACACAATCAGTGTTCCCTACTACACCCAGAGGTAAGAATCTGCATGATCCCACCTTCACTCTTGCTGTACATGCAATCTGAAGCAGAAACCACAAGCCTTCAAGCTTGTTAAAGTTTCTCTTATTTTTAAGCTACTGAAGTTTGTTTTCTGGTTAAAATGTGTACATTCTCCCAGCCAAAGGAAACTGTGCTGTCAGATCTGTCTGCATGCTCTGAACTCGCTTCCTGCCTCAGCATCACCACCACTTCCTCCTTCAGGCAGGACTGAAACGGCTGCCATTTCATCACTGAGACTGGCTCCCTTGGCTCGCTGCAAGGTACTAACCAAGAATCCATTTGTGACGCTCTCTGGGATACACCATTAGCTTATGACTTGAACCTTAACCAGTCCATCACAGCTTCCAGATCCTGTTTGGGCCCTTGCTCACAATCCCAGAACACAAACAGCCATTTCTGAAAACTAAGGGGTTTTTTTTTCCCACCCAATGTCACTTTACAGTGAACAATTTATTCATCCAACTCAAAGCACTCAGGAGTCCACACTGAAAGGAACAACATTCACAGGATTTTACTCATGATCTCTGGTAACTACTTGTGCCCTTCCACAGTACTTTCATATCTTACAAAACCACACACTTCTAAATAAAGTCTGCCTTTGTACTTGGTAATTTCTTCCCCGATTGATCAAATCCATTCCAAGGTCCTTGCCCTCTGCCACCTCTTCTAGCCCTATTAAAAACTAAGACTTTTGCTTTCAAAGTGATAAATCTCTCCAATCAGGGGCACCAAGGACAGGTACTTGGCAGCTACAATCATAGCAATCTAAGTTTCCTCACCAGAGATACCTACCAGCATTACATGGAGGAGGTACTGTATGCCTGTATTACAAACGCTACGTGACAAAGGTCACTGCATACAGCACACCAGTTCTCTGTAGAGACCCAAGCCGCTAATGAAGGGACTACATGAGCTCAGCTGCAGAGGAAGAAGACCTTGGACCTCTTGGTACACTGATACTGTCACATGTGTTTTGCATACACATTCTGTATGTGTATGCAAAACACATACAGAAGCCACTCTCTGATTAAGAGCTAAACTCCAGAAAGAAACTGGCACAGAAGGCAAAACTTTTCAAGAGCAGTATCACCACAGCAAGAACTCTCCTTTGCACATGTGCAGCAACCATCTACAGACACTGTGCAAATCCTCCAGCCCAAAGCCCACCTTCCAACTTGCTAGGAATCATCTTCTTCATGGAGATTTCACAACAGAACTAAACGTATCTGCCAATTCTATGCTAGTAAGGTGGTAAATGACACGTAAAAGAATATATTAGGTTCTAAAGCCTGGTGCCCAAGCTCAACTGCCCATCCTGCTTAGCTTAGGCTGCTGCAGACACTTTAACTCTGTACACAAATACGCTTGTTCCCAGAGGTTTCAAGTCAAGCTTACAGCCTGGGTCTTTAGTTTCTCAGATGAGGCTTAAACTAGTTGTTGAACTACAAACCAGCACTGAAGCTGCACTCCTCTAGAGCAAGGAAAATCATGAAGTCCAAGCTAAAACGTGCTAAAGCACAAGGGACAGACCTGAGATACAATCTTGTACTCCATCAGTTCAGGATCTTGAAACGGGTATCCTGCTTTAAGCATCCTTTTGGGGTTTTATTAACTGTTACCAACAGATCAGACACAATCATTAAAATACTATCAGTTCTCCCTGTGAACTACAAACTCTGTCTCCAAAAACCAGTGTAGCTTTCACATTATATGCGTGTCTAATTATGAGACACAGCCACAAAAGCTCAGTTGCACTAGAAGCTGTGTCAAGACAAATGCAAGAATTCAGATAAAGACCTGGATCTGCAGCGGGAGGTTGAAGAGACTGACAGCAACAGAGCACACTGGGGGGCCCCATCCCACATCCCTACTCACACCAACAGTCTCAGGTGTTGCATGTCAGCATGGCAAACCTGTGGGTAGGCACACAAAAGCGAGCAGTGGGAAGAGCCACGGGATCAACGGAGCTGGATTGATACCATGACAGCCCTGACTTAGCTCATAGGCTCTGGCTGTTCTTGAAACCCAAAAGGTTTGTTATCATTATGGGAATCCCTGTTGGAGATATAGCATGTCCTGAGGTCCTCGAGCATACTTTAATCTGCCACTCAACAGAGCGTGTATATCCCAACACCTCTGCAGGTCTGAAGGTCCCATTTCTGGACAAGTTACTATGAATTGCCAAAGAAGCAGTAAGAGATCTCTTCTCAAAATGCAACTACCATAGAGCTATCATAGATTAGAATATGCTGAGTTAAAAGGGACTCCACTGTTTGAGGTCAGCTGATACTTTCTACACTTAATGCAACTTTCTTTTTCTAATTCTGTAAGAATTGAGAGCTACTTTGCACATCTTTCTAAAGGTTCATCACAACCACCTGCTACATAACACACATGACAGGAAGTAAAGACGGTTGGGCAGGGTAATTTTAATAGCCTGAGCTCAAACTATCAACAGCACCATAACACACATTCCAACTTTTATAACGTCAAAAAAAGAAGGGGAAAACCATGTCATCCCATTTTAGTCCTACATTCAAAACAAGAAAGCTGACCAGCTAGACAGTGTGACTCAGTGGGCTCTGCTGCCACACCATACTGTGGTACAGCTGTGCTTACACCTGCTTTACCACAGACATTGCCCACTATCCCACTTCAAGGCTCCAACGAACCACCTTCACCTGAACACCAACTCCACAGAAAAAAATCAAATGCAACAACTTTCCCATTATGACTCTGGTTAAGGTTACACTGTCAAACGTAGTCATCAGCACTGGGAAAACCTGCCCCAGATTAAGCACTGGTAAGTGTGTGGGCTTACATTAAGTCCTTTTCTGTCAAAGGTATTTTAATCTTACCTTATTACTCTTCACTTTCATACTCTACAGGAGGCTGTTTTCCTCAACCATGCAACAAAATCCTGTTCAGTATTTTACTACCACTTAAAAAACACTATTTTCACTAGCTTCACTAGTTGCATACTGGTAATATTTAAAAATACAAGCTGCACCTACACTCCCGTTTGGACACAGCATCAAACCAAGGCCGAGATGGTTCTCCCCGCATTCCCATGGCCAACTACATTCAACAGCGGCAGAAAAGACACTGGCAGAAGTTCCTCTATTTTGAGGCATGTTTTTCCTCCATGAGAAGCACCCTGCCTTGCACACCACTGCAGCAGTGGTGTGCAAGTGGTGTGCAAGGCAGGAGCTCACTCCTGTTATGCTCAGGGAACAGGACAGCTGCAGGTGCTCCACATACACAACCAGACAGTTTCTGGGAAGATGTGCTGTGTTCAGGGGGGACAGCTGAATAGCATGTGTACCAACATGCTGTTTGATGATTCAAGAGATGAAGCTTTGTTAAAAAACACTGGAAAAGCAACTTTTCCCAGTTACTGAGCTATGCTGGACTGCTGTTAAAATAAAGTATCTGGAAGCTCACCAACACCAGGACAACAGCAGGGGAGCTGCCCTTCATTCATCTAACCAGCAGAAAGAACAAGAGCAGCTGGAACCACCCCACTTTGCCCGACCCAAGATGAGCCTGCGCAGCCCCCTCCTCGGGGCCAAGAGCCTGCTAGGCAACTAGCAGTTCTTTAGCCATCAGCAAATAAACAACAGGCTCACAAAGAAGTAATAGCACTCTAGGACATGGAAGACTCAGCAATAGAAATATAGTTCATATGCACTAAACCATAAAGTACCACTGTACTCAAGGTTACACTGCTCAAACACACTGCTGCTGTCAGATCCAGGCCCCACACAAGCCCCCTGCATTCAGTGGTTCCCCAGCCACTCTTTATTGTACACAGCCATCCAGCTCATGGAGTGGCAGAGGCCTTCCCAACTTGCATCCAAAGCTGTAGGAGCATTTTTGTCATTATTTCCCCCAAACAGAACATTCATCACTGGCCAGAAACACAGCACAGCACCCTTCAACTTGAGAGGAGCTGAGCAATTCCAACCAGCTTGTTCCAAAGCAAGACAATTCTGGCAGCCTCAGCTATTGCTGGGAGTTTGGCACCTCATGCAATGGCAACTCTCTGTGGCTGCCCCAGGGCCTAAACCGGTCCCATTCCACAGCAGCCTAAGGCTTGCTCTAATATCACCTCAGCCTGGTGAAAACCTTCACCTGGCAGAGTTTGGGCTATGCTGGAAAACACATGCTGATCCCACGAAATCTGATCATACGCACGGACTACCTGGCAAAGATGACCCAGTACCTACACACCCTCTCCAGATGCAGGGCCCAAGGAAGCCCCTGCCTTACTTTACTAAAAAACGTTTTGTTTTGGTTTTTCATGAGACAAGAAAACAGTGCATGGACCAACTCTCCCGGCAGGAATTACACCACAACATTCTAAAGTAATGGACTGGCAGAACAAGAGCTTAAAATAGAACAGCTTTTAAAAGCTTTTGCAAAACAAATTCTTTGTCTTCTCTTTATAAAATATCACTTGTTCAGAAGAAAAATCAACACATCTCAAGGAAAGAACAGCTGCTCTACTGAGCAGTTGCTCTGAAAACAGGCCAATTAATATTTTGAAGTTTTACACTTAGGTCGGTCATTCTCTGAAACTCCAAGGGAAGATTACAAAGATTAATTACACAGTAACACAAACTCTGCTTCTTGCTCTCACTATTTGCAGTTTTCTGCACACCCAGGGCCAGGTAAACAAACCCAGTTCATCCACCCAAAAACAACCTACAGGATCCCCCACCACAAGCTGGGAATCACCTGCCTTAATGCCATTCCTGTCATTCACCTCAGGCATTGACATACACACCAGGGGCTGCAAGAGGCAGCTGACTGCTACATTGGGGTTGCCAGACATCCTCAGGGACGGAGAACTTTGAGCCAAGCTTCAGCCTTTGGAGGAACTCTGGAGAAAGGGCTTCCTTTACCTAGCATTCCTAGTGGAAATCCTTCCTGATGGATATACCCTTAGTTTGTATAGTGTAACATATAGTAGTATCATACATATAGTAGCACAATAAAGTGTAAAGTGTAGGGCTTGAAAGAAGCCAGCTGATTAAATGGTGACAGGTTGCAGAAATGTAAAGATATTTTAAATTTCTTTAAAAGCTTTGCATAAAAGCTTATCTGGTCAATAAGTTGTTTTATTTGTCATGTATCAACTACCAAAAACAGGGTGCTTACACCTACATTTAGTGTAAGAGGAGCCAAGGATGAAGACTAAGTGGTTCAAATGAGCTTCTTGCTACCTGAAGCACTAGAAACCAATTTCACTTCCACTTAATTTGACAGCACCTTCATCTTCTAAAGCAAAACCGACGTCATTATTTCTTCAGGAAAAAATCTTTTACTCAAGGGCAAGGATAACTACACCCCCTACAATTCTCCCCAACTGTCTCCTGCTCTATGATTGAAATTTATGATGGAGACAAAGAACAGCAGGAAAGCTTGGCTTACCACAGAAGGCAGGCAGAGGAATGAGCAGGATAAAACATACAAGCCCAGAGACAACTTTTAAAAGCTGTAAGCACTCACATAAGCATCAAGCAAATTAAACACACCTCACCTGCAACATGTTACCCACACCTCAGCTGCAGTGCTGCATGTTCGTCTATTGTCCAAGTCTTCCAGAGCTAGCAGCAGAGCTGGAACCCAGCTACACCGACCCACCATGGTAACAAGAGCACTTCTGAAAAGGTTTTCATTAAGAGGTCCAGCTATCTATGCTCGTAAGACTTGGAAATTTATTTTAGTACTACAGCTGTGTTTTAACCAAAAGGAACCTTTACATCAACATTAGAGGTCAGCTTCATGCTGCACTTTACATCAGCCTCACACACACTTTACAGCAAGGAAAGCCCACTGCACACTCACGAGGGAAATCCCTGGGAGACTCACAGTAGCTCCATTTCTGTTTACTATTGGTTTTTTAGTAGATCTACAGTTTCCGTTCTAGGTACTTGACACTCTAGACTTTCCAGAGTTTTTCTGTTTAAACTGTAAAAACATCATGAACTCCCCAGCCCTCCCTGGCCATCAGTTTCAGGCAAACAAACAACTCAAAAGCAGGGCACTTAATGAATTCAGAGAATCGGTTGCAGGTCATGAATAAACAAGTTCAAAGCATGCAAATCTAGTGATTAAAATTTCTGCCTAGGATATGTTACCAAACTGAAAACATGTTTTATCTTGCACCATGGTAATTTTTTATTCCTCACCAAGACTTAAAAATCCTTTTCCTCTTTGTTACTGAAGGATGCAAGTGAACAGTTTAAACACCAAACCATTTCTACAGTCAGCAATATACTAATTCAAACCTTACATGCGTGTCTAAGACCTGATTCAAACATACACTCATCTGTATTATCTTCCTCAGAACCCTACACCGACAACAAGAGTTTACAAAGCAGAACAAGAGCTTACCCACATAGAGCCAGCTGAATATAATTTGCTTACCGAAAAAGAGAAGCTGTAAATGCTTTACTGAGTTATCCCAATCAGTAATACAAATAGTTTGACCCAGGATTAAAACGACCCCTCAAAAAAAAAAAAAATTTAAAAAAAAGATGTCCGGGGTACTGCAACTCAATCCTCTGAACAGAGACAACCAGCACCTCCTTCACTGAGAGAGACGCACAGATGGCCAGACCAAGCCACTTCTGGCCATCTAGTTGCCATCTAACATGGCCTCCTCGCCAGAGCTTGTCTTCCTCAAGCTGCTGTCAAGACGGGAGCAAAGCTACTCCGGCTGCCCTAGCCACAGCACCCACACAGAGAAGACACCAGGAATCCTGACCACTCTGCAGCTCTTTGTTCAACACAGGCTTCCAGCGCTGGTTGTTATGTTTGCAGCTACCTGGCTCTGCAAGTGTCTCTTACTGCTGCCACCAGCTGCAAGTTGTGCCTACTTATAGGTACACAACTGAAGTCCAGATGACTAAAACGACCTTTAAAACACAAACAGGTTTTATGCCGCTGCACTATATACATTTTTATGAGATTTCAAAGGAGACTGAGAAGCACATGTCAACGTCAACACCAACCCTGGAAGCAGAACTAGCTCCTTCCTCAGCTGCAGCCGGGGGCATCACACTGGAACAGGAGCTGTGGGACGGCCCTGGGTAACCCGCAGCCTTGCAGCTCGCGAGGCAGATGTCCAGAACAGCCTCTCGACTGAGCGCTTTCTGTGCAGGGCACATAGCTGGAGCTCAACCCCTCACCATGCCCGCACCACAGGCTCAGGGCTCCTGTGACACGGCACACCCAGCCCAGCCCGCAGCCCCTTAGGGCTTCTCTCACAGCCCCGGGCGCGGAGGGCCGCGGCCGGGCCTCGCCGAGCCGGGCCAGGACCAGGGCGCGGTTGGGACGGGCACGGCCAAGGGAGTGCGGCCAGGCTGCACCACTGCCGCCGGAACGCTTCCTGCGCCGCTCCGAGGGTCCAGCCCGCCCGCCGCCCGGAATGAGGAGAAGGGTGGGTAGGAGAAGGGGCGGCCGCCCCCACTGTCCCAGCAGACGCGGCCCCGCAAAGGCAGCGCCCGTCAGCAGCGACCGGGACCCGCCGGGAGGAGGCCGGACTCTCCCCCTCCCCCCCAACAGGCGGCTGCCTGGGAGGCCCCGCACACACAGCGGGCCCGGCAGGGCGGCTCCCGCACAGCGGGCGCTCCGATCGAGGCGAAGGCCGGGGATCTTTCGGTGGGTACCGGGCGGGGATCGAGGCCAGTCGGTGTTGCCTGGGGTCCCGGTACTCGGCCGGGGGTCCCGGTCACGTCTCCGCCCCCCTCTTCCCCCCCCCCCCCCCCTCTCACCTCGGACGCTCCGCCGGGCGTTGGCAGCTCACTGCGGGGTCTCCTCAGCACAGTCACAGGGGCAGGCAAGTGACGTCACCGCGCAGCGCGCCGGGCGGTGGCGAGGGGCGTGCCGGCTACAGCGCCCCCTGCCGGCCACGCCCTGTCCGCCGCAGCCCGCAGGGCGCTGACAGACCGGCAGGCGGCGCGCGCGGGCGCGGGTACGGCCTGCCCGACGTGAGGCTCGCCTGGGGAAGCGCCCAGACTCCCTCTAGGTTTTCTTTTTTTATTTTCTCCCGGGACCTGAAGCTGAAATAAAAAGGGCCAAAGAGCCACAGTTCTTCCTGATGGGAGACTCCTCCTGGCTGGAAGACGACCCACCCCGAGCAGTGGGCACTTAAAGAGGGTTAAATCCCCCTAACTCCCCCCATCCCTCAGGAAAAAGAGGCCAGCAAGAAAATCTCCAGGCATGGCCACTTTGAGAAGCAGGGGCAAAAACGTGGCCTGAAACAGAAAACTCCAGAGTAATTCAAATGTTAAAAGCCAGGAAGACCTGCAAGTCCCAGTGCCAGCAGCCTCAAGTCACCAAACACTGTCTCTGGGGAGCACCTGGGGTGGGTCACACTATTGAAATATCTTTGTGCTGGACCTCTTAAATGAGCCCGGGTTCATCTGCATGGCCAAAGATGGAACAAAACCCACTCTGCCCAATGGTGTCAGAAGCACATCTGTGCCTTCTGCAAATATTTGCCATCCCTGGAGATCTTGGAAAGAGCCATTGCTTTCCAAATGTGCTCACTGCTGCCCTGAGTACTCACAACAGAGCAAAGGAAGAGGAGTATTTTTTAAAGAATTTTCAAGATGAAATCATGAATGGATGTCAGTGTCTCACTGTCTCTTCCAGCTGATTTTGGATGAAATCCCTACCCCGTCAAGCACAAAGGCACTGGCTGGGTAGAAACTGAGCCAAGTGGATGAGATCATGAACCTGGAGACAATCTGGAGTTTCCCACAGGGCAACATCGCCTTGGTTCTCCAGAAACTCATCCTCACTGCAAGCATCACAGGAGGCTCCACCTCATCCTCCTGCCACCAGCTCCATCCTTGTCCATGTTCAGATTATGGGTTGCTTGGCTCTAAAGCACCTTCCAGTATTTCTGATGATGCTTCAGTTCTTTGGCTTTAATGAGATCCCAGCAGTGCATAAAAAACAATTTTGGGGTAACAGTTCCCCCTTTCCAGCAACCCCTCCTTGCAGCAGCCTCATTCCCCACTTCCCACAATGCCAAGAACACTGAGCATGACTATGAGCCCACCACCTCAGTGTCCTGTCTCTTGAGACCTCCTTTGTGTTTTCATACAAAGCCACAGCCAGAGTGGTTTTGCTTTTTGGGGGCAAATCCAAGAGAAAGACTTGACAGTGCCCAGAGGAACAGCCACACTGGTGAGTTGTGAGGTATGGAGGGCCAAGGGTGTCTGCTGGACACAAGTGACATCCCACGAAAAGCTACAGAGATCCACAACCACCACCACCCCCAATCCTCTTGTGCATGCCATGATAAAGATATTAATGATGGAAGCAGATAAAACCAGGGCAGAAATCCCCACTTCCCAGAGCATAAATCAACACACATGAAGGCATGGTGCTGCTGTAATTAGCACCACACAAAGCCCATGCAGTAATTAACTTTCTCCCTTCCAAGTTAAGATTTAATAGTATGCAGTAAAGTCAGAACCAAGGTGATAAAACAAGCAGAGAAAAAACCCATCAAACTAGGCACCTGTGACTTGATTAAGAATTAATTATAGCCTGGTCTAATAATAATAATAATAATAATAATAATAATAATAAATTGCTGTTAATATGCCCCTGTGCTCCAAATGAGGAAAGATATTGAAAAAAATGTCCCATATTGACTCCAAGGGGCAGGTTTCTGCCCACCAGAGACTCAGCCATGCTGGGATGTAGGTGAGCTACTGCACTGGACAGAGCTGGGAGAAGAAATTCTGGGACAAAAAAAATCCTGGGCTGCTAGGGAGCTGCCCCAAACCTCCCATTCCACTGTAATGCCAGCAGGAAACACCTCTGCCCATGAGGAACTGTCACTGCCAGCAGCCTTGAGCATCTCCTGAGGCAATTCCCAGTGCATGAGGATGTGGACTGAGGGACACTACAGACTGAAGGAGAGGCTGTGTTCTGCAATGGAGGAATAAACTCCAGTACTGGCAAGACACAGTGACAGTGCTGGTCCCCAGGGGTCTCCTTTTTGCAGATGCTGTCACAGTTGGGCTCCACCAAGAAGCGCCAACTCCATCCATAGTGGGTCCAGACCCCAGGGTCAGAATTCAGCTCCTACAAGTGGTGCCCAACCTTTCCATGCTGCCAGTGGAGGCAGCCATTGTGCACGTGGAATGCCTGGAGCAGCATATAAGATCACCTTGTCATGTCAGGAAAGTAAGTAAGTCATGGGAGGATCCAACCAGATCTAATGTTACATGCCAGAAACCAACCTGGACATCCTCTCCGGCAATAAATTCCAACTTTGGCTTCTCACAGAGGAGCAGGCAAGCTCCTGAAGAAGCCCTGTGGCTGGGAAGAGGGAGGACATCTCCTCAGCAGCTCTGATTTTTACTTCTCCCTAGTTTTGCTAGGTGGAAAAAAATGCTGGAGGTGTCCTACCAGTTCCATGTGCCACTAAGTCTCCCTGGTAAAGCTAAAGGGAATCCCTTTAGGGAATCCCTTGCCACACAGGAAGAACACAGGGCCTGTCTTGGAGATACACATGAGATCAAGGCTGAATTATTTTCCTCTCCCCACTGCTCTGGCATAAAGTCATTCAGTATCGTGTCTCTACATGGCAGCTCATGCACTCAGATCCTAGGGGAATGCATGAGGATGTGAAACACACATCATCTGAAGAGCACCTGAAGCCTGGATCACACTTTTGAGGATGCTCTTTCCAGAGAAGAGAGCTTCAGGTCACCGATGTTCCCAGCTCAGGGATTCAGACCAGCTAGGACAGAAGACCAGAAGAGTGATCACAGCAGACCCTTTGCACAGGCTTTTGACTGCTCTTCACAGGCCATAGAGCTCCCTAAACATGTGCATTTCAATAAGGGGCAAAATCCAGCCCTGAGATCATTGCCTGCCACAAGTACTCACAGTGAGGTACACCAGAGCCAGGAAAGTAGGAGATCTTATTTTACAGCATTATCATATCTGCCCCAAGCATTTCTGCTTTTTGCTCCAAGCTTTCTTGGAACTCACACCACCTAGTATTATCTGCCTCTTGCTAGAGCTTGGCATAAGTCGAGGTAAATTATTCAATTACTAGAAAATCCAGTAGGACTGAATGCACAATTAGTCTCCTTAAAGCACAGAGCAATCAGAATTTTTGTTTTTTGGTCTCTTTCCTTGCCCTGCCTTTGTCAGCATGCAGGCACTGTGTCCCCTCACTCAGGGACTCTGCTCAAGGGGTCCGGTGTGGTCACTCATGTGACTTGGTCAGGCCCTGGAAGTTGGGCTCCGTGCACAGGGGCAGTGCTGCCTGCCGGCTCAGCAGCTTCTCCAGGACAGTTATTTCAGCATCTCGTCTCTCTATGTCCTCAAACGGAGTCCAGGACATGTCATGCTGGAGTTTATAGGCACCAAGAAATTCATGGGGAGTGGTACCCCATTCCTGGTGGAGAAAGGAGAGATTCCATCAGTGCTCAGTTTCCCTTGGAGCTGGGCTGTGCTGTCCCTCAGCCCTACTACCTTCGAAGCAGTCCCAGCTACATGACCATCCCATTTCCTAACCTAATAATAGGCTCAGCTACCCTGAGTCCAATATCAGGTCGAGCTCCAGTGCTGCTGACACAGGAAGGCTTGTGGACACAAGATCTCCCTGACCTGCCCAGAGCTTTGCCCTGAAGTCTTCACCCTCCATGTAAGAAAATGGGTGGTCTAGAAGGAGACCTCCAGGACCATCCCCTCAGCTGCAGGCAAACTCAGTCCCTGGGCTGAAGTACCTGAGGAGACCATCCTGCCAGGCAGCCACACCAGCCAGGGAAGGCTCAGGGCACATTGACAGTTCTTTACCTCCAGCATAAGAACCACAGGTACCAAAAGACAAAATTTTGGTCCATGCCCCTGTGGCTAGCACAGGTCTTTCTCGTGAGAACATTTTTGCTACGTTTCATAAACAAACGTAAAGTTTGGATGTTTTGCAAACAGCGTCTCGAGATTCGGGCAGTTCAGGCCTGGCCAATTAGGCCTAGGGGGAGGTTTCTGACTGACCAATCTGGGTGACCTCTGAAAACTCTATATATATGGAAATCAAAATAATAAACGCACTTTTCTCTTTTCTTGCCTGAGAACCTGGGTTTTTTCTCTCAGCTAGCGGCTCAACAGCGACATGCCCCAGAGGGCTTCTTGCCATTCTCCACCAAGAGCCAGAGAACTCCATAAGATAGCTCTGGCCTCAGCAGAGTAACCCAGATCAAGGGCAAACACCAACTGAGTAGGGACCAATGAAGGCCCCCATCAATCTGGTGCTTTTGTCTAGGCTCCGTATGTTGCCAAGCACCAGAAACAAGACTTTTTTGTCCCTTCCCTGCTTCTTCATGGGCTGTAACCACCTACCTTAGGAGACAGGATGGAGAAGTACCGCTGCCCACTCTCCCGCCTGTACATGTAGTAAACATTTCCTGGCTTCTTCACAAGGTTGCAGGCCACATGGTTCAGATCAGCATCCCTGTTAGCTTCATCCAAGACCTGGAAAACACAAAACATTTCTACACTTGAAATAAAATGACAACATGCTATTGCCTCTCAGCCATAGCCCAAGACACATCACTTGACAGATGGCTCATGAGGCCCCGGCACACATCTGACTTCACTTGCCCCAGGAAGGAGATGTTTTCCAAAGAGATGATTTTTTTTCAATTCTTCCCTGTCAGTAGGACCTCAGAGAACCTCTCCGCAGGGGTGGAGGTACTCCCAAGCATCAAGGGCCTCTGCATCTCACCCCAGATTCACCTCTACACTTGACCCCAGCACATGCTGGGCTTATTCCTCATCTGCGCACACAGCTGCTGGACTCTAGGGCCTTCCTGCTGTGCTCCCCAAGGGAAGGGGGAGTGAAACAAAGAAGAATTCATCTCCCCAACTCCACCGCTCCAGCTCCACCAGTTAATGATTTCATGACATAATGGCCTCTGGCAGTGGGCCAGTTGCAGTGACTGGCAGATCCTTTCCCACTCTGGCTCCAGATTTCACCCCTAAGGGTGAAGGCTGGATTGATGAGCACAGCCAAGCCCTGCTGTGTGCTGCTGGGACCACCCGCTCCAGCAAATGAGCTAGGATAAATGGAAAGGCCAAGCTCATAGTAAGGTAAGAGCTCATCTCTCCCAGGGCCTCAGATCCTGCCAGGGCTTCATTGTCACCTCACGAGATCGTTCCAGGGGCACACTGCACATAGAAGTCACCTGTCCCAAAACCAGAGTCGTCTTTCTGTCCTGACACCTGAGATGTTTTGGACCACCCACCCTTGCTCCCCTGTTTTGGATAAAGTCCTTCCTGGTGTGCTCAGGACTCAGGGAAAGCATTGAAACCAACCCTCTCCCATCCCCCCTTTACACCAAACAATAATCCTCCTTAGTTTTCCATTGAATCTTCTCTACTTGGCTCCTGGCCCAAACTCACATCCCAGGCCACAGCTCTCCCCAGATGCCCAGCAATGGTGGCAGATGATCGTCTCCCCAGGCAAGGCAATGAGCCTTCTGCCCATCCTCACTCACCTTACGCGCCTGCTCCTGCAGATGCCGGATCTGCTCAGCGATGACGGTTAGTTTGCTGCAGGCATTTGCCCGGACAAAATCATTGGCCTGGGAGAGAAAATGAGGGCTGGTCAGGACGGGAAGAACCACAACCCTCCAGACTCTGCTGGACCAGCCACGGTTGAGCTCAAGGCATTAACAGAGCTGGAGGATGCAGGAGCTGTCCTGGCACACCCAGGCAGGAGCAAAGATCAGGAGCTGCCTGGATAGGCTGAGAGGCAGTGAGAAGGAGCAGCAGGATGTACTGGGAGGCAACGGGTTAGACCGGGAGGTAGTGGGATGCACAGGGAGGAGGCAGTAGGACATACACTGAGCATTTAGGTGAACTGAGAAGCTCTGAAGGACAAACTGGAATCACTGGAGATCAATATGATATACTATGAGGTACTGGGGGAATAGTATAAAATACTGGAGGGCACTGGGAGGGCCAGTAACACATATCAGGAAAAACTGGGGTGGACTGGGAGGCAGGATGGACTGGGAATCACTGATGTAGTAATAGGACAGGGGTGCTGGGATGGACTGGGAGTGTGGTCGCAGGAGGCATCTGTACACACTGCTGTGAACTAAAAGTAGTGGGACATACTGAAAGGCAGCAGGGCATACTGGGGTGGGGCTTCAGTGGGATGCTCTGGGAGTCAAAGTGGAGCAGCAAGGCACAGTGGGATGCACTGAGGTGCAATGGGAAGTACTAGAGACACAAACAGCGTGGGAACTCAGGAAGGTATTGGGTACACTGCGAAAAACTGGAGGTGGGAGATAGTGGAAGGCACCACGGAACACACCAGGAGGCCACCGGAGCCACCGGAGAGCAGCGGAACGTGCTTGGACGCACGAAGGCTGCCGCCCGCTGAGAAGGCCTCGGAGACGGCCGGGAGGCAGCGGAAGAGCGAGCCTAGCCCTGCCCCCGCAGCCCCGCCGCTGGGACCCGGCCCTCACCTGCTGCACCTGCCGGGCCAGGGCCACTAGGTCCCCGGGGTCCCCGGCGCGGGCGGCACTGCCCTCGACCAGGGCCAGCCCGGGACCGGAACCGGGGCGGGGGCCGTTATCCCCGGGTTCCGCGCCGCCCTCCGCCATTGCTGGCCACGACCCACCGCTTCCGCCCGGCGGGAAGGTTTCCGCTGCAGCGTCAGTACGCACAGTGAGGGGTGCGGCCATGGCGGGGCTCTGCTGTCGCTGATTGGCCGGGGGACGGGGCTAGTATCGCTCGGGTGCCCGGGTCGGGCAGTGCCGCCGTTCGGTCGGGGTTCGGACATGGCATTGACACCGCCGTCGCTTCTTCTGCTGTTGCTGCTGCCGCCGTTGCTGATGGCGCTGCTGGTGCGGGCGGCCACGCCGCCGGAAACGGTCTCGGTCCCGACCCTGGCACCGGGCGACCCGCCGCTGCCCGCCCAGCCCCCGGACGCGCTGTTCGCCGCCGGTGCCGAGGCGTACGCGCGGGGGGACTGGCCCGCCGTAGTGCTGCAGATGGAGCGGGCGCTGCGGGCGCGGGCCGCTGTGCGCTCCCGGCTGGCGCGGTGCCGCCTGCGCTGTGCTAATGCCACAGCGGGGCTGACGGAGGGGACCGAGCTCCAACCCGACCCGGTGCTCCGGGACTTGTGGTTCTTTCGGGCGCTGCTTCGCCGCGCCGCCTGCCTGCGGGGCTGCGGGCCCGCCGCGCCCTCCCGATACCGCCTGGGCGAGGAGCTGGACCGGGAGTTCAGCCGGCGCAGCCCCTACAACTACCTCCAAGTCGCCTATTTCAAGGTGCGGGACCGGCAGCGAACAAAGGAAGGGAAAGGGGTGTCTCGCTGCGACGGGATTTGGGGCGGGCGGGATGCACGAAGGATCCCGGAATCAGTCGGGAGAATGGAGGGTTGGGACCGGGTGAACCGGCCGGTGGCGATTCCAGTCCCAGGCGCCGGGATGGTTCGGTGTCCCCCCCGGCGTAGTGGGGTTGCCGGCCAGCAGCCCGGGCCTTGCCCCCCCTCCGCTCCCCCCTCCCCACTCCGCTCCCCCCTCCCCACTCCCCCCTCGCCACTGCCACGTTGGAGCTCGCTGGGACCGCCCCTGTCCCCGCCCTCCGCCCCGGCCGCCGGGATACCCCGGGTGTCCCCTTCGCTCCGCGTGGGGTCCGCCCTGTCTCACCCCCGTCCCACCCAGATGAATCGGCCAGCGCAGGCGGCGGCGGCTGCTCACACCTTCTTCGTGGCCAACCCCGGGCACCAGGAGATGAGACAGAACCTGGAGTACTACCAGACCATGGTGGGAGTCCGCGAGGATGAGTTCACTGACCTGGAGGCCAAACCCCACATGGTGAGACCCTCCTCTCCCAAAGCCCCTGTCCCTATGGAACCCAGGGCAGTCACACCGCGGCTGTTGGTTCAGAGAGCTCGTGAGATGCCATTGTGGTGGGGACTGGGTGATCCATCATGAGGAGTGGGGCATTGAGATCCCCTCATCATTTCTCATCCCTCCACAGAGCGAATTTCGGCTGGGCGTCCGGTTTTACACAGAGGAGCAGCCAGCCGCAGCCATCCTACACGTGGAGAAGGCACTGGAGGAGTATTTTGTGGCAGACACTGAGTGCCGTGCTCTCTGCGAGGGACCCTATGACTATGAGGGCTACAACTACCTGGAGTACAATGCAGACCTTTTCCAGGCCATCACAGGTGGGAGCCATGCCTTTTGTGTCCTGTCACAAGAGTTGAGGACAATTCTCAAGGGGTTGGTCCCCAAAGACCTGGGGTGTGGGTTGGAGGGTCCCTGAAGAGTACAAACCCCATCCTAGCTTTCACCAGGGAAAGTGTGGCCAGTAAGTGGCAGGAGGTGTCTACCTGCACTCAGCACTGGGGCTGATACCCAGGAATCCTCCAAATTCCAGAGGAATATGGAAAGACAGAAGAGGGACCAGTAGAGGGTCACCAGGATGTGGTGGGAGGCTGAGGATGGCTGCTCCCTCCTGAGAGAGCACCACAACCCCACCACCGATCAACTCAGAGGGGTATAGCCCCCATCCCTGAGGGTTTTCCACTTCCAGAAAGCTTCCAACAACCCCAGTATGAGCAGGAGGTTGGACACCCCTCAGGGTCCTGCCCACCAGCCCATGGGTGACCACGAGCAGTGATATGGGGCTTTTCTCCACCAGATCACTCCATGCAGGTGCTAAGCTGCAAGCAGGGCTGTGTCACAGAGCTGGCCTCACCGCCTGGTCGGGAGAAGCCTCTGGAGGATTTCCTGCCCTCGCACTTCAACTACCTGCAGTTTGCCTACTACAACAGTAAGCTGCTCCTTGCCCCATCTTCTTTGGTTGTCAGCACTGGGCAGTCAGCTCTGCCTGGGCTGAAATCATGGTTTGGGTGGGGAAAGGACCTTCAAAGATAATGTCATCAGTCCAACCCAAGATAAAGGGACATCTAGCGCTGATGATCACTCAGATCTCTCAGAGCCCTATCCAACCTGGTCTTTAACACTTTCAGGGATGGGACAGCCACAGCTTCTCTGGGCAGTCTGTGCCAGAGCCTCACCACCCTCATCACAGAAAATTCCCTCCTTATGGCCAACCTAATGCTGCCCTTCTTCAGTTTAAAACAATTGCCCCTTGTCCTGTCACTATAAGCCTTGATAAAAAGTTGTCCTCATCTCTCTTGTGGCCCCTTTAGATATGTGGAGACCATAAGATTTCTCAGAAGCCTTCTCATCTCCAGGTTCAACAAACCAAATTCTCTCGGCTTTTCTTCACAGAGGTGCTGCAGTCCTCTGACCATTTTTGTGGCCTCCTCAGGACCTGCTCAAATGAGTCTATAACCTTATGCTGGGGGACCCAGAGCTGGAGGCAGCACTGCAAGTGGCATCTCACTAGAGTGGAGCAGAGGGGCAGAATCCCTCCCTCACCTGTTGCCCATGCTGCTGGAGCTTAGCCCAGAACATGGGGGGTTTCTGGGCTGCTAGTGTGCACGGATGGGTCCTGTGCAATTTTTCATCCACCATTATCTCCACATCCTTCTCCACAGGGTGCTCTAATCCCATGCATCCCCACGTCTTCACTGATACTAGTGGAGAGCCTTCCACTAGGCCTTGCACTTTGTAAGGTTCATACAGGCATGTTCCTCCTGCCTGAAATGTTCTGCAGGAGATTTGGATCTCTCTGTGCCTGGCTGCAGTCACTCTCCGTGTCACTTTATTCCTGGGCAGCTTCACTTTCCAAGTGAAACAACAGCCTAGAGAAGCATTTTTTTTCCTCCTTGCCAGGTGTCCACCTCTTGCCTCAAATCACAGCAGCACACTCCTGCTGCAGAAGAGTTACAACCCAGGAAAATACACCTGATTTTGTTTCATTTTTTATTCACTTCAAAAAAGTATAAAGTTCTATGTAAATTTCTTCAAAAGGAGGGGAAAAATATTGAGTTCAAGAGGATGGAAATCCTCAGGAGGAGACAACTGTATCATCAATGTCTGTCAGCATCTGCAGGGAAGTGTTGGAGGCTGGACCTAGGCTCTGCTGAGCAATAGGACAAGAGGCAGAAACTGATGCCTAGGAAGTTCCACCTGGATATGAGGAAGTGTGCAGTGACCAAGCTCTGAACAGATTGGCCAGAGAGGGTGTCCGGGATCTCTCACTGGAGATATTCCAGACAATCTGGACACAATCCTGTGCTATGTGCTCTGGGAGGACCACGCTCAAGCAGAGAGGTTGGACCAGATGATCCACTGTGGTCCTTTCCAGCCTGACCCATTCTGTGATTGTGTGAGTCTGTGAAAGGGTGCATGAAAGTGGGGCAGGATGCTTCAGTGGCTGGAAATTGCAGGTTAGCCAGGAAATGGTTGGATCTGTCTGCCTGTAAATAGGCTTCGTGATGCTTTTCAAGTGAGAAAAGTACCCAAGCTGTGACCCTGGTTTCTGTTACAATGGTTTCTGGAGGCAGGAAAGTACCTCAGAGTCTGAATTTATCCTTTGTGGAAGCAGTTATCCTTGTTCCAAGGAATCTGCCCTACTCATGAGACTCTTTGGAAAACAACAAGGGCTATGTCTCTGGTCTCTCCTCCATACCTGTCTTTGTTCTGCCTGCAGTGTCCTTGGACACTGCAGCCCCATTAACAGCCCCATTTCTCATTGCAGATGGGAATTATGAAAAAGCCATTGAATGCGCCAAAACCTATTTGCTCTTCTTCCCACATGATGAGGTGATGAACCAGAATTTGGCCTATTATACCGCCGTCCTGGGGGAAAACCTGGCCAGACCCATCCAACCCCGAAAGGTGAGCAGTCAGCTGGGACAAACAATTGCAGGGACACCTCTCCTCCCTGGGGACCTTTGCAGAAGTTGCGGGGTCCTCTCCAGGCCAGCTACCAAAGGTGGACAGGAATGAGTAGATTTAAGGTCCGACAAGCTGAAAAATAGCTGAGAGGCTGAAAAACATCGCTGGCAAAATGTCTTAGGCCAAGTGAAGCTGGATGATTAGCACACATGGACCCATTCCTCAGAGAGAGGGCTGTGAGAGGCAGGTGGACAGTCTTTTTAGTAGGATCTGAGCCCACCTCTGTTGCACTTTTCCACAACTGAAGTGAAAATGCTTAAAAGGAGAGGATCTGGCTTCAAACTAGCCAGATCTGGATGGCCAGGTCCTGCCTGGGATGTGATAGGCATGGATGGGAGTCTCTGCCCAACACCAGTTGGAGTAGGGGAAGGGAATCTGCTCCTAAAGAGCCCCCTGCAGAAAGGACAGGTGTGCCTCTGCTCAACTGTCCTATCCCCAGGGCTTGTCCACGGGGAAGTTCAGGCAGGATGGGGAAAGCCACTTCCTTCCCAGCTGCCAGATGGATCCACCAGGCTGTGGGTCTGGAGCAAGGACCACAAGGATGGTGTAAACCTGCACCTTCCTGCCCACACTCAGGGTCTTTCAAAACCCTCCTGCCGTACCTCACCCCATCCCTCTGCCCCTTGCCGCAGGAGATCCAGGTATACCACCAGCGGAGTCTGATGGAGAAGGAGCTGCTCTTCTTCAGCTACGACGTCTTTGGCATCCCTTTTGTGGACCCGGTGGGTGGTGCAAGACCAGGGGGATGCAGTGGTCAGATGGAATGCAGATGAGGGGTCTGTGTCCTGGCCAGATCCTTGTCCAGCTCCTGATGTTGTTCTTCTGGCTGCAGGACACATGGACACCTGAAGAGGTGATACCAAAAAGACTGCGAGAGAAACAGAAGTGAGTGCTGTCCCCAGCTGAGCCCACCCAACAGGGGTCCAACAGGACATACCCTTCTTCCTCTGTGGGCTTTGGGCCAAAGGCCATGGCATAGAGCTTCTGCCAGGGGAAGTTTTGATGTTGGGACTGGAAGAGGCTGCTGGAATTTCGCTTCCTATCAGTCCATGGGATGATGGGCCTGGGTAGGTCACCCCAAGCACCTCAGAGTGAGGGATGCACTGAGGTGACTCTCTCCAGTCTTGGTGCCAGCTTTGTCACCGGCACCTGAGACAACTTGTCCTGCCCTTGTCTTAGTGGCCCTCATTTCTGATGTGGGGACAGTGGGGTGGTGGTGCTGATGGCTGCTGCATGCCCAGGGTGGAGCGGGAGACGGCAGCACGCATCTCTGAGGAAATTGGCAACCTCATGAAGGAGATCGAGACATTGGTGGAGGAGAAAGCCAAGGAGTCTGCTGACATGAGCAAGTTCATCCGAGAAGGTGCAGAAGGCCAGGAGGGGAAGAGGGATTGGGACCTCTGTGACCCCTGCTGCCAGCTCACAGTCCCTCCACACATGGGTGGCAGCAGGAGTAGGTGGTGGGACCACAGCTTCCCCCAGCACTACACCCCAGGGTTGATGGCATCCATCCCATGTCCCCCAATCCCATTTGTGCCACAGGTGGCGCCTTGGTGTACAAAGGAGCCAGTGTCACCATGAACTCCAAGGCCTTGAACGGCTCCCAGCGTGTGGTAGTGGATGGAGTCCTTTCTGCTGAGGAATGCCGGGAACTGCAGAGACTCACTAATGTGAGCACAAGGACAGGTGGAGCAGGCAGGGGTGGGCAGAGGTTGCTGAGGGGTGCTGTCCTGCAGCTCAGACATCAGACCAGTAACACCAATTGGGTTTTGCAGGCGGCTGCCTTGGCTGGGGATGGCTATCGGGGGAAGACCTCTCCTCACACTCCCAGCGAGACCTTCTATGGTGTGACTGTCCTCAAGGCCCTCAAGGTTGGGGTGGCTGTGTGGAGAAACAGGCTATGGGGACAAGGGAGGGTAGTTTTGGGACAGGTGGTTGCCCATACCCAGCTGGAGCTGAGTCCCTGTCCTGTCTGTCTCCCCCAGCTGGGCCAGGAGGGCAAGGTGCCCCTGCGCA
The DNA here is from genome assembly GCA_024500445.1 of Entomyzon cyanotis. Classification (NCBI taxonomy): domain Eukaryota; kingdom Metazoa; phylum Chordata; class Aves; order Passeriformes; family Meliphagidae; genus Entomyzon; species Entomyzon cyanotis. Next base: position 7,952,224 of record JAKEPQ010001025.1, read on the forward strand.
GTGCCTACTTGTACTACAATGTGACGGAGAAGGTGCGGCACATGATGGAGTCCTACTTTCTCCTGGAGGTCCCACTCCACTTCTCCTACTCCCACCTAGTGTGCCGCACTGCCATCGATGGTGAGCGTGACCCAGAGGAACAAGTCTTGTCCTGTCTGGATGTCCTCTAACAGCTGGAGTGGTTTGGTCTTGGACCTTTCTTTGGAGACCTCCTTGCTTCTCCCTACCACTCCTCTTCCCAGGAGGGTGTAGGAAGCTTGTCCCTAAGCCCAGTTTGGGAAGATGATCAGCAGCTCTGCTGGTTGCCTCTAACAGCACAGATGGCTTCATGCCATACAGGATTTCATCACTCAGAGGCATTTTGGGATAGGTGCTGAGAGAGGCTGTGCCTGGAGGGCCATGGAAATGCCATGGGACAATTCAACAGTGTTCTGTGCCGCCCAAATGGCCTTGCACGAGCCACACTCCAGCGAGAGTGCTTTAGGCTACACGTGACTTTCTTGTCACCTCCAAGCACAGGATACTTGAGGATGGACCCTGTTCTTGCACAGAGGGGTCCTGACATGACATGTTCCACCCTAGAGAAGCAAGAAGGTCGGAGTGACAACAGCCACGAGGTACATGTGGACAACTGTATCCTCAATGCAGAGGCACTGGTGTGTGTGAAGGAACCCCCAGCCTACACTTTCCGGGATTACAGGTACTCATGGTGGCTGTCAGCTGCAGCTTCCCCACCTGAGGGTACCATGACTTGGTGGCACCTGGGTTGGGAGGAGCAAGGTAGGAGGACACCAAACCTGGGCTCTCCTGCCTCTGGCTCATGCCATTGTGTTGGGGAGCTCTGGACTCACCTGCTTGCTGGAGCTCTGGTGATGGTTGCTTGTCACCTCCACTTGTCCCCTGCTCCCTTTAGTGCAATCCTCTACCTCAATGGGGACTTTGATGGAGGAGCTTTCTACTTCACCGAGCTGGATGCCAAGACTGAGACCGTGAGTAGCTCAGCTCCGACGATCCATGTGCAGCACCAAATCCAGCTCCTGCATGTTGGCCCTGTCTCCTGAGCCACTGTGAAAGATGAACTTGAGTTGAGGGGAACCAGCTCACCCTTGACTGGGGTCTCCCACCCTTGACAGGCAGAGGTCCAGCCACAGTGTGGCCGTGCCGTGGGCTTCTCCTCTGGCTCAGAGAACCCCCATGGGGTGAAGGCTGTGACCAAGGGCCAGCGCTGTGCCATTGCCCTCTGGTTCACCCTGGACCCTCGGCACAGTGAACGGGTAAGCTCCTTCCCTGCAGCACGTGGGGTTTTTGGGAGGGACGGTGGCCATGCTTGTCACCGTGGGTCTGCCTACAGGAGCGTGTACAGGCAGATGACCTGGTGAAGATGCTTTTCGGCATGGAAGAGGGGGACTTGGAGCCAGAGCTGAAGGAGGAATCACCAGCTGCCATCGTGATGGGGAAGGATGAGCTGTGACACCCTATGGGAATCAGGACGTCTCTGCTGGGACTAGTGATGCCAGCATTGTTGCTGCAGGCTGCACAGTCATAAGGGTGACATATGGGACCCCCTCTGCCCCCAACCCAGGTGGAACATGGGATTGGGGAATGCCCCTGTAGCATCCAGCATCCCCCTGTGGAGCTAACCTGGGGTCTGATGGAGGCTCAGGGGTGGGTAACATGGGGAAAAGGGAGGGATGCTTTTTTAGGGGTGCGGCCCTGATGCCATGGGTGCAGATGTGTGCCTTTCTTGAACTTCCAGCTATTTAAGTGCCTTCTGCAAAAAATGGGTAAATAAAGGCAGTTGGTTTTTTTCCTAAGTTGTCACTTCCTGAGTGGGGACACAAGGCTGCTGCTACCCTTTGGCTATTGTCAGTGTTGGGGTGCAGCCTTCCCTCCTGGCAAACATCTACCCAAGAGTATTGTAGCCCTGTAGCCTCACAAAGGTGTTGGGGGGGGGGGGGGACGACAAGGTGCCCCAGGGGCAGCAGGGGCAATGTTCAGCAATCTCCAGCTGAACATACCCTGGACCATGCTCCCATAGTGTGGGAAGGAACCCACCATGCCAGGGGGGAGAGAACTGTCCTTGAACAAGAAGGACATTGAGTACCCTGGCAACCCCGGACAGAGCACTGAATTGTTTCCGCAGATGTCTGGCCATTACCATAACCATCCTGGGAATGTGGGCAAATAAATTCTGCCCCATATGCAGCCACCCAGCACCACCATCCCACTTGGAGAGCCGTTCAGCACTGGGGTGGGCAAGGGGGGTCTGGAGGATGATTTCTCCAGGATGAACTGATGGTCCCACCGGAGGCTGCCCACCATCCCAGCATTCACCCCCAGCTGCCTGCATGCGTGAGCAGACTGCTGATGAGGCCATGGCAGTTAACGATTGCCAGGTCCTGGGGCTGCCACGGGCTTGGTGTCACCAGGGTGGTGACACGTGTCCCCCACACCCCCTGTCTCCCTCCTGCAGGAGTACACCACCGACAATGGCTTCTCTTGTTGGTGCCACAGTGGCATGGTGTACCTGAATTCCCTCACTGAATGAACCGCTTCCCTTCTCACTGTTGAATTCCTGGAGTGCTCCCTGAGGCCTCTGCGGGACTCCCAGCCCATGGCAGGGGTTCAGAGGGTCATGGATGGGGTAGAGTAATGTCCCACACCGCCCCCATCCCCTCCTCCCGTTGGGGAGCCCCATTTTCCCATATCCCTCCACTGACGTTTGAAGTTTTCACACCTCCCTCAAGACACAAATCTCTCCTGTAGGACCTAAATACCCTCCCTCCATGCCCCAAATCTTTCTCCCAAGACCACATTCTTCCTTCTAGGACTCAAATCCCCTGCTACCAGCCCCAAATCACTCTCCTCAGACTCAAATCTCTCCCCCTCAGATCTAATGCTCTCTCCTGGGCCCAGTACCCCTCCTCCAGGCCCCTAATTCCCACCTCCCAGTTCCCCCTAAGCTCCAGGTTACCCACCCCCTTGGCCCCAATTCTCCCACTCAGGTCTCAAATGCCCCCCGGGGACCTAAATCTCCCTGTGCAAGACCCGTATCTCTCCCTTCTCAAATCCTCCCTCGACAATGACAACCCTCCCACCCGCCTTCCCCCTTAGAGCCCCCCCTCCAGCCTTTTGCCTCCTCCCATGGCCGGTCTCCGTCCGCCAGGGCGGGGCCGGGCGCGGCGCCGGGCGGTGAGAGCGCGGCGGTGGCGATGGGCGGCGGGGCGCGGGAGCTAGCCGGGTACCTGGCGGCGCTGGCCGGCTGGGTAGCGGCGCTGGCGGCTGCCGTGCTGCCGCAGTGGCGGCAGAGCTCGTACGCCGGGGACGCCATCATCACGGCCGTGGGGCTCCACGAAGGGCTGTGGATGAGCTGCGCCGCCCAGAGCACCGGGCAGGTCCAGTGCCGCCTGCACGAGTCGCTGCTCTCCCTCGACGGTGGGTACGGAGGCCCGGGGCCCGTGGGATGAGCCCTGCTTCCTTTCCTGGGTGCAGTCGCCCTTCTTCCTCTCCGCTGTGGGTCTGAGCTCCCCTGGGATCCTGAGCTGCCCTTGCCCCCCTGCAAGTCTGAGCCCCGCTGTGAGTTTTACCCTCCTCCATATGGCTCTAAGCCCTCTCTGTGTTTGAACCCACCTACATGGGTTTGCACACTCATCCCCAACAGGTCTGTGCCCCCTTCCCCCTGTGGATCCGAGCTCCCCTGGCCCTTCTGGGGGTCTGAGTCACCTTCAGGTCCAAGCCCTTCTTGCCCCCACCCCTATCGTAGGTCTGACCCCCCTCAGAAGGGTCTGAATCCACGCATCCACTGAGCTGAGCCTTGATGTGGGTCCAAGCTTCCCCCTCCATCTGTGAATCTTGGGCCCCAGCCTCCCCATCCCAGGCCTGAGCCTCTCTTGGCCCTGCGGGTTTGAACCCCATTGTGCTGCTGGGAGACTCCTGTCCCCAGAAGACTTGAGCTCCAATGTGGGCATCACGTTTAGGGAATAACATAGCCCCATGGGGACATCAAAATCCCCCATTCCATGACTGTGCATCACCCTTTTGGCATTTGGTGACTGTGGTGCTGCTGCAGGCAAGGTGTTTCCCAGCCCAGGCAGTCACGCCCAGGATGAGGGTGGCAGGGAGGAACATCGGGGAAGGCATAGGGAGCCATGCCCTCAGCTGAGCTGAGGTTTCTGAATCTGCCAAGTTGGGAGGATATGAAATGGGAGGTATACAGCAAGAACAGGGTTAAGGACAGGTCCATCACCAGCATGGAACACAGTGACCTTGTTTCCAGTGCCCAGCTGTGGCCAAAGGCACCTGCTGAGAGCAGCTTTTCTTCCCCCCTTGCAGTTCACATCCAGACATCCCGGGCTCTCATGGTCATTTCTCTCCTGCTGGGCTTCTTTGGCATCATCGTGAGCGTGGTGGGCATGAAATGCACTAAAGTTGGGGAGGAGGATCCTGTCACCAAGAGCCGCATAGCTGTTGCCGGAGGTGTCCTCTTCGTTCTGTCTGGTAAGGCAGCTCCAGCCTTTGCACCTCACTGGTGCCAGAATCCTCAAACACGTTTCAACAGTGTTGGTGGAGGAAGGGGAACAGTTCAGTGAGGGCTGGATGTCACTGACAGTCAACATTTGATGTCTAGTGGAATGGCTAGACAACCCACTCACTGTAGAGGCTTGGACTAGGTGACCTTAAAAGGTCCCTTCCAACCCAAAACATTCTGTGAGTCCATTATTCTGTGCCCAGGTCTGTGCACACTGGCTGCCGTGTCATTGTATGCAACACAGGTGACCTACGAGTTCTTCAGAGAGAGCACCATCCCCATCAATGCCAGGTAAGAGCCTGAGCCAGTGAGTGCTCTTCTTCTGAATCCTGTCTTGTCCCTGCACTTCCCATTGGACCTTCCCTTGCTGGTTTTGGTAAGGCACGGCATTGTGGGTTGATGTGCCCCACGGGTGGGACCTCTGCCAGTCCTCATTGCCACCTTACAGAAGACATCCCTGATGCTAAAGCTTTAGTTGTTACCAGCTGGGACAGGGTAGTGGTGCACATGTGGACTTTCACCCCAGGGGAGGATTAAAGGATGGGGAAACGTGAGAGCTGTATCCAGCCAGCAGGAAAGATGGGGATGGAGAGGGAAGAACCAAAATCTGCCTTGGCATCATTGGTTACCTCATCAGGGCTTCGAGCATCCTATTGCCCATCTCAGTTTGCACCTCTGCCTCTCTGCCCCTCCCTGATGCTCCCTCACCCCTTTCACCACAGGTACGAATTTGGCTCAGCTCTCTTCGTGGGCTGGGGGGCCGCCAGCCTCTCCATGCTGGGGGGGTCCCTCCTGTGCTGTTCCTGCCCTGCCAAGGAGCGCCGAGGACAGCAGTACCACCGTCAGTCACAGCCCTCCACGGCCCGGGAGTACGTCTGAGCCCTAACCCTGCCCTCCCGCCACTCAGTGCCTCCCTCCCCTCCCAAAAACCAGCAAGACCTTGGCACTCCCACCCTGCCTGGACCCTGACTGCTCCATGAGACCTTTCTCTTCCTTCCAGGTTTCAGCACTATTTTCAGTGCCAGCCTCTAAAACACAGGTTTTAAATGGCACAGCACCCATATTCATCATTGCCATGTTCCCCTCAGCTGGGCAGGATGGCATCCCCAGCCTCACAATGTAGCCGGGCCATGTCTGTCTGTCACAGGGATGCTGTGGGGGCAATGCAGGGAGGCTGATGCCGGTGCCATGGGGGCACAGAGCCATGGGGGTGTGCTGCACAGAAGAGCTTTGTGCCATGACCACCCCTCTCCCACATCCTGTTTTCAGGAGCAAGTGGGGAGCAAAGCCAGTGCTTGATTTTCCTGGGATGAGATTTTCACTTCTAACAGCACCAGCCCAAACTGGGGCTCAAGCATCTCCATGCCCAGATCTTGGCAGAGGGATGCTTTCAGGGTGCTGTATTCCCCTGCCTCATTGCTACTGAAAAGCAACATTTTAAAAATTACTATTAATTATTATGGATTCCTGTCTGGAGGCCAGTTGCTCCAGCTAAGCTCTGCCAGCCCAAACCTGCCTTGGGTTTCTTCCTGTCCAGGACCAAGCTGTGCCTTGTTAAACAAGAAGAAGTGGGTTTGGGCATATTAAAGCAGCAAGAAGGGGCTCTGGACACAAAGGATTTGTTTTTATTTTTGGTACCCAACACAACTATTTTGAGTGGCAGATGGACAGAGCCCTGAATTTTGGTGCCTCCCTGCTGGGTCCAAATCCCTCTTTCCTGCCAGGATCCCCTAGAGCGGACAGTGAAGGCTCCAAACACAACCTGCTAATTGCCTCCACCTCTTTGTACGTCTATTCCACTGCTACTAATTGCTTTAGAACTGCCAAAGCTCCAATTTCATCTGTTAATCCCCCAAACTCCCTGTACTCCATCCCTCCAGCTCTACGGCAGGTGTTACACCAGCCAACCCACAGGGAAGGACACTGGAAATTATCCAAAAAGCTTGATTATCTATTTTTTATTATTTTATTTTTTAACCCAAATATTAAGAGAGAGCTGATTTTTTAAAATTTTATTTTGCTCTACTTTCTTTTGTATTCCTCAATTTTATTTTATTTTACTCTGTTTTGTTTTAATTTGCACTTTTTTTAAAATTTTATTTTATTTTACTCTATTTTCTATTCTTCTGTTTTATTTTGCACTATTTTGTTTTATTTTATTCTATTTTTCTCCATTTTATTTCCTTTCACTCTATTTGGTGTTTTGCCCATGCCCTGGTCTGGGCCCCTGGATGTGCTGGAGGAGAAGTAATGCCTTTTTTTTACCCAGGGGAGTGATTTCTCTCTTTCTCCCTGGCATTAACTGCCTCTTTCTCTTTCAAATTGCAGCCCCTCTGTAAAACTGTGTCCTGCACCCCTCAGGGGAGAGCAGTGCTTCTAGTCTGGCATCACCCATCAGATGCCGAACCCAGATTTTGGGGTACTCTTTGAAAAACACCAACCAAAAGCCACTGCAGTAAGGATTGAAAAGGAACCTAGTGCTTTAAAACAAAACAAAAAAAAACCCCAAAACCAACTAAAAAGGCCTTTTATATTTCACTGTAAAGAATGTTTTTATTCTATTAATATAAATTCCACTAACTTTTCTATGGGATGCATGGCCTTGGAAATGGGACAGATGGGGATTTTTAAATGCCTTTTGGGTTTTTTTTGTTGGTACTAAATATTGTGACTCAGTGGTATTAAAAATATTTTCAGTCATGGGCATCTTTCTGGAATTGTCTCTTTGATTACCCCTCACTCCCCATCTGGACCAGTCCCTGCTAGTGACTCTAGTGCTGGGTCAGAGCCACTTCTGTAGCATGGCAGGAGCCTCTACCCCATCCTGAACAGTTCTTGCCCTCCTGGCTAAATATCTCGAGTCTTTTGCTCTCAAAGGAGGGGATGTGGCCTTAAAAATGTCTTAATTTAATGTTAAATCCCTGGGAATCCAGCTTGGCCCCTCCACAAGTCTCTTCCCAAGGCTGAAATGCCTCCAACATCTTCCACTATGGACCTTCTTATGGACCCTCATAGCTGAACTGTCCCTGTTTTCTCCCATTTCACATTAATTCAGAGCTGATTTGTGCCTAATTGGGTACTTCACTAATTTAAGCCGATTTTTGCTCCCCTATGCAGGGTCATGACCCCTGCTGTGCATGTTTTTCTTCAGAGATTATGTTTTCCATCCAGTTTCTTGCATGGCTGCTGTGTAGTCTTAGCATCCTTGTCCTGCCCCCTGCACCTGGTTCACAAATACATCTCATCCTGCCTCAAATCCAGGGATTTGCTGTCCTTGGTGGCTGCCATGATATCTCCAAGAGTCACCTGAGGGCTCCCTGGAGATGGACACCCAGGCTGGAAGCACATCAAAGAGGGAGATCTGCCTTTGTTCACAGTGCAGGCAGGCTAAAACAGAGTTCTCCCCCTCCAACACAGATCTTTTGCTCATTAAACCAGTTTGATGAGCAATATTGAGGTTTCTGGTCATACCTCTTGCTTTCAGCCAAACCCCTGGAAAATAATAGTCATTTTTAAATAGGCAGAAATGAGGGAAAAGGGAAAATTACCCCCACACAAGTGCATGCAGAGGGGCTTTTGTCACACCTCTGAGACATGACTGTTTGAATTTGGTGGTGTTTTTAATAATTCTTATTCATTGTCCTGCCCCAACAGCATATACTGAGTCCTCTCTAGTTCTGAGATGTTCCATCAAAGAAAACATCTTTTTTTTCTTTTTTTCCCTTCCAGCCACAGCAGGTTTTTATGTGAAATGTATGTACAATATGTACACATATGTATAATATGTGCTAAAGTTCAAGGTTTGGATCTTGTCAGTGCTTTCTTAACACATGGTTTTCACATACCCCATGGTACCCAAGATCTGATTTTCACTGTCATTAACCTGGGAAAGGGGCTTAATCATTTGACTACTGCTAGTTCTGGTCTTCTACCTGCATCTTTTCACCCCCAAAAAGGTTTCAGTTGGGGATTGACAAGGCAGGTTAGTTTGATATATCATAAACTGAGTGTTTAAATGAGCAGAAGATATAAACCTATTTTATAGGTGTTGTCAAGACCATGGGGCTACAGTTTGTATCACTTGGGGTCACACAGTATTTCATGTGTCACAGATGTCCAAGAACCATAAATTCCTGAGCTGTAAAGGTTGGAAAATGAAGGTTCACAAACCCTTCTGAACATTTTTGGCCCTAATTCACTGCTACATGCTAAAGCATTGGACCTGCCATGTGCCACAATTCTGGGAAAACAGGGTAACTTGAGGCCTCAAGAATCACACATCAGGCACCTGGGGGTCTCTGCAGGGCTGAAGTTCAAAGATTTGCCAAGGTTGGTGCTTTGCCAAAATACCCACAGCAAAATGCTGCAGAGGATTATCTAGAGGGAAAAGAAAAAACCCACAATAAAAACCAAACCCACCCTAAAAATCCAAGTGCACCTCAACTGTGATCCACAAAATGGAAATATGAGTGTTTTCCATGGATCTGAGAGAGGAGGGTGAGCAATGGCTGAACCACAAGGCACAGCTGAACCCAGGGATGCTCAGAGGATGCTGCAACACAGATCCTGTGTAATCTCCAAATAGTAGGGGATTAGGGAAAAATCCTGAAGATTTTAGGGCAGCTTCAAGTGCCAGACAGCTGGGGTGCTGCTACCCAGGGTCACAGGCACCTCCTTGGGGGCTGACCAGACATGGTACCTGAGCCATCACCACTGCCGTGGTTTTCACTTGTTTTCTGCTTAATGGGGAAAAAAGAAGGATCTTAATTACCAGTCAAAGAGGTTCATTATCACCCTGCCATTCCAGCTTCTTTCTTTGGCCCCTTCCAACACTCTGAGTCTCTTATACCACTTCTGGATCTTAGGCCACTGCCGTCTCTTAGGCCTCTAATTCTTAGGCAGTAATTGAAAGGTCTAATTAAAAAACAGGATATTTGCCCAGGACACAGAGTCTCCCACCTGGGAAGAGTTCCCAGCAGGTTTCCACAGGTTTCTCCATGTGACATTTTTGGGGAGGCTCCATGCCCAGCCTATGACTGCTCTAACCACAGGGATGCTCATCATGTCTCAGAGCACAAAGCCCAGCTGACGTACCTTGGACAAACCTTAAATAGCCCAGCACAGGTTCCAGTCACTGCTGCATATCCCTGACTGCATTAGATGAGTCAGGATCCAATCCCATGGACATGTAAAAGCCTTCCAGACCCACATCCCTATCCCAAATCACCAGCAACAAAGAGATTCTGTCATCATCCCACTGCAACAAGGATGAGCCTGCGGTGAAGGTAATGCTCCTCCATGAATCCCTTTTATTATCAACAAGGTTTAGAGCTAATTTTTCCCGGCATTAAGAATTTGTTTCTCTTCCTTTTTCTTTCTTGCTCATATAATTGAAGTGGCTGAACAGATTTTCTTCAAAGGCTCCAGAACAGCTGAGGTCTAACAGAAACAAATAAGGATCTGGAGAGTTAGCTCAGAAGGGAGCCTGGGGAATTAAAAAATATACTGTAAAATGAGGTCTAAGAGACTGCCCACTTGGAGTGAAGCTGATGGAAGTGCTCAGAGATGACGAGAGAGTGATGCCTCTACTCCCAGTGACATCCCAAGAGGGGATGTGGGGGGAGATGTGGCACACTGGGTGTGGGGACCACGACCCTCCTTCCCATCTCTGCCCCACAGAGAGCCTGTGCCATGCCGGGGTGGGCAGCCTCTGGCTGGAGGTAACAAACCTGGCCATGACAAAGAGTTATCATCTCATGGTAATTAACCGATATAGCTCAGAAATTCATCTGGTCTAGCTAATTAACACATTTGTATGAACCCCTGTCCAAAGGGCTGTTGCACTGGTTGCAACTTCAGGCAGTAAAATATTTGGCTTTTTGGGTTACAAAGTATGACAAAGTGAGATTTCTGCCCAGGGTTTGCAGACAAGATGTCCACTGCTCATACCTTGGGCACAGCTCCCTTCTCTGCAAAGTCCCATCATCTAGGGATGAAAAACATCCATCTAGGACAGAAAACAAATGGTGCTATCCCTTCTGCTCTGTGGAAAGCCTTGGCAGCTCCTCAGGGCATGCACGTCATGCCCCAGCAGCCTTTGTCCCACTTGGAATGGGAGATACTTCTTTGGGCTTGTGCTTAAGATTAGGACTCCTCCGTGGGACTCTTGCTTGTGCTCCAGCCTGGATGTTCAACATCTCATAGCTTTTTTGGAGTGAAAAACAAAAGCAAGAAAAGGCAGAGGATGTACCCACCAAGTCATATGGCAGGGATGGAGGTCTCTAGAGATTCTCTGGAGGCATGCTTAGGTCACAGGTTTTTGTAGCAGCAGTTATTTGACAGTCGTTCCAAGCAGCTCCTGATTCCCAAAGGCCAAGTACTGATGATTGGCAGCTTCTATTTGGAAAAGAGGGAACCAGTGTGGGAATGTCCCCAGTACAAAATTACTGTGTCCCTAAAGGCTCTCTCTACATGTAAACCTGGTGGCCCAACCTTGGCTGAGGATATTAGAGCATTTTGACAGCAGTGAGCACCATGAGACAGTGCCCAGATGACTCTTAGGGATCCAGAGGATGCCTGGCCTTGGCACTTTGAGAGGAGGCCTCCCGGCACTTTGTCCTTGGAAGACTGGGTGTCTGGAAGTAGCCAGAGCAGAGTTGGTGAACATCTCTGTGCCCTTGCAGGTTACCCCATGAGTGCCACTCTGCAGGTGACAGCATTTGGGCTTGCTCTTCTCTCAACACTCTTCCTACTCCTGGCCACGTGCACGGACTGCTGGATGGTCAATGCTGATGACAGCTTGGAGGTGAGCAGAGAAAACACCTGGAAGGTGAGCAGAATAGCCACTTCTAAGGTGAGCAAAGCAACCATCATCCTCCAGAAGAGCAGCTGGGAGCAAGATGGGTGCCTTGCCATCCATGAGGTTGCAGCATATCTCCACAGGCTTGGAAAAGGGACATGGTGGGACAAACCCACTGCTTTTTGAGTTGAAGGATTAGAATATTATAGAGATAGAGAGATGGAGCAGGAGAAAACAGAGAGCAGGTATGGGCAGGGAGTCACCGGGACATGTCCAGGTGTAGCTGTGGGAGCCTGAAATCTGCCCTGAAGAGCTGGGAGATCCCTGGGAAGCTGGGGAGACTCTGGTGCTTTTTGTATGAGTGCTTTTCTTCTGCTTCCAGGTAAGTCACAAATGCCGGGGCCTTTGGAGGGAGTGTGTCACCAATATGCAGGATGGGGTCAGGACCTGTGACCAGTATGACTCCATTCTGGCTGACCACCCAGGTGAGCTGACGTTTCCTGGAGGCATTTATTAAGTTCATAGCTCAGTGTCTTCTTGAAAGGGAAGAGGGAAAGTGAATTTCATTGCACCCAGCTGCCCTTTGTCAGACAGCCACACCAGCTTAGGGCTTCTCTTGGTCTCCTGCCCCAATAGCCTGGCCTGGGCAGCAACTAGCAGTTCAGCCAGACCTGCCATGGGGTCATGAGGCAGGAAAGTGAAACCACTTCACAAGAAATACGTTCTGGCATGTAGAGCCTAGGATTTGCAACCCACCATGCTGCAGGCAGAGCAAGGACCATTCCCACTGGCCAAGGACTCATGCCCACAGCTCAGGGACAGTCATGTCAGGGTAGGGACATTTCTTCTGGCCTGCACAGGGCAGATCAAGCCCTGCACAGAGAACCCTTGTGTTGGGTCATGACATGGAACAACAGAGATTCAGGCAATGGAGAAGGAAAGTAGTTGGTATGGACCAAGCGGAGCTGTCACCTTGGTCTGGGGAGGAGGAAGCTTTGCAGGGCACAGTCCCATCACAGCTGGTGATGTGATCCATGCCAGCTCTTTTTCACTGGTATGTTGACACTTGCTGTTCAAAACAGCTGCTACACAACTTGGAGGAAGAAGCAGTGTGGACAGCAGTGTCTTCTGCTCAAAAATGTCTTGAGCAGGTGACCACATACCAGGTGCTGATGGGTATACCTTGAGTTCTTTGGTTTCTTGAGCTGGTCTAATCATGGGTTTAAGTCCTTATTAAGTTTCTGATGAGCTTGTTGAGCACCTTCCCTTGGCCTATGGCAGGGATGGGGTTGGTGGGTTCTAGTGTGATGGCCACTGGTGAGCTGGGTGACTCTAATAGGAACATGGGCAGAAATCTGGAGTGGAGAGACCTGTCCCTTTTATTATTCCTCATTCCCATTTCTGGTTGTTTTTAACTTCCCTGCCCAGTGAAGATTGTGGTGACACGGACCCTGATGATCACAGCGGATCTCTTGGCTGGCCTGGCTTTGGCTACGCTAGTCCTTGGGCTCGACTGCATCACATTCCTCAAGGAAGATCCTTGTGTCAAACTGAAGATGTGCTATGGAGCTGGAGTCATACTCGGTGCTGGGAGTGCGTGGCTGGGAGAGCTTGGGAGCAGACAGACCTCATGTCCCACAGGGAGCTGGGGAGCATGCTGGGAGCTAGCAGTACCACCTCAGCCGGGCCTTGGGGAGCATGGGGGGTTGTATGGTTCTTTTTAAAAACACCCATTCCTTCTAGGCATCCTGGGGCTCATAGGCTCTGTGTGGTATGCGGTGGACGTCTACGTGGAGAGGGCCATGCTGGTGTCACACAATATATTCCTGGGAGTCCACTATGACTTTGGGTGGTCGTGCTGGCTGGGGATGGCTGGCTCCACTGGCTGCTTTGTGGCATCTGTCCTGCTGACCTGCTGCCTCAATGCCTGCACAGGTCAGTCTGCCTCATTCCACCCCATCCTATCTCAAGTAGCTTTTTGCCCTGCAGGGATATGAGGTGAAGGATCAGCTCAGGGGTCACAGGGGCTTCTTGCAGGGTCCAGCCCAACCAAGAGGAACTCATCTGTGCCCAGACTGTACCCCTTGACTGGGGAGGCTACATAAGGCAGAACAGAGCTTAGTGAGGGGTGCCATAAGCCCTATAAGGGCATGGAGAGGGTGCAGGGCCACACCTGTGGGCCTCCAAGTCCCGGTGAAGGTCTGTTGATGTTTACTCAAAGCAGCAGTTGTGCTGGAGCTGAATCCCTATCATCTGCCAAAGCCTGATCCACTGGCTGCAGGGATGCACTGGGTGAAATCCAGCCCCACCATCAGGGATATTGGGCAGGTGGTGCCTCCCCAGACATCATGTCCAGTCCTTATGCCTGGTCACATGGGATGGAAGTTAACCCTGCTGGCTGGCTGTCTGGGTTCACTTCTCCTGCCGTGTCCCCATGCTGTGGCAGGCCCAGGTAACCCTGCAACTGCCAGCCATGACACAACCTCAACTCTTTCCTGGCAGCCCCCAGCAGCTGCTATCAACCCCAGAGGCATACCCAGCCCCGGGGCCGAACAGCCACCAGCAAGATGTACGCCATGGATTCCCGTGTGTGATGGCCAGCGGTACCTCCCCCACCCAGCCTCTCCCTACCAGTCTGACCCCATTAAAGCACCAGTACCTGTACTGAGACATTTCTGCGGCTGCTTCCAGGCTTTTACACAGCCAGGTGGCTGCTAATAGTGAGGGTATTGCAGCAGTCATCTAGGGAAGGGTTTTGAAAAGGCTTTCAGAAAGGATGCCCCTGTTGCCCGGGAAAGCTGTCAGGACCCTGAGGGCAGAGTAGCTCCTCTGACATCTCACAGCCCATACTTTGGAGGAATTCAGTGGGAAGTGTCTTCTGCATGAAGCAACACTGACTCCATGTGGCTGGTAGCACTGGTCCCTCCCACACCAGCCCCACTGGAAACCTTCCTTGGGCTTGGACACAGGGCAGCACAAGGTCTGTGCTCAAAAACTAGGTAAAACCAGAAGTCTGGAACACTTAGTTATCAATGTTTTCACGGGGGATCATCAAGGAACACTGAAGCCATACACACCAGACACAAGGAGGAGAGTGTCTGAAGACTGATGGAGGTGCTCTACCTGCAGTGAGGTTTTTAAGTTTACACAAAATGGGAATTCTCTTTTCCAAGTGAAACCTGAAACCACCACCAACTCAATCCACCCTCAATTACTGAATGCTGGTTTTGGCCTCATTCCCTTACCTCTCACCCCAAGCTCAGCACACAGACACCATCCCAGCACATGGAAGCCAAGCAGAAGCTCCCCAGCACTGTCACCCTGAGAGGCGGCAGGACAAGCACCAGGCCTGAGCTGATGGTGCTGCAGGAGCAGTCAGTCCCCAAAACAGGTATGCATGAAGAGACTCACTGTCCCACTCCTGTGGCCCAGCCAGGCTGCAAAGCACCTGCATCTGAAACCCAAAGGAGCTGAAAGGGTCCTCTTGAGCCATCTGCCCCCTCACATGAAGCCAAAAGGCAGCAAAGCTGTTGTTTATTGCAGGTTCTCACACTTCTGCTGGATGGCATGTCTGGGGCAAATCTGTCCCTGCCATCAGCAACACTCTAGGGACCTGGGAAAGGAGGAAATCCTAACAGTGACAGGAATAAGGAGCAGAGATGAAATTTTGCTGTCAAACAGCAACGTGGAGGGCAGGATGCTCACAGATAGCACAACCAGGGAATGGGCAGGTGGAAGCATTAGAAGGTGCTTGGAGTGCAAAGCCTGGAGCACTGGGACTGTTGGGACACCTGGGATGGTTGGGACACTGGGGCCCACATGAAAACAATTAAGAGCACAGAGCTCACTAGTATGTATAAAGGTCCCAAAAGCCACCCTTGGACAGCCACCCTTTCCTGCAGGTGCTCTGCAGTGGTTCTAAGGGATGTTGTCAGAGCATGGCACAGCTGGGCTGACACAAGGGTTAAGCCCCATGTTGAGGGAGCAGCCCCCACTCACCAGGCTCCCACCATGGCACTGGGGTGCAGCCAGAGCCAGTTTTGGCATAAGGCACAGTTCCGTCTCTGTGTTTCTGCACCCATGGGGAAACAGCTGGTTCTGAGCAATTGTGCTATAGCACAGCCCCAGTGATGAGTTTGGGATTTTTTGGAATCTAGAACCTAGCGCAAGTTGCCCAGAGAAGCTATGGCTGCCCCATCCGTGGAAGTATCCAAGGCCAGGCTGGAAAGGGCTTGGAGCAACCTGGTCAAGTGGAAGGTGTCCCTGGCCCCACTGGCACGGTATAGGATGAGGTGAGCTTTAAGGTTCCTCCAACCCAAAACAATCTGGGATTGTACCATTTTTGCGGGGTTTTCTTCCCTTTTTTTTTTTTTAAAGCACCCTCACACTACCTCAGTGCTGCAAGTGTTGCAGTCCAGCAAGGGCACAGCCAAGCTGCTCCAGCAAACAGCTCTTGGAAAAACACTGGGCTAGCACCAGGCATTCCCATCCCTCTGTGCCTGCCCATCCTTCTCCAGTATGACTCAATTGCATCTTCAAGGGCTTTTTTATTTTCATTTATCTGTTTTACCCCACCAGCCTGTATGCCTAAAGACTAAAGCAGTCATTTTCCCAAACCTTTTGTGAATATTTAACACAAAAGTGGGTTTAAAACACCCAAGCACATATGGTAACTCTTTAAGACCTTTATTAACAGATGCTTGCAGTTTGACTTGAAAAAATCAGGCGTATATTTCATACAAATTAAAAATGAGGTTCTTAAAAATCTCAACTTGACCAGATATGAAACAATTTACAAACTTTTAAAGGTATATTGAGAAAAAACAGGCTTTTAAAAAACGTGTTTATCATTTCCAAAAAGAGAATTCTTTAGGTAAAAATAATAAAAACCCCATGCTGCATAGATAATGCAGATAGTTCTAGTAATCTGGTCAACAGCAAAAAGCAAGCACTTAAGGTCTTCAGTTCCAATTCTTTTGTTCATTTCTTATTGCTGGAATTTGATTTTCTTCTTCATTTCTTAGTCTTTTCTTTGATGACTAAACTGAAAAAGAGAGAAAAAAAAAGGCTGATCAGACAGGTGACAAGAGGGTTACAGGGGTCCTTTGTGCACAAAGACTCACCCGCAAATCAAAAGTTCACCCTAAGCTGCCTGTCACATGCTCACAGGACAACCATCACCAGCTACTGTTCCTTGTCAGCCCCCCCATCAGCCAACCACACCAGCCACCTTCCCACAGGACCCAATGCCAAGGACTCCAGAAAGACCAGTCAGTCAATTTAAACCCAAAGGGATCCCTCCAGTCATGGGGAGGGCTGCTTTCACCAGGCTCTGCCGACATTCAGCCACTGCCCAGAGCACAGAAACTAAACCCAATATTCCCCAGTGCTCCCAGACAGCAAGAGGAACCAAGGTGCCATTGTGGTATCCTTTTTAAGTCCATGATCTAAGAATTCATCCAGGAGGTGTTGACCATCAAGATGAATACCAGAATACAACAGAAGTTCACAACAAATGCACAGAGATCATTGCAGCAAGGCCTGGACAGGGACTCAATGATCCATCTGCAAGTGGAACATGAAACTCAAGCCCATGCAGAGCAGGTCCCCAAGCTCCCACAGCTGGGAGAGGCTGCAGGTGCTGCTGACAGAGCCATTCTCCCTGCCCAATTCCTGATGTCCATCCCATCAATGGGACCACTCAGTCTGCTCCCACCACAGCCTAAATGCCTCTTCCACTTTCCTGCCCTCCAGGTAATGAGCAAGGAGCAAGTAACAAAAGAAATAGGGTATGCACACCAGTGAGAGGAAATGCAAGAACAAGTAGAGTCCTGGCAATGAAAATATTCCCCAATTAGCAGAACTGTCCCTCAGAAGTCAGCAACAAAGGAGCCCCAATCGCAGCCAGGTTCCCTTGCAACTAACGCAGCCTTCGGCCCCTGCCCAGCACGCAAGCCTCCCAAGCCCACACCTCAGCACTGCAACCACAGCTCCCACACGCTCTGACAAAAGCACCATTTCTACCAGTTTTCCCAGCACTGATTAGATAAAAAGCTGCTCCTGAGACACTCCTCCTAATTCTGCATCAACTTTGCAGAAATGGATGCCAAGGTCTCAATGCCATCCACCTCCCTGGGGGGATTCAGCTCAGGCACTGACGGAGCTTGGTAAATCCCAGCATATGCTTTTCCTGACTACTTTCAAGTCTTTACACTTACATGGCTTGAATTTCTTGAGGAGCAGAGACTTGGGGAGTAAGCCTGAACTAGCAAACACAGCCAAGATTTAAAGTGTAACAGCATTCCATCAAGGGCAATTAAAGATTGTACCTAAGCCCTCCCAATAAGTAGGCACTGATGCAACAAAGCCTGGCAGTTCGGTTCTGCAGGCACACTAACAGAACAGTTGCAGCATGCATGAGCAGGAAGAATCCAAACCTTAAAGCACAAATTAAACGGAAGCATCAAGTCAGTCAGCAAACAGCATCCCCAGGCCCCTAATCACGCACCCGGATGATGGTAGAGATGTTAAGCCGGTATTTACTCAGCCCCGCCCTGCTCAGCCTCGGGAGCGGACGTGTTCTCAGCTGGTGGTTCGGCTGTCTTCGTCTCTTTGCCATCTTGTGGTTTAGGGTTCTCTGGGCGTCTGCGTCGGTAGTTGAAGTTACGGCGGTACCGACGTTGAGGTGGCTGCTGACTTTGGGTTTCATCCCCTTGGTTCTCTTTGTCTTCTTCATTCCCATCTTCTCTAGGCTGTCTTTGACGAGGAGGACCCCTGAAAGTCAAGCTAGGCTTTTAACCATGCAGCACCTGAGCATCGCCACATCCTGGCTCTGTTGCTGACCAAGGCTAAAAGCAGCAGCTGATCTGCAACATACCTGCGAAATCTTGGTCTGTAACCCCGGTACATGTTTTGCCTGACTGGTCTGCCGTCTCCTGCACCCTGGTTGTCAGCACCCTGCAAGACATCAGACACAGACCCCCCCTCAGCCCCAAGGAGATGTGCTAACACCATAGCTCATCACACAGTGAGGAAGGAGCTGGAAGGGTGTCAGTTAAGTCAAGGTGGGCAGCAGTTCTAGGGAACAGGCGTGCACATAATGGAGAATCCTCCAGTTAATCATATAAACTGAAACACTCTTTTTCAGAATCTGTAACACGAAGACCTTCAGCTTCATGTTACTGCCAAACCTTACAAAAATCATCTGGAGTACCTACAAGAACTGTCAAAAGGTACATCCCATCACCCTGCTTGAAAGCAATAAGCCCGTTTAACATCATATGCCAGGCAAATGTTACCTCCACTATCTCTCCCTGCACGGGAGGGTTGGTATATTGTGGACGACGCCCGTAGGGCCTACGCATATAGTAAGGTGGGTACCGCCGCCTGCGATAGGGACGGCGTTGCTGGGCTTGACCTTCTGGTATGTTCTCTGCTCCTTCGTTCTTTTCCCCACTCTCACTATTCTGGTAGTTTTGCTGGTAGTTGCGTGGAGGACCCCTACGACGTGGATATCGTCTGTAATGGTTACGATCTGCTGCATATTTACTGCCCTGAACTGGAACTCCACCAGGTCCTGTAACGTTGGCTGCCTCCGCACCCTAAAGAGTGGAGATAGCATTAGGGAAACAGTCAACATCCCACCAGCTACAGCTTAACAGTCTAGTACCAAGCAATGATTTACATCCACATTGTGAAGCAATGAAAAACCATTCACCTTCTTGGACGCCATCAGGCATCAACTCAAACCACAGGCACCACACCAAAAAGCCTGCAATCTGAGTTCTCCATGTGCACTCTGACACCCGAGAGATGTGTTTACCTTTTCTCCCTCAACCACATCAAACTCCACGGTCTCTCCATCTCCTACGCTGCGGAGGTACTTCCTGGGGTTATTCTTCTTTATGGCAGTCTAACAACACAACAGTGCAGGCACAACATAAGAATACAAAGGAAGACTTTTTTTTTTGTTTTTTTAAGATTACGAAATATGCAAATTCTTTATCTTAGGAGGAAGACCTGTACTCCTGAAAAAGCAACTGAATTATTGGGAAAATCCAGGAAGTCATAAAATGTACCTCTATTACGCTGTGGACTATTTGAAATGTGCAACAACTTCACCATTAACTGGAAGCATCTATCAACATGCTGTCTGCTGGCTAAAAAAGCAGTTTGAAAACAAAGAGGAAAACTCCCATACCACACACTGGCCATAGGATTCCTAATCAGAGTTTAGGATTCAACATCACTATGATAGTTATACATTCCTCTGAAGCATATACATCAATATATCAGCCTTTCCAATCACCCTCTTAGATTTGCAGCCCTCCATTATTTCCCACACCACCACAGGACACAGCAGCTTCTCTTTTCCATACTCTGTAAACATAAAAATGGCCAGGTATCAAGAGTTTTCCTCCTCTGAGGCTTCCAAAACCACAGTTTCTACCAGAGGACTAACCAGTGAATTGTTAATCTACTCCAGCTGTCTACTGCACACCAAGGATTGGCCTTTCCCAGGTGTCAGCACCAGACAATCCTCTGTATCAGTGGCCAGCTGACCAACAATGTTACTAGAACCGACTCAGTTTTTGGTGCTCTGCAGTACTGGATAACATCTTCAACAGATGAGATGATACACACCGTGCTTAGCCACATACTGCTTTATCAAACACTTTAACTGAACAGCAATACAAGTGTAATAACAAAAAATACTCACACACAATTAATTTTATTAGATTTTTTTCCCCTAAATGGAACAAAATGAATAGAAAGACATACCCACAAGTCTCAGTTAAAAGAACAGTGATTTTAGGGAAAGCCTTATTAAAACAGCAGCCAGTCCAACAGCTTTTTGTGATACCTGAGCTATGTAACAGGTATGGAGAAAAGCATACACAGCTAGAACTTCTCAAAGCAGCTGATTTCTTTCAGATTAGACCGCTCTAACTGTTTTATTGTAAAAAAATATTACATGAAAACAAATCATTACCAATTTCATTACCAATTCAGTGATTTCTGAAACATAGATAGTAGCTACATGACAAGTCCTGTAACATGACCAGTAAGTCAAGGTCACATACAGGTGACCCTACTTGCAAATCGGGTCTGAATAACCTCCCACAAACCAGTGCCTCTAACAGTTGATAATTTAGACAAAGAACAAGCAAGAAGCTGAGACATGATAAACACAAAACATTTTCCAGGTGCTGCTTTTCCCTTCCTTTATGTTAACATCAGTAGCATATTCCTAACTTGAGACAAAAGAATGACCCATGGACTCCTAAATGCCAGAAGTAAACCAGGCTCCACTAAGAATTCTTTGTGGGCTGCTTACTGACGAGATCCTGAGTCAGAAAGGGCAAAAAGCAAATTGCTGATTGCAGCCTTGGAATTCAGACAAAGAACTAAATGAAGACAAACCTGCTCCACGAAGTAAGACACACGTGTGGTGTGCAGTCTTGGGCTGCTTTCCAGAGTTTTACCTGTTTGCCATACACTATATCTAAGGACACATATCAGTCAAATTGAACCCCCCGTATTAAAATGTTTGTAGACTTTCACTGAAAGCCTAGAGCAATAAAATCTATAATTTTGTCTAAAAAAAAAAGCTTCACTGGCCCTTCATCCCTATTACAGCTCAATTCATCTCTCTCCCTGCTGCAAGCTTTTCATTTAACTTTCTTTCCAGACGCTCACTTAACCACTGTATGAATCTACAACATGACTAGACTCCAAGTAGTTATCCCCATGCCCACACTGGCAGCCAGTGCAATTCTCATCACTGTACACCATCAGCCTGCTCAGACATCTGCACATCATGTGGACATGCAAAACCCTGAAGTGCAAACAGGCTCTACTTGCAATGCAACAGAGAATCAGTTGTGTTCAAGTAACAGTGAAAATGCAAGGCTCTTCAACAACTTCAATCCCACTTAAATGAGTCAGGCACAGTCAATTTCTGAGAGGGCATATGTTTCAGTTTCAAGGAAATCTTACCTGATGGACAAACACATCTTCCTTGGTGTCATTCCTGCAAGACAACAGGAAATTGAAATTTGTGAATGAAATGCATAGTAAATTAAAAATTCAGTTGTTTGGTATGGCACCAAAATGCAGATCTATCATAACAGGCTTTAAGCATCAGCCTTACTCCTCAACCTGCTCTCAACTAGTTCCTACCAGCTTACTGCATGTAGAAAAGAGAGCAGCAGGAAGCTTACATGAAGTGCAAAGCACATGCTGAAGGTTCAATAAGGCACACTCTTCCTCACTCCTGCACACCCCTCTATCCTTTACATCCCATCAATGGAGATGTTTGAACACCCGACAGTAGTGACTACTCACTCCTTCCCATCAGAGCTCTGTGGGAGACTGGCTACTGCAGCTTTGGAAGCAGCTCTGCCCTTGCCTCTGGAGCCTCACATCCCCTCAGCCTCAAGGCTTCCCTCACCTGAGGAACAGCAACACCAGCTGCCTTTGAAGGCAGCAGGGTTGGTCAAGCCTCCGTCTCCCCTCTCAAGAAACAGAAAACAGCTCAGGTCTGTTATCTACAAGGACACAAGAGCACCCATCCTTCAGCATGACCCTGGCAGAGCTTCCGCAACTGCCACGAGCCCGAACAATCACAGCCCAGTACCAGCTTCAGTCAGAAGTTTCTATTCTGCTCTTTAGAGGTTCAACAGAGACACCTTCATGCTGGTTAAAGCTGCATACGCCATATCCCCCACTCCTGAAGCATGGACATCCCAGCTCCCATCACACCAATCCACTTTCACTGCAGTGTTAGTTTCATTACTGCATAGAACAGTTTGAATCAACAGGAAAGCAGCTTTTATTTCCTAGAATGGCTGGTTAAAGACATAAGTATGCTTGTGTGAAAATGTGCTCCAAACTAGAGAGCTCATAGCTAGTGGTAACAGAATACTCAGATTGGTTTTTATTAAGGTAAAGCCAGGTGTTCCTTACCCCCGGCTTTAAAAAGTGAGAATTGACAAACTTTTCCCAGAAATTCTATGCAAGCTACAGCTATTCTGTCAGACACAACCAATAAAAATAAGTTCCCTTGTTTCCTCCTGGAATTGATGCCTACAGGCCTCAAATGTTACTGGGAAAAGGCAGCCAAAAGGCAGCAAAGCAGAGCCACTGATCCTATCTCCAAAGCCCCACAATGCAGCACCCAGAAGCCCTTGCAAAACCAAAGCTGAAAGACTCTTCTTCAAAACACAATGTCCAAAAGCTGAAAACCTTTACACGTTTCTAGTATGTTTCTAGTAAAAATGCTGAGCCCCTTAATTCGTCCTCAGCTGAAAAACAGTGGTAGGAAGTGCTCATCCATAAGCATGGAGACCTTGCTCTTTTGCCCAAGTTGAATTTTGGGCAACGAGACCAGATACTTTTGCAAAGCAGTTTCCATTCAAGAAGATATTGAGTTTTGGCTTGACAACTGACTGGGTCATACAGAGCTCAGAGTCAAGTGAAAAACACACCTTGCTCTTTCACAGTCTTGTGCCACACCACTCCCAATGCTGTCCTTCCAGCAAACAGACCTGGAAGCAGCAAGCATGCTGTTGTGTGGATGATGGAACAGCAGGACCATCACTTTCTCAAAGAAAATTTGGAAATGTACAAGAGAAACATGCATTCTGAAGGTCGAACAAATCAATTAGCTGATCTGTGCACTAGGCCACTCTTCCATTCACATCTTTTATCCACAAAAATATATTTAAAAAAGGGAATCAGACAAGCAGACAGATTAAGATGCCAAGTCCAGCATGGCACCAAATACCATGCCAGATAGTGCAGCTCCAGTTGTGGTACAGACCAGGCCAGTGGCTTTTGCACATCCACTTGTTATTCTGGCCAACGTGAGAAACAATCGTCAAAGACCCACAATTCAAACTCCTATTTTAGAACAGAATCGCATTTCTAACATTAAAAGCACATAGAAAATACCTGAAGTGAGCATGCACCTACATCAAAGCTGATTTCAGTTCCAAAGCTCATTTTATCTGCAAGCAGACCTGGCTAAAGCAGAGCCATGCAAGGGCAGGAGCTACAGCACAGCTTCCCTGAAACCAGGCAAAGATTCCAGAGCTGAGGAAATGTCCTCCCCTTCAGTTACCAAGCTCTAATCTCTTGATAATACGAGATCACGCTGAGTTTCTCATTACAAATGAAAACCTCAGGGATTAAACAGCTGCCAAAGTAATGACTGGGGAAGCCACTTGAATGTCTTAACTAGCTGCTGCTGGTTCCTTGCTTGACTGACATCACTGAACATTTCCACTACTGAGGGAACAGGAAAAGCCTTCCCTCGAGGTGGGGTTTGTGGCTGGGACTTCGGAGGCGTTTCCAAAGCCAAAGACACGACAGCTCCCAGCACTGGTGACTGTACAGCACTGGGAGCTGAAGCACGGTGTGAACAATGCAAACGGGGCAGATTGGGAGGCAAGTTTGTAAAGCTGCAGACCCTAAACCAATTCAGGAGCGTGATGGACAATTCAGACTTGCTCATAAAGTGACAGGCAGTTCAAAAAGACAGCGTTTAAACCAAACATAAACAAAAGGTCCAATAATAACACTGTACTTGCTGCCCTAAATGGGGACTCCTCAGTTTTCAGCCACATTCTGAGACTGGGGAGTTTAAGTACCAGGAATTAAGGAAAACAGCTCTGGCAACACCCCTGGGAGGCCCCCCAGCCCATGCAGCCAAGAATTGTCCGTTTTTAAAATACTTGTTTGCAGAGCACTTCCAGGACTCCTCTCCCTGACAGGCCTACTTTAGGTATTTACACAACTCCTGAAGTGTTCGAATTATTCTTTCTTATCATCTACTGTCATAAAAAAAAATCTTCTAGGCACTTGTTTCATGTGACTCGTCCTTACACTTCAGAGAGGCACGAGACAATGTGAATTGTGCTCCTTTTGCTCGTTTCCCCACATATTGAGGGTGTCCTCATGAGACCGTGTTTGAACTACCAAGAGCTCAACGCAATTTTTGCTTGCATTGACTGAACTTCACACACGAGTTTAAATAAATACCGTGTGTGCTGATGGCCAGTATACTTTTCCACCCTTAAGAAGGAAAAAAAAAAACCCAACAAACTAAAAACAACCCCAAAACACCATACAAGAAATTACCATAATGTAAAACACATCGCCGTGAAAACAGACTCGCCTAGAGAGCGCGGGTCTTGCCTAGGTTAAAGGACTCAAAAGTCAACCAGGCATGCCCGGAGCGGTTTAGAAACCCCCGACTGAAGAAAGGGCACACCTCACCAGCTCCTTCTACCGAAAAGAGCGAGAGGCGGCAAAGTCACCGCCGCCCCCCGCCCGGCCTGTCACCCTCACGACCCAAGCGCCGCGCCCCCTCCCAGGGCTCCCCCAGACAGGGCCCGCCGCGTCCGGGCGCTCACCTGTTGATGAAGCCGTAACCGTTCCTCACGTTGAACCATTTCACTGTTCCCAAAACCTTCGTTGCTGTGGGAATGGGCAGAGGGGAAGGACGGGAGGGAGCGGCGCGTCAGGGGCACGTGGCGGGGCGCGCGCACAAAGGCCCCGCGTGGCGGACATCTTGCGCCGCCCCGCCCCCACCCGGCACGCGGGGCCGGCGGCGCGCGGGGAAGAGGGGGGAGAGTAGGGGGCGACTAACGGCCGCCGCGCGCGCGAGCGGGGACACGCGCGGGGGGTGGGGAGGGGACGCGCACCGCCCTTCGGGGGGAAGGGAGCGCGCGCCGCCCTCAGCCATGGCGGGGGAGGGGCAGGGGATCGGGGCTTCCCACCCACCCTGGGACCCCAGAGACCCCCGCCCGCCCTCACCGATGACCTTCTTGTCCCCGCCAGCGGGAGGCGCCGCCGAGGCCAGGCCGCTGCCCCCGTTCCCGGTCCCGCCGTTTGGCTTGGAGTCGGCGGGGGCGGCGGGGGCCGCCGCGGGGACGGGGGCGGCGGGCGACTGGGTCTCGGCCTCGCTGCTCATGGCGGCGGCTGTTCGGTGCGGACGGTGGTGGTGACTGCTGTTTGCGCCGCCTCCCGCGGTGTGATGGTGACTGAGGCCGGCCTTGGGGGGGGGCTGCTCCCTGCTCCGGGCTCGCTGAGCTCCGCTCTCCGCTCCCGATACCGATCGAACTGGCCACAATGGCGGCGCGCACCGGCTAGCCACCCCGCGCGCCCCGCCCGCACGCGCCGCGATTCGCCACCCGGCCCGCCCGTTAAACGGAGAGCGACCCCATTGGCTTTTCCCCAACCCGCCACCGCCCCTCGCCGAAAATCTATTGGCGGAGACACCTGCCTTTCCTCAAGTGCGCGCGCCCATTGGCTGCTCCACCCGCGGTTGCCAGACTTGCTTTTCTCACCGGCCGACCCGGAGTCCTCGCCCCCGCACTCTAATTGGCCGTCCCGGCCGCTGCTCCCGCCCCCAACGGGCACGTTCGGGGAAGTGCGCGCGACCATGTGGCGGTGGCTCCTCTTCTGTCCCGCCTCCGACCCCGCTTCCGCTCGCGAGAAAGATCCAGCGCAGAGCGATCCCGTGGGCGGCTCCGGTCCTAGCGCTCCACGGGCGCCCACTCCCATCAGTGATTGGCAGACAGGGCCCGGGAGCGTTAATTACAAGCGGGAGATGACGGATTTGGAGCCGTATCAGAGCTCCCTATCCCACGTGCGGGCGTGCAGCTACAGCACTGCGCTGACCCGCGGGGAATCAGCCTTTCCCTAAACATCCCATCTTGCCCTCCCCGGAGGGGCTGGGGCAGCTCCTCACCCTGAGCCCTTCTACCCACCCAGGCTCTCGGGAAAGCATCATTGCTGGGTCCTTCACCCTGCTGGAGCCGTTGTCCAACCACCACCTCTCAGCTCCTCTTTGCCTCCTATCCCTCTGTCTTCACCTTAGAGCGGCCTGGAGATACCCAACATCTCTTGCTGGATTCCCCAGAGGCAAGGTCCAGAGGGAAATCCTGTTGTCCAACATGCTATTTTTCTTAGGCACTTGAAAAATGTGGTTGGTGGCCACAGATTCCCAGCCCTGCCTTGGCTATGTAATTTGTCTGCAATAAGAGGAGGGAAAGGTCATCAGCAACCACCTAGGAAGTCTCTGGGAGATGACCCACCACTCCACTGTCTTTGCAACCAACATGTATCCCGTTGGGATCAGCCCTTTCACCATTGCACACAAATCACCGTCCAGTTCACCATCCCAGTTCCCCACAATCCACCACGACCAGGTGAGGGAGTCCAGTGAGGCCAAGGTCAACGCACCACATCAACCCATTAGGAACACTGGTCTAATCCCACTCTCTTGGGAATTCTTCCACCTAATCTTCAAGTCAGTTAACAAACGAAAGGGCTTGAAAACAATAACACAATCCCGTAAGGATCTGTACCAGGATGACAGCTTGGATAAAGCTAGAATGATGTCAAAACTGGATGCTGCTCAGTGAGTTAACTGAAAAATAATTTTACAATAGAATGGGAATTAGGGAATAGAACAGGCAGCGACCCAAGAAGGAGAAAATGGTGGAGAAAACTCCAACTCTGGGAGGAAATGTGTGGGGATGTCAGGGCCATGCACCTACAGCTGAAACTATGGGCCCCAACAATGTGTTTGGGGGGGTAACACTGCGGGGTCCAGAGGCAACTCAGACCCTCAGGGAAATGCACAGGCCACCAGAAACACCAACTCCACCTGCAGCATCCACAGCTGGTGGAAGATGCTGGAGCTGAGAGGAGCTCCATCACCTGCTCTACAGAAGGAGATTCCAGGATTTGCTCCATGACGCCTGTATGCAGGAAGTGAGATCAGCTAATGGCAGTGATATAAACTCATCAGGCTGCTAACCCTGGACCAGAAATAACTGGTTTCCCTGGTGAAAAAGTGGTGAATTTAGGTACCAGCAGCCATAAGTGCAAACCTCAGCACTGCACTGGCAGGCAGAGCTCCCTTAGGCACCTGAGCCAGCCTGTTGAGAATCTTTAACCCTCCTCTTATAGGAGGGCCCTCTGCAAAGCATTTGTGGGGCTGGGAAAAAAAAAGACTGTGGTGTCTGTGCTTCTTTTATCACTTAATGTTCTGCAGGTACAAAGTCACATGCCTCAGGCTGGAAAGAAGTGTCCTCGTCTGCTGTGCAATCCCAGGAATGAGGACATACGAATCCTGACAGCTGGAGCTACTGCCAGGATTTCAGAGAGTCACAAGAGAAAAGAGCACAGCCGAGCCTTTGGGAGTCTCCTGCAGCATGTCAGCGCTGAGCAGGGCCTAGCTCAGGCACAGAGTGCATCCTATATCGGCTGCCCAAGGAGGGATGGGACCTCTCCACAAGGGATGAAGCACCGGCATGTGTGTCTTGGTTTGAAAGACAGGTGTCTGCCAAGAGAGGTTGAACCCTCCCCCAGGACAGAGAATGTGATTTCCTTTCCTCCCTCCCTCCAAATTATTCAATTTTGTAAATCAAGGGCTTTCAGGCAAAGGTATGGGAAAAAAGGAATATCAGTTCTTTACTAGTATCTATAAACAAGCAATAACAATAATAGCAACCAGAACTAGAACCAGAAAACCAATAGCAGATGGCTTGTGAGCTACTAAGCCTTTGCCCGTGTGGTGTAATCACGGTTGCAAGCAGCAGGGGCGCTGTTGAGCTCCCGGTCGGGCAGGGCAGGTGCGATGACTCCCGAGCGGCTGCAGGTGGCGCTGTTGAGCTCCCGGCCAGGCAGGGCAGGCGCGATGACTCCCGAGCGGCTGCAGGTGGCGCTGTGGCGCAGGGTCAGGTCAGGTAGTGGCAGCCGATAATGGCGGAGAGATGAGCAAGCAGGCAGCAAAGCAGCTCGGAGCGGCGAGCGGAGCGGCGGGTCAGGAGTTGGCCCTCTCCCCAGCCAGCCAGCCAGCCAGCCAGCGAGGATTTTCTGCAGTCACAGCAGACGCCGCGGTCTCGTGCGGCAGAGGGCGGGGGCAGGCAGCAGGGGCCGCGGGACTTTCCCGGCAGCGGCTGCGAGGAAACGCAGCCTGGGGAAACGTGCCCTTTCCCGTGGGGAGAAAAGGTTGAATCCAAGCTCACCCAGTCAGGAGAAGAGAAAACAGGGCACAGTTGGATTCCCTCTGGTCCAGCCGAAAAGCAAAGAGCAGCCTCTCCTCTCAGCGTCCGAACCACGAGAGAGAGAGTGAGACTCCCGTTTCAAGGGCTGGGTGTTCCCTTACCCTGCCTCGCCCAAGCCCACCTTTGTCTTTTGATTACTCTAAACATCTAACTATTTGTTGCTTAGTAACGGGAATGGGAAGAAATTCTCAACCCCCGACAATGTGACAGAGCAGACTGTCCTAACTCCTTTACCTTTAAACAGCTGGATGAGAAGCTCCTGCTGGAACCCAGGCCTGTGCAGAGTGCTGGCTTGTCCCCAGCCAGGTGGGTGAACTCCCAGCCCTGTTTCTGAGAAAAGAAAGGCAGCCTCAGCTGCGCTCTCTGCACCACACAGGACAAGCAGCCCTGATTTCATTCCTATAGCATCACCACTCTGTATTTCTCAGATGACAGGCCTGATCCAACACCCTTGTAGAACCCAGGGGAACTCCTCCAACACCGGTGGCACTTAACAGCTCAATGGCCTGGTGCTACTATCTGCTAGGGGAGGGCTGACAGACACTTGTTTATATCAGAATTCTCCTCAGAGCCCAGCACTGATGAATGGAATCTGTGCTATACCAATTCCTCGTGCCTCAGTAAGGCTGCACACACAAAGGTCCTGGAGATTCTCAAGATGCCAAGAACCTTTCTACCAGCCAGGCAATCATAGTTACCTGCTGAGTGAAAGAGCTGATGCAGCACAGCTCTGCCAAGCTCCTTTCACCCCTTCTCTCAATACCATGCAGTAAACATTCCTGACTGAACCAGCCAGGGATAACGCATGTGGCTGAAGATTCTACAGCTGTTCTCACCTGGAGAAGAATCCATCCCCACAAATGTTAACTGATGTGCACTGCACATGTTTAAAAAATTCTTTATTTACATTTCAAAATGTAAAAAAAAAAAAAAAAAAAAAAAAAGCAGAGAAGCCCATTATTAAATAATTTCAGCAGAACCTCAAGAGCATGGATCTGGCCTGTGGAGAAGTCTGGGGCAGTGGGTGAGCTAGCTGGAATTGGAATTGCATGGAGCCAGCACAGGTCTAATCACCTGCAAAGGAACACTGAAAGGAAGAAGAAACAGGTCTGAAATGCTGGACAGCCATTCCCAACCCATCCTACAATAGCCAGGCTGTGCAGTGACACTGGGGGCCAAACAACAATTTTAAGTTGCTGCATACACCAGCTCTCATCATCCAGAGAACTCAGGAGTCCTCCTGAGTCTGCCTGCCAGGCAACTGCATCTGCTTCTGAAGTTAAAACCAACAGTGCCTGTTTCTCCCAGCAGATTTTCAAGCATTTTGACAAGTAGCTGATCTGGCTGTCTGACGTCAGGCAATGCAAAAGCTGTTCTCATCCTCAGGCAGCTGAGAGACATCAGGGCGCAGCAAGGCTGTTCCTAAGACCCAGCTGGGAAATAAGCAAGGTGGCACCAGCCTTGTACCTATGAATAAAAGGCTACCAGGTTCAACCTGGACATTGGCCAGAGGTCCTGTACTCCAAACTGAAATGGTAAGTAAGTCTGGGCCCAAAGACAACCCTAAAGGGGACCCAATCCTTCAGCGCAGCTCTGCAAGAAAGGGACAGCCTTGCTAGCAGGCTTTGTTCAAAAGCCTGTAAATAGCACCAGAGTACCAGGGGAACAGAAGAATGATTAGATTCCCTGTTGTCACTTCATCAAATAGCAAGAGGTCCCAAGAGTCTGAGGTGCTGCAGATTTCTAAGACTTTATTATGAAAGAGGGAACATTATGGGCAATTCCAGCTGCCCTGGGATATCATTTAATGGAAGGTCAAAAATTGTGGGTATGTGCTTTTGTCAAAGCTGCCTCCTGAAATTTTGAAAAAAAATCAGCAACCAAAAAGCTAATACAGCAGATTTTCAACAAGCTGCAGCCCAAAACACTGAAATCTAGATAGATTTGGTTAAATACATGTGGTTTTCATGGTAAAGTGAGCAGACAAATGGCAACTGAATACTGTATGTTAGCCTGAGGCTACTGGTTTAACCAAAATGAAGCCTGAATAACAGTAAATAGTGGAAACATCTCCCTTCAGATAAGGACAGTGGTACTTTTTTCAAATTAAGGTTAAACTATGTAAAATGGTAATTCCTTGGTCCTTCAATGGTGGCAGTCCTACAGCTGTACTGAGCAAGAAGGCTCACGTCCTCCCTTTCTCCCCGCTTTTCTTGATCCTTGCCTGTTCCAGCCATGGTTACTCTGCTTTTTGCAGCTGTTGGAGAGTTCTCCACCCTGCACGTCAAAGTGAGGCCTCCCACCAACTAGACTGCCTGGATAATGCCAGATGGATTACTGCTGCAATTCCCTTTCATCCACTTTCTAGAGTCCAGACTTCAAGGAAGCCTAACCCAATCCAAGAAAAAGCTCCCACAAACCCATCTTCCCCTTGACTGCAGCTGCAAAATCTTATCCCTGTTGTGCTGCCTCTAGTGTTTGTGCAGCTTGGAGGGAAGCCAGTTCTGGGACTTGAGCTGGCAAAAACAAATGCTGTTAGAGAAGCATTTTCTGTTGTTTCACTGAGCTGAGACAGCTCTCTGCAGGTTCAGAGGAATGTGAAAGTAAGTCAAGAGAAAAGTAAGAAGCAGAGCAGTCCAGAGTTCATGGCACGGTGCCTGTGAAGACTGAGACTTACCACACTGCTCTTTCATCACTTCACATTTCCCCACACTGAGAGATGACAACTGGCAGCTTGGGTTTGTTATTGGGACCCGTAGGCACATTCTGGGGACAAAAAAATATAAAACATTAAAACTTACAAAAGCACAGCAAACCCAGGCAGTGACAGGTACTGGAAGACTGGCTAAGAGATATCTCTCTAACATGAGGAACAGGGAATTCCAGACACAGCTCTGAGGAACCAGGCTCTGAGGCACCATTGCACATTTGGCAACAGGCCCAAACATAAGCTGGTGAATTCTCTCTGTGGGCACAGGTTTGAGACACAGACCAGAGGCTGGTCCTCTGAACGTGAGGGAAGGAACAGAGCAAAAACTGGAGAGCTCTTCATAAGATACTTGAGGCTGCTCTGGCTTTGATACTAAAAGCAACTGCCACAAGCACAACAAGCTTGTATTCATACAGAAAGAGAAAAGTGACAGTGAGAGAGAAAGAGACAGCAACACAGCAACCCTCATTCTGAACCTCCTGATGTGCTGGACTTGGCTGTTCTTCTCCGAATCTAATTAATAATTTAATTTTCTTTACTTTGGTCTCACTGTACTGATACCCAAAGCAGGCTCAACACAATTGTCCAGCACATTATACCATGCTGTACAGCTCCTTCCACGTGACATTTTCTCAAAACCCAACAGCACTGTGTTTGCCCCACTTTTTAGATTAGAGGCTCTTATGCACATTATCACACGAGTGTCATGGAGTCAGTGCTGGCTGTCTCACAGAACTTGCTGCTGTTGTTATCGTGCCATGACACCCAGGCCTGACGTTGGCAGCAATCACCACCCGGACTGTATTTAACTTCAGCTCCTGGAAGCCGATCAGGAGATTAGTTTAATTTTTCTTATTAACATGCTGATCGCGGATCAGCAGAACTGATGATTTTGCATCCATTGAATAATCCCAGGCAATGGCACAGAAGTGCGATGGTCTACGCTCTTGTCTGAGCTGCTGATGGAACAACTTTTTAATTCAGTCTCCTGAACAAATGCAAAGCAAATAAAGCCAAGAACACAATCCCTGCTCAAAGACTATCAGAGCTCACAAGAGCCTATCATTTCCAAAGCAAACTCGTATGACAGCCTGTGCTTCAACAGATTTCCTGCTACATTATAATGATGACAACCAATAATGCCAGCTATCAACACTGGTATTCCCTGGTATCCTGTAAACAGACAGCAGGAGAGAACAGGACAACTCAATCCTGTACATGACTTTCCAATGCAGATATTCACAGGGAAGTAGCCATATTCAAACTTACTTCAATTTTTCTCATGACCAAGAGTCCATCGACAATTTTACCTAGAATAAGAAAATGTATCTACTTTAATATGGCCCTTTTCTACCTTTGTTTCCCCCCCCCATCACAGGTACATGCATTTTCATCCCCCCTGGAAAACCCTGTGCAGTGTGTAACTATTGGACACTTCAAGGTTTGTTACTGATCTCTAAACTCCTAAAGGAAACTATCCTCTTCAAATATTCTCCACATTCAGCAGAGATTAAGTGCCTTTTCCCATCACAGGGGTGGTGTATGTAGAAATCTGGGTTTGAGACCACCATCTTAAGGCTGGCCTGGAATTCCTACACTCCAAGCAGCTGTAAATGCAAGTTGGCAGATGTGATTTCACAGAATTACTGTCCAAAAACTCTGCTGAAAGTCCTCTCTGATAGTGGAGAAGAAAGGTATCCCTCCACTCATCTGTGACTTCTGCACTGGCACAAGGAGTTGTGTAGAAATACAGCACACTGAACTCATCTGGATTAATGTGTGAAATTAAATGTGAAAAACATTATTCATTTCAACAGTGATTCATCACAGTATCAGGTTGCACAGATCCCTCTGAAGCACAAACAAGGACGGAAGAACAAGCAGTCCACACCCAGAGGGTGGTCAGGCACTGAATAGGCTCCCCAGGGAATGGTAACAGCCCCAAGGCTGCCAGAACTCCAGGAGAATTTCAACAATGTTCTCAGAAACAGGGTGGGATTGTTGGGGTGTCCTGTGGAGGGTCAGAAGTTGGACTTGATGATCCCTCTGGGTCTCTTCCAGTTCAGGAGATTCTGATTCTCACTATTTAACAGCTGCCCTGCAGGGATGTCTCTAAGCTGGCACTCCAGAACTTTTACTGCAGGTACTCACCAAACACAACGTGTTTCCCATCCAACCAGTCACACTTGGAGCACGTGATGAAGAACTGACAGCCATTGGTACTTGGACCACTGTTTGCCTGGGGGTTAAGAATGACAAAATACAACAATTTCAGACTGGCCAAAACTGAAGGCAGACACATAAGAAAGAGCTCTTGCACAAGAGCATCTTATTTTTAGCTTATTGCTAGACGAACCAAAGGAAACAAGATACACATCTGCAGGAGATGTAGCATGTCACCAACTCTGGTCACACCAGAGTGTGCAAAAGCCACATCACCAACTATTTATTATAGTTCTACAAAGGCGCATTCAGCACAAGACTGTGCTGAAGTTCAGGCTCTAGAACACACACCTGAAAAAAGGCTGAACTTTTTGGTGAGAATTACTTATTGGCTGCAGCATTGTCCTGGGGAAAACTGAAAGCCAAAAACCAGTGCGAGAAAACAAAGCAGCTGATTTCTGGTTTTTGGGAGGTTTCCTCAGAATAAAAGGAACCTCCTCAGAATAAAAACAAAATTGAAACAAAAGCTGTTCTGATGATCATGATGATAAGAGTAACAATTGTATATGCATAGGGCTCACAGGAACAGTGGGATGCAGATGTGACACCCAAGCATAAAACCCAGAGCATTTGCACTCTGTTAAGAAAACATCTCTGCAACACTGAAGTCCATTTGCAACACTGACAACCAAAAGCTACTAAAACAAGTTTCTGCCTTGATGAGTGAACTGGGCAAGTTTTGCAGCTGCAGGACTGCACAAGATGGGGTCATTTCAGCTTTCTAGTTAATGCTAGCCAGCTTCAAAAGGTTCTTCTAGTTAATGCTAGCCAGCCAGGATCCATGGCTCCTGGTTTGACCCAGTATAATGACTTCAGAACCATGCCACTTTAACGCAAAGCTGGCAATACTGGAGTGAATCCCTTCTCTCATACCACAGTACACTAGCTGCTTAGCTGTGTCACGACACCTCTTTTTGGGCCATGCTTTCAACACAGATGAATAACTAACTCAAATGATGAAACGTCCTAAGCAATTGGTTTTAAGGGCAGAGCAGCTGAAAGAGCTGGGGAAGAAACAGTTGTGGATAGGAACACTGAAACACTGGCTCCATTTGCTTTCTACTACAAAAGTCAGAATATTGTTCCTACCAGACAATGTGCAATGGTTGCAGTTTCTCCTACTATGTTGGAACAGGAAGGTCTGTTTCAAAAGATACCATGGTAACACTGCTGCGCCTCCCAAATCTCTGTTTCATCCTGTACAAAAACTGTAAGAATTAAGCTCTTCTGAAAGCTATCAAGCCAAGCCTGCCCCAGTGCTCCAACAGGCTACAAAAAAAGGATGAGGCAGGATCAGGAGTATTGTGTTACTCAACATATTAACCCATAAGCAGCTGCTTGACTAGTAGTTATAAAGCAGCTCTTGTACCCAATGGCAGAGATTCTGTTGTCCAGCAAATAATGTACACGCTTAGGAAAAGGGCACAGAGAAAGCAACAAAAGCTTTTTAGTCTGTAATGTCGTTATTTCCTACTCACCATAGAAAGCAGGCCAGGAGCAGAATGTTTCAGCTTGAAGTTTTCATCTGCAAAAGGACCCCTATATATACTGGCTACTCCAGTGCCGTCTCCCTGTATGAGAGAACCCAGTCAGCCACAGCATTTGCTCTGTAGCAATTGCTACAGATCAATTCAACTTAAAAAGTAAATTCTAAAATTTCCAAGCAAGAGGAAAGGGCAAAACGAATGTTGTACTGCCATTTATATACACTAGCAGTGAACACATTCAGTGTTTCATTTCTGAAGAAGAGCAGCAACTGGTTTCTAACTACACAGTTCATTGCTTGCCATTTAAATGTTGGCAGAAACCTATGGGGATGGTAAGAGTTAAGTCCAAGCCTCCCAGAGTGAAGTGGAGGCTACAGATTGCTTGGTACAGACCCATCAGGACTTGGAAGAGAAAAGGGAGGAGATGCAGAAGTACCAGCTGGTATGACAAAGAAAGCAGAACTGTTGCATGGCAAAAGTTGGCTTACGGTGGGTTTATGTTATTTCACCTTATTTTCTGTGACTTTACTGAAAACAGGAAAGCAATCTCTCTATTCTGCAAAGACAGTTTCTAAAGTAAAGATTTTCTAGTTTGTGCTGTATTTTCTACTAAGTCCAAACATCTTGTGCTTAACTACAAGCCCAAGCATTCAGATCTCAGGACACTTATAAATGAAAGCAGCATGTGACAGCTACCGGTTGAAGGTTCTGACAGCCCACAAGCTCAGAACTCTGCAGAAGCCCGGCATATGGCTCACGTCAGGCACACTGACTTGAAGGACTGCTGAAAGGCCACCCTGCCCTTGGGTCCCACCCTGTAGAGACATTCCTGTATGATGACAAAAGGACTGAGCAACGACCCTTTAACAGGGTCCTTAAAGACGCTGCAGTGAGAAACCCTCCAGGGAAAGCTGTAGAAGCAATGCAAATGGGTATCTCCGGTATGGTCACTTAAATTTACTATCCTAACAATTAATTTTCTGTGTTGAGTTTCCTTTTTTCTGTCATCTCAGACCCATTTCTTCTGCCTTGCTGCAACCTGTCTCCATTGCTTTTCTGCTTAACATACATAATCTTTATTAGGCCAAGCTTAATAGAACAATAAAATAGCAGTAATATACTACATGTGGCTCCACATCTTTTGCTCTACTTACTCAGCCTTTGTTTCCTTTCCTCCTGCTCTCTGTAGTTTACTTAAACTGTTGGCTCTGAGACAGGAACTTACACCCTGTCTCAGGGGTCAGTGTGACTGTGCTTGCTCCCCAGCTGGCTTTGTAATAAATGTAACATATAAATTCCAAATACCGGAGCAATCTGTAAAGCCTGTTGAGCTGCAGTGGAACTAATAAAGCACACTGGGACATCTGAGCAGTGTCACAAGTAGCAACTACCCCAAAGTCTGGTGTGACTGAACCACCTGCCGTGTGGCCATTTCTCTCAGAGACTTTCATACAACCAAGTATTACATTAAAAAAGCTTTATTGCTCATCTCATATTTTGAAACACTTCAACAAAATAAAATAATTTTACTGGGTTCTAGGACAGCAAAGAGATCCTGTGGCCCTTCAGCCTTACCCATACATTCTGCTTATCCCCATGTAAGAGCAAGACCACCACTGTGGGCGCAAAGTCTTTTCTATTTTGAGACAGTTTAGTAATAAGAGGTTAGTTTTGATTTAAATGACCTCTTACATTAGATACTGGATTCTGTACTTAGGGTCTCTCTACAAAGCGAATAGAAATTCAGAGGTTTTTGTCTGGGGGAGGACAACAGAAGGGGGAAGGAAAACAGGGCAAAAAAAAAGTTTGCAAGTTTTGAAAGCTTCCAGGGTACTGCCAGGCAATTGCAGAGATGAAATATTTTGGAAAGAATTTGTGTTCATTCAAGGCTCCAGATTTGTTTTCAAGTGCTTTATTGTCTGTTGCAGTAAGATGGCAGCAATGCTATGAGGAAACCTCTAGTTACTACTGGATACCTCAAAAAAGAGATCCCACAAATCAGCACAGACACCTGGAAAGAGCAGCATGGTATACCATAGACGAAAAGGACAAAAAGAATACAGGAGTACATACATTTACGAAGTCACCTCCTTGGATCATGAAATCCTTTATTACCCTAAAGAAGTAAAACAACAGTTCTCAGTGGCCAAAGGCCTCAAGAAGGTCAGTGTAAAAAGGGGTTCTGCCTCACTGTGCAACAGAAGTTAACAGAGTCTGTGAATATTGCAGTTCTAAAATCTAAAACAAATATTAATTAGTGGTTGATATGAGGTCATTTAGGACTCATTGCTTTTGACCAGGGATAGAGATTAGGTGATAGATGCCACATCTCTAATGTGGCACACCAGGAAGAGGGGATTCCTCGCAGTGACCCCAGCATACACAACTGACAGCACCCCCAGGTCCCCAGAGCCACAGAATTACATTAGCCATGACCCACAAATATCTCCAACATCACTAATACCTCAAGGCAGGTCACAAAACCCTGTCTGGCTCAGACTGCTACTTAGTGTCTAAACAACAGCAGATGAATTACCTATGGAAGGTGCTTCCTTTATAACCTATAGGGACACCGTCTTTCCTGCAAGGAAGTAAAAAGGAAAATTATTGCAACTTATTGGATATCCCAACACAAAACTCTTCCAGAAATTCAGAGTCACAAAAGGTTACGCTATCCATTAGCAGCTCCCTTGAAATACAACCAAGCGCTGCAGCCTCTCAGCCGCTGCTGTTGGAGGCAAAAAGAAGCCTCAAGTGGGTTCTTGCACATGAAATTAGTCTGTTCCCTGCAACACCTACACCATCATCTTCACAGGATCCCATTGCAATGTGCAGCATGAGCAGGTGGGCTTTGCAGACAGGGCTTTTTAGAGCCACCTGGGCACAAAAACATCACATCAAAAGGGGAAACCTGCCATTTCTGCGAGTCTCCAAGCCCCTCACAATTTCTTCAGAGCAGATTTCTGTAACTCTTCCATTCAGTACTGGTACAACATGAAAACGTTCAAGACAAATCCTTTCCACCTCACCCAGCCCTGTTTCTCCAGTGTGCCACTTAAAGGACATTATAACCCACTTACCTGAATTCACCTGTACAAAACTGCCTGGCAAACAAAAAAGAGAGCAGAGTGTTAGGTGCATGTGAACTCTGACGGCTACACCAACTGGTGTACAGGACTCCCCTTATTGTGTTGGGGATGTCCCCAGTGAAACAGGAACAGGAAATGGCAACTCCTTCCACCTGCCATTTCAAAATATTTTCTTTGCTCTTTGTGTTGAGGAGGTCAGAGATTTAACACTAAGACTGTAAGAGACAGTGAATGTGGGGTAGGAACCATGTTTGACAGAGATCGGGGTATGTCCATCCCTCTGATGGAAGTGGGCTTTCACATGATGCAGCTCTCAGCTGATGGCAGGAGAACTGGGTGGCCAGGAGACCTCCACCATGGCAAAAGGCACTGCCTGTTCTAATGCATGGAGCAGATCAGGAGGCTTTACAGAGGAAGCAAAGGAGGACTGGACCCCTTCCAGCCAAACGGGGTCCCATGAGAGACCAGGATGCCATACAGCATCTCTGAGAACAGAGAGAGACAGAGAGCAGATGAAGGAGTTTGGGGCAGGTGTCAGCTAATCACTCTGCCCCCAAAAGACATTCCTGCACCAGAAAGCCTTTGCAGTTCCAGTCCAGGCTGAGCTGAAGGAACAGTAGCTGCTCCTTACCTGAAGTTCTCTGCTGTTTTGGGTACAACATCAGCGAACAACTCGATCTTCATGCGGCCGACCTCCTGAGGAGACGGGGGCCAGGTGAGTCTTCCAGGTCCCGTCACACACAGACACCTGCCGTCCGACCCCGGACACTCCCACAAATCCAGTCTCCTAATTCACCCCCACCCCTACAGGCCCCTCCTGACGCAGCCGTGCTCCTCTCCCCTGCGAGCCCTTCCCGATGGGTCCTATGATCCCAGAGCCCCGTTACCCGTCTCCTGGCACCGCCCCTCCGAGCGCCTCCAGTTGCGGCCCCGCAAGCGCCACGATGAATCTCCAGCACCCCCCGTGCCCTCTCATCCCCACAACATTCCGACACCCCCAATTATCCCCGCAGTCCCTCCCTGGGCGCGGCAGCTCCTCGTCCCCGGGCACCCCCACCTGCCCGCCGATGGTTACATCGAAGAAAACCACGGGATTGTTCGGATTTGCTGCCAGCGCCGACATCGCGACAGCCACTGCAGGAAGCGGAAATGCTAGCGGAAGCGGAAACGGCGAC
Organism: Entomyzon cyanotis; assembly: GCA_024500445.1. Lineage (NCBI taxonomy): Eukaryota > Metazoa > Chordata > Aves > Passeriformes > Meliphagidae > Entomyzon > Entomyzon cyanotis. Next base: position 7,991,319 of record JAKEPQ010001025.1, read on the forward strand.
GGAAGGCGAATTTGGGCTGCGCGGCACGCAAGCGTGGTGGTATCTCTCATGTCTGGGAGGTGTGTGGGGTGTCCAGACCATGTCTGGGATATCCAGGCGGCGTCCGGAGCTCCATCCTGCAGGGGCAGCTCGGGGTCCCCAGATCAGAGCGCTGCCCGGCTGGGGAGGCCTGCCCTTTCATCTCCCTGCCAGCCTGGGCACACGCCGGCTGACCATGAGCCCAGTTGTGCCCAGATAGGCAAGGAGGCCCACAGCACATGGGCTGTACCAGCCACAGTGTGGCCAATGGGACCAGGGCAGTGACCATCCGCCTATGCTGAGGCGGATGAGGCTCGAGGGACTTTCTTCCTCTCCCCAACTCACTGGCACGAGGATGCAGCCATGTGAGGGTCGGGCTCTGCTCCTAGGGAACAAAGGACAGGACAAGAGGGACCAGCCTCAAGTTGTTGCAGGGGAGGTTCAGGTAGGATATAAGGAAGAATCTCTGTGGAAAGGCTCATCCAGCCCTGGCACAGGCTGTCCAGGGTAGTGGTGGAGTCCCCATCCCTGAAAGGATTTAAAAGCTGGGTAGATGTGGCACGTGGGGACATGGTTTAGTGGTGGCCTTGGCAGTGCTGGGGGGACAGTTGGTCTCGATCTTCAGGCTCTTTCCCATCCTCACTAATTTCATGGTTGCAACAGTTAGGTCTGTGCTTGTTTTCAAGGTTTGATCAGCTGGACACTGCCTTTGAGAGGTTTACAGGACATCCTCCAATATCCTGACTGTACTTGAGAAGTGATGCTTTCTCTGGCGGAAAGATGAGCAAGGTATGTAAACAAGTGCACTGCAACTTTTCTGCTTGGAAAGAGACCTGGAGGAGAATCCTGATTTGGAAGTTGTTACATATGCACACAGTGGCTGAGTGCCGCTGTCTAAGTACAATCTGTACCCTTTCTCTTTCCTTGTGGCAAGAGGAAGCTCCTGTGTGAAGATCAGCCCTGACTGTGCTTGTACAGAGCTGGGCTGGCCCAGAACACTTTTCTGCCACTGAAATGCCAAACTGGCAACACCTGCTTTTGGTGAATCAAGGTGATTTATTTCTACCTTCAGCCTGTGTTTGGTGACACAGTTTTCTCAGGGTATTTCCTAAAGACTCTAAGGATAATTTTTGACTCTCCTTGGTCTTTCTTTAGGTTGTGCAGATCCAGAATATTTGGTCCTTGGGACATACATGTCTTAGGCTGGAGAACCACTGCTCTATTCCTTGTTATAATCTTGGCACATGAAGGTCCCGCTGTCAGGCAGGACACTTTTATTGCTTCCTGAAGGTGGAAGTCTACTCAGTGATTTGCATTGGTGAATTGTGTCCTCCACTGTGTACCAGCTGTGGTTTCGCTTTAAAAACCCCTTCAGTTCATCTGAAAACACCCTCTTTTGTAGGCCAGGGATGGGCAGTGGTACAAGATGAAGGATGCCTCAAGATCTCTCTCTGCTAAAGTACATATTTACTTTGCTGTTCAAGGTAGGAACAAGTGTGGAAGGATGTTCAGAATACACTTCCTCTTCTGTTACTGATCCTGTTGCTGTTCTCGTCTGACGGGTTTTGCTTTTTGTCATAGAAGAGAATGACTGCTTGTCCAGGTGAGTTCTGTCTGTCCTACAGTTCGACTGGTCCTTTGTTCTCCCTCATTGTCTGGCACTAAACTGTGCTTGTGTAAATTGCCAGCTGCCTGCTCTCTGAGAAGGACCAGCTGTGAAAAGGGGCAAAACGGACATCTGAGAGGGCATAGAGGTGAGTCACTGCTTGAAAGGGACAGACATGGCTGGAAAACCGTGATCTATTTTCCAAAGCCTTGTGCTGCTTCAGTCTTCTGCATGTCATGTCAAGTGCTGCCAGAAAATGACAGGTCTGAAACCACAAGGAGACTGCAAGAAATCAAGGATGTGGAGAAAGCCCACAGACACTGAGGAGGAGGAGAAGCTGAACAGAAGCCAGCCAGACATTCTACCTTTCAGAAAATGCAGGGCACCTTCACCAGCAGCTGGGACATGGCCATGGGAACCTGCTCTGCTGTTCCCACAGGGAGGGAAAGAGCATCCTTGGGGCAGAAGCTCCGGGGAGGAAGGTCCAAGAGTGAAGATGGGGAACTCCAGAGAGGAGGACTAAAAAGTAGCAACATTTGCAGTACTGCAACAGTTGCCTCACTCTTTGCCTAGGATTTCAAGTGCATGGCTTATATACGGACCTGTTCGGTCCTTGTCACCAAGTTTCCCAGCATAACCTCCCAGTGACCATCAAAGGCTGCGGACATCTCAGAAGAATGTTGACCATTAAGCATGATATTTATGATTGAAACAATAAAACCATCAAACCAAACCCAGTCTCAAGTGGTGCTTCTGATTATTCTATGGAGAGTTTGACTATGCAGGAAACAACAGACAGTGTTTTTTTAAATTTCCTTAACTTCCTTTATGAACACTCCCTTGTGATGCAGAAAGGTGGGAGCTTTGTAAACATGTATTGAAAGAGATCTCAGGAAAAAAAATTCCCAGGAATGGAGTGTCTCCTGGGCTGCTGAATCAGAGGCTCAGCTCTCCTACGTGTGGCTCATGTTCTCCCAGGTGCAACATCCAGTGCAAGAGAGACAAGGGAGCTAAGGGACTGCAAACATGGACACTGACAGTCCCCATCAACAGGACTGTCTGGTTAAGCAGGTGGGTTTCCACTCTTTTTACACCTTCTTTTGATGAAGAAATTGGTTTCCTGGTGGACTTGTGCAGTGGAGCTTGATTAAAAAAGACAGCACTTCATCTTGAAGATGATTTTGCAGTATCTCACACAAGCTGCAGTTTATATACCTTCTGACCTATTTCTCAGCCATCCCAGACCTGAAATCAGTTTCTGAGGCAAAACCAAGACAAACATTTAGGTATTTCTTCTCACAGAAAGTATAAAGCACCCAGCTCCCAAGCCTGCTGTGAAACTCACTCCAAAATGAGGGAAGCATCCTCTTTGATCTCCAGTGCCAGTGCTTGGGACTGCTGTGCCCTCTGGAAACCAACTCCAGTGAGAAAGGTATTGGGAGTGGGGGATGTGAGTAGGAACAGGGTCCTGATGAGCACCCAAGTGCAGGGATCTTTCTTGGCAGCAGTCCTGGTTCATGTGGACTTCCAGGAACATGTCACAGCACATGTTCTGGTGACCTGTGTAAAAGACCCGCCTAGGAGAAAGGGAAGGATACTTTAGTATAGAATTACCAAGAGAAATTATTTTTTTAATTTAGCTACATGTATTTCATCTCCATAAACCAACTCTTTGTGCCTTGTCCTCTTACCTTCTCAGGCACATATGACATCAAAAAACACCTTCCAAATAATGTAAAACTTGCAGCACAAGCCAAGTTACTGCTCTTCCCCATCATCTACTCAAACAACAGTGTCTCTCTCCAGGACGTGCACACTATGAGTGGCCTCAGTTTCCACATTCCATCTTTTTCATCTCTCTCTTATCCTGTTTCCCTAGGCTCACCTCTCTGCTTGGCACTCTACTTAGTCACTCCCTGATCCCCCAATGCTTTTCACTGGAATTGTGCTTCTGACAGATGTTACCTGAAAGCACTGTCTCAGCCCGGTGATCTGCACCTATTCCTCTTCTCTTGCTGCTGTTAGATGCATTTTTTTGATCTTATGGGCTCTTTGTGCCCTGGCTCCCTCCTGCTGTTAAACCCTGTTCCACCAAGAGAAGTGACAGTCAGTCAGTATGTCCTCCATGGTGCCTTACCTGCATCTCTCTGACCTGGACAGCTGGTGGGAACCATCACAGCCCCTCCCAGTACAGGCTTGTCTCTGGGTGTGGAATGTGGTTGCTGAAGGAGAAGAGCAAAACTCAGTAATGCCTTGGCAATGTCCTACTGGTAGAGCTGATTGGAAGGCAGCTCTCCAGGCTGCCAGCAGGGCAAGTTGGCAGCACGTCCCAAGGCTGGTCCAGGTATGCTTTTGGGTAAAAGTGACACTTTCTCAGCTCCACAGCTTCTCTGAGCAACCCATGACAGTGCTTCACCACCCTCACAGGGAAGAATTTCTTCCCAGTGTCCCATCTAACCCTGCCCTGCATCAGTATGATGCCATTCCCACTTTTCCTGTCACACCAGTTTGTCCAAAGTCCCTCTCTAGCTCTTCTGGAACCCCTTTAGGCACTGGAAGGGGCTCTACAGTCTCCCCAGAGCCTTTTCTTCTCCAGACTGAATGAACATCCCCAGCTCTTAGCCTATCTCCAGAACAGAGCTGCTCCAGCCCTCAGAGCAGTTCTATGGCCTCTGGACAGCAGGTCGAAATCCTTCCTGTACTGGTGAACCCAGAGCTGGGGGCAGCACTGCAGGTGGGGTCCCCCCTTAGCAAAGAAGAGGGGCAGAACCCCCCCATACCTGCTGTCCATGGTGTGGGGATCAGCCCAGGACACAGTTCGTTTTTGGGCTGCCAGTGCACATGGCCAGCTCATGTCCAGCCTCTCACCAGCATCCTATGCCTTGTTGGCAGGGCTGCTCTCAATCTGTTCATCCCACAGCCTGGATTGATATTGGGTGTTGCCCTAACCCATGTGCAGTACCTGCACTTGGCCTTATTAAACCTCATAAAGTTCCTATGGGCCCAGTGCTTGAGCCTGGTCAAGTCCCTTTGAATGGCACTCTCCTCTAGGCATGTCACCCGCACTGCTCAGCTCAGGGTCACCTGCCAGCGTGCTGAGGGTGCACTTGATCCCACTGTCTGTGTCATTGTTGAAGATGTTGAATAACACTGGTGCCAGTACAGACCCCTGAGGGATACCCCTTGTCACAGATGTCCATTGGGACTCAGCTATCTGTCCACCCATTCATCTGTCCTTCTGTCTTTGTCTGTCTGCCCATCCATCCAGGCAACTTTCCATCTGTCCACTCTTCATCCATCCATCCATCCATCCATCCATCCATCCATCCATCCATCCCTCCCTCTGGCCTGGCCATCCCTGCTCTCCACCTGTCCAGCCATCCACCTGTGAGAGACTGGAATGTTAATGGTTAATGACTCAAAACAATTGTGCCCCATCTGCAGTGTTACATCATACTGTTTAGAACTGCCTGCCCCAAGGAGAGGTACCTGGGTGTTCCCACAGAGCCTGAGCAAATATTGACCAATTGAATGTTGCATTTTGCAGGCTTTCCCCATCCCTGACAGACCAAGACTGTGAACATCACTTTGACCAACTTAGATCAAAATTGCAACTACCAGGTTTTGTCACTGGATCCACTGGTGGGTGGTAACTATATAATCTTTCTGTTCTTACCCTTTCTTTCTTTTCCCTTATACATTTTCCTTAATGTTATTTTTATGCTTTTGTATTACTGATAGGAAAGATGTGTGCTAATGTCTTTACAGACAATTTGATGGGTGAGGGTATGGGTGTTAACATCTTTGAAATTAGTCTTAATGTCTCTACCAACTTCAAGCCATAGGTTTGTTATAGAACCCAGACAGTTTGACTCCTGAAACAGACAAATGGGTATACACAAGCCTGAGTTTCTGAACTTTGAGGGGAAATGACAGATTTAAGAGGGAAATATATGGTAAGTGGTTCAGAAAGGCTGTACCTTCCTAGTACCTCAGCCAATGGGGAAAAAGAGGACAGCACGAAGCCGGGAGTTTAAAAGGAGGCTGCATCCTTCAAAACCTTGAAAGAGAAAACCCCGTGGGCATGTGCCCCCGTGGACTCTCTCCCTTTATTCGAATAAAGTTGCAGGACTCCTCTGTCTCCTTTATAGACACTGGCTCTTCATTGTGTGATTTTCTGCACATTACTATGGATAATAACCAAAATGGCTACATTTTAAAATTTGCCAAGTACCTTATTCTACCTTAATCTTCTAAAGTTTGCAAACAAAAGTTTGTTCTTGAATTTCCTGAATATTTTGTTGTTTATCCCATGCGCTGCCCAGAGTAAGTCAAAGACCTTCCCCTAAACCTTCCAAGCAGACCAGGGCATAACACCACCCCAGCCAGTCATCCAGCTGTCCATCCATCCCTCATCCTGGCTATCCCTCCTGTCTATCTCTCCAGCTATCCAGCCCAAACATTATTTCATCTGGCTGTTCATCCATCCATCTGTCCAGCCAGTCCCTGCCATCTGTCCCCCTGGCCTTGCAATCTCTGCTGTCTGTCTGTCCATATGACCCATGGCTGGCCAGCCCTGCTGTCTGTCCATCTAGCCTGCCCATCTATCCATTCATCCATCCATTCATCTGTCCATCCATGCCACCCTGTCTGTCCATCTGTCTGCTGTCCCATCTGTCCTACCCTCATCCATCTGGCCATCTCTGCCAGCCATCCATCCATCCATCCATCCATCCCCCCCAGTGGAGAGAAGAAGGTGTTTGTGTATCCATCTATCCCTTGCCCCCCACCACCTCAAGAAGCCCTCTCTACCCAGTTTCCCCCATGAACCCGATGGGGACAAGCTGGACGATGACGGCCCCTGCTGCAAGAACAGGGGCAAAGTGACACCCTGCAGGGGAACAGAGAGGGATGGGTGGGAATCCCCACCTCTCCTAGGCATGGGATGGGGATGAATAAGATGCAGATGCAGATACCATTCTGCAGGAGCAGGACAAGCCCTACATGTGTGACAGAGTAGGGGAGTTTGCAGGGAGATGAACCCCCACAATTGCCTCCCCCACCACAAGCATGATGGGGAGCTGGGGAGTTGGGGTAGAAGTGTGGGTAGGGGCTCAGAATCCAGTTTGGGAGGGTTCCAGGTCCCATTTGGAGATCCCAGGGGTGCTGGGGGGGGGGAACTCTCTGTCCATCGGGGGGGTTCTGGGGGTCTTGGCCTCTTTTAGGGGCCTCAAGTGTGCTGGAGGTGTTCCCTGCTGTGTTTTGGGGGGTCCAGTGGGTGGTGGGGGGAGGTCCCTGCTCCATTTGAGGGTGCTATGTGAGGAATTGGTGGGAGGTGTCCTGAATGCCTGTGTTGCCTCCACTCCAGATTTTGGTTGGAGTCAGTGCTTCTGGGTGAATCACCACCACCTGCTGCTGACAGTGGCTTTGAGGCAGTTCTTGGGTTGTTTTGTCCTTCCGCACAAATCTCCTTGCAGGGATATCCAACTGGTCTTGGGACTATTTTGTGCAGCCAGTGAGCTCGATGCTGGTGGTGAAGCTGAGGGTGAGTGGAGCCAGTGCTGGCCACACCATGCCACCAGCACCACCCAAGAGCAGTCACAGGTAGTTTGTGAATGCCATGTGCTGGGAGAGCCTCTGTGGCTCCATTCAAGGCCAAGGAATGAATCACTAAGGAACCACTGGGTCTGGCTATGCTGAATCTGGTTGCTCCTACTGCAGTTTGGGGAATGTCACAGGGTGGGTGGAAGCTTTAGATAAGCCCTCCTAGCCTAAATTTAAGAAATTACTCTGGCCCACAAGTTCTAAGGATGGCAGATTAGGTCTATTTATAAAATGCGTTATTTATTAAACAGATAGGAGACAACAGATGAAAGATTTTAATCAGGGACTTACTACACAGTATAAAATTAAAAGAACTAGTAGTAGATTACATAGAACAGTGAACAATATCAAGGTACCTATATTAAAGCTAGCAAAAGCAATAGTACTGATTAGGAGTCAAATGTAATTTACTACTGAAATTATGAAAATGTACAGAGTTCTTTCACTCAACCTCCATAGCAGTAACTGCAAAGCAGGCATCCCTCTTCTGAGGAAAGACTCCACACGTTTCCAGAAAAATGTGCAGAAGATTTCTGCTGTGTGGAAGTTTGGTGTAGCTTTTATAGTTTGTAAAGTGAGGTGTCTGTAAGTCAGAAATCCAGTTTATGTTGCCAAATCTCACTTCAACAGTAAGATGTTTATCGGCAGTTGGGAGATGCCAGACTAATTTTAACCCTATGGCACCAAAATAACTCATATAATACAGCTTGTCCTGTTTGAGTTATCTGACTGGTTAACAAGCTACAGATAAGCTTTTGTGGGGGGTGAGATGCCATGCTATAGGGAAAAAAAACCAGAAACCCAAGTTTTCTGGAGTTTATGTTGTTGAGCTGGAAGGGGGTCCTCCATGCTGTGATGGTGGAAAGTGCTGGGCCTTTGCCAAGTGCTGTGCCAGCCCTGAGTGAGAAGCTGGGACATCCCCCAAGTCTTGGCAGTACCAAACTCCTCTGGCAAAGAATCAGCTGAAATGCTCAGTTTTTGGCAAAACTATTTATTGGGGGATCAATGTGAGAAACAGAGCCGATAGTATCTGGCACAGTATGTCCTGTTGCAGCCCTGGCTGTGGTCTCCACCAGCAAGACGCTGGGTTTTGGCGGCTGGGGTACTCGAGGGTGAGGAAGAAGAAGGTCTCTTGCAAGCTCTGGGCTGCTGGAGTATGTGCAAGGGTTGCTGTGGGGTCTCAGTGGTGCTGGGGGTGCCACTGGTTCTGTGGTAGGAGGAGTGTGCTGAGTACTGCAGGGGCATCCCAGCCCAGCCTCCGGAGCCCATTCTCCACATCCCTGGAGGCCTGGGGTCTCGCCACATCACCAGAGCTCTCTGTGGTGGGGAAGAGGGGGGAAAGCATAGGAAGGTGGTGAGTGTTACCTCCTTCTTTGTGGGGACCTTGGGCACCCAGGGGCACAGGGCACCAGGGACCCCAAGTATGTAAGGGATCCCAGGCACTCTTTGTCCTAGAGTCCCTGTGCCCAAGAGCCCCCTTCCTGTACCTTGGCACAGGATGAGCTGTAGCATCTTCCAGGCAAGTTCTGTTCCATGATGCCACCAACAACTGGGCTGCCATTGCGGTGGCTGTACAGCTTCACTCTGCTGGGAGACCCCAGCACAGTCAAGTGACCATCGTTGGGCTCCATCTGGGGACACCAGTGATGCTGACAGTACTGGCTTCCACAGTGGGTGGGGCTGGGGGCTTGGCAGATGTCCTGCTGGCGCTTGTCACCAGTGTCCCCAGCCCGCTCAGCCAGGCTGAGCCCATCCATCTGGGCAGTGGCCTTCTGGATGCCTCCCTGGCTGGCAGGGAGGAAGGCAACTTTCTCTGTGCTGGGGAAGATCTTGGCTATGCTGGAATCCTTACAGGATGCCCTCAGATCTTCCTGGCTGAGCTGGTAGTACTGGGTGGCCTCAAAGCTGGCCTTCACCTCCTGCATGGAAATGAAGGAATGCTGAAGGGCAGCACTGGGTGTGATCCGCTCATGTGAGTCCCAAGTGAGCATCCTCTTGACCAGCTCCACCATCCTGTACAGATCACAGCGCTTGGCTAGCTCCTCCTGGTCAGGATCAGGCACTGGGCAGACATTCACCACCGCCAACTGATCCAGTGAGGAAAAGATATGCTCCCTCCTCTCCATTGGCTTCCCTGGTGGTTTGAGCTGCCAGGTACCAGTGGAACATGGCACACGTTGGAAGAAGGACCGTGTCTTCTGGGCAGCGCAAAGCAGCTCACCCCGGGGTAACCCCAAGGTGGAGCAGATGTAGCACACCTGGTCATATTCGTCATTGCCAGGGTACAGCGGCCAACCCAAGTGAAGCTCTGCCATCACGCAGCCCAAAGACCAGACATCCACCTTCTCGCAGAAGGGCAACCCCAGCAAGATCTCCGGTGCCCGGTAGAAGCGGGTTTGGATATAGGGCTCCTGGACATGGCAGACCTCAGGGAGGAGGATAGCTGAGCCAAAGTCAACGAGCTTGATGCGGAATGGATAGCGTGCATGGTCCACCAGCATGATGTTCTCTGGCTTAAGGTCAGCATGGATGATGGAGAGCTCCTTCAGCTTGACCAGTGCCACCAGCACCTGTGCCGTGATGGTACGGATGTGCCGGACAGGCAGCGGTGAGAAATTGTTCTGCTTTTGGAAGTCAAAGAGGTTTTGCTGCAGCAGCTCGAAGACCAGGTAGGTCCAGACTGTGTCACTGAAGGACTCAAGGAAATGGATGATGTGAGAGTCCTTTGTGTCCCCCTCCCGCAAGGCCTGCAGCAGCCTCAGTTCATTCTTCGCTATTTGGCCATCGTGATCACAGTTCTTCAGGATCTTGATGGCCACCATCTCCCCAGTGCTCCTGCACTGCCCCTGGATCACCTGTCCAAAGGTCCCCTTCCCGACCATGGCCATTATGTCATAGGACTCGGCACCTACCACCAGCGTCACCATGGTGGATTGGCTCCTCACCAGGGGTTCAGGATCCTCCCGCTCAGCACCCAGTGGGGACTGGAGACACCTAACTGTCCCAACCCAGCTTTACAGCACTGCAGGTTCCAACATCACCATGACAACACATGCACAACAGAAGCAGCTTAGGTGGAGGAACCCCCTGAAACCCAACATTGCCCCCCTGAATCCAGACGTGCTCTCCCCAGATAAATCCACAAACCCAAGAACACAACCCTGGTTCCCCCAGAATGGATCCAATTCCCCTGAAAACCCATTTTCAGCCCCCTAACCCCTTTCTCTGGTCCACCAAAACCCATCCAAGTCCTCCATGACCCATACACAGCCACCCAAAACCAATTTCTAGTCCTCTAAACCCAGTCCTTTGTCCCTCAAAACCCATTCAAGCCCCCCCAAGATCCATCCCAAATTTGCCGAAACCCATCTAGCGCCCCCAAAACCTCTCCCTCGTCTCCCAAACCCATCTGAGCTCCCCATGATACATGCCCAGCCCCCAAATCTCCAGCCCAACATAACCCATCCCAGGCCCCACAAACCCAGCCCCAGCCCCTTGAAATCCACTTCTGTTTCCCTAAAACACAGCCTAGCTCCCCTCCCCACTCTTGTTGCCAGCCCCAGAAAACCCATCCATGGCCCCCTAACCCCATGCCCAGACCTCACAGACATTCTCATGAATTTGGGCGGGGGGGGGGGGGGGGGGGGGCGTTAACATTTATTTCAACTAAGGCAGGTGCAAGGAGCTATTAAGCACCTCCCCTGCTTGATAGTAACATCTGGAAAGTATGCACAAAATCTTTGAACACACCTGCAAAAAGATGGATTTGGGAGGGTAATGGAGTTAAAGAGGGTTTGGGGGAGTAAGTGATGCTCCACCACTCCATCACCATTTTAGAACTCATTGCTTGGCAGGGGGTTCATTGCTCACTACAGAGTTGGGGGCTCAGTGCCAGCTTACACAGCTGTAATTTAAGGGTCCCCTCACCCCTAAGTCCCCCACAGGCTGAAATATGGGGTGACTTCCATCATCACTGGGTGCTGGTTGGATTGGGAGCCTGTGGGGAAGAGCTCAATACTGGATAACAGCATCTTCTTTCCCTTCTGTTGGGTGATGGGGGTCCGGCAGGGACCCCCAGAGGAGAAACCCACACTGGGCACCCTCTGCCAACACTGGACTTTGCCCTCTACAGCCCTGTTGACATGGGGCTGAGAGCTGTCCACCTTGCTTTTTGCTTTTTTCTCCTTTCTCCTTCAGTTTCACTACTGCTGCTGCCTTTGTACTACCCATCCTCATCCTTCCCTTACCTTCCAACCCCATTCCAACCAATTTACACCAAATTTTTGCAATTTGACTCTAGACCAGCATCCCAGAACTGTTATCCTTCCTGGTGGTCTCCTCCATCATTCCATCCATCCCCAGTGGTGCAAATTCCATACTGGCACCTTCAACATCTGCATGCTGGTGGGTTTTTGGATCCTCTGGCTGACTGGATCCTCTGGCTGTTGCACTGAGACAGTGCAACCCACCAGTGGAGACAGTGAGCTGGTGGGCTAATGGCTGCACCCACTCATCTCCCATTGTTCCCCTGGTTTTCAGCGTCAGCTGGATTGTGCGAGGAGACTATGGCTTCTTCCTTCCTGCTGTGCCAATGATTAGGCTCCCAGGTCTTTCCCCACATCTCATTATTTTGGGGTCACCCCAGTCCAGATAGCAGGGTTGGATCTCCTGAATTTTAGCAACTTCATCCACCCCACCCAGCTCTCACTAGACCCAGTGGGCAGTTTAGGCAGTGATGGCACACAATGGCTGTCCATCACCAGCAAGGTGATGTTTTCGTGGTTACAGAGAGGGAGCAGAGTTTTAGGTCTCTGGAGGTGTGACCAAGTTGTTATTCTGTATCAGGTACATCACTGCTAGTTCATGCAGAAAAACCTGGGCACCCTTACTGGAAGTCGGTCATTTTTTCCTCCTTCAGCGAAGGTGTCAGCATCGAGCCCAGTGGACACACTCCCTCTGTCACCTTGCTGGTTCCCTCTCCCATTTTTCCTCCAGAGTGCAGCCACAGACCACAGTGCTGAAAGGGACAGCATAGAAAACATGAATTGACCCTAGTCCTGAACTGACAGCATTTGCAGGGAGGCTGCCACAGGAAAGGACTGTCAAGTGCAACTCCACAACACTGCGAGTGTTAGAAGCAGTGCCAGAGGCACGCATGCAAAACTGAGCTCAGTGGAGTGGCAATGCAACCCCTACTTGGATTGGACAAAACAAACTTCCGGGGATTTGTTTTGTCACTGTTTTTTGTTATTTCACGGTGGGGAGGCAGGAAATGTTCACCACAGGAGTTTCCCTGCCATCTTTCCTTGGTTCCTGAGGATTATGTGGGTTGTGTGCGGGAATGCTCGCCATATTGCCCTTTGTGAGGTGAAGTCATGCAGACACAGTATATGGGAAGCATCCACCATCTTTTTGTTCCCAGTCATGAACACCTTTCTGTGGGTGAAACACCTTCTCTTTTTGTATACTTTTGCTAGTAATACTTATTAATACTGTCATTGTAATTGTGCATGTCTTATTCCATTGCTTTGTGCTTTTAGCAAATTGTTATCTCAAGCTGTAGTTTCTAGCTTTTTGTCCATCCCTTTCCAGAAGGGATGGACAATACTGCACCAACCAGGACTGTGGGACTACCAACCATGGGATGAGTTGTGAACTGGAGAGTCAAGGAGCAGTCAAACTTGCTTACCCTCTAGATAGCCTTGGCTCTAATGGCTAGTAGAGTGGAGAGTGGAGAATGACAGTGGACTGAATGAAGTCACACCACCCCTGAGTGCTGCTGTGCTAGACATGCTGGAACATCAGTATGAGCTGGAGTCCAAGGCAGCAAAATGGTGCCACCACTGATATTGCTAATGCATTTTTCTCCATTCCTCTGGCAGTAGAGTGTAGGCCACAGTCTGCTTTCACCTGGAAGGGCATCGAGTATATCTGGAACCAACTGCCCCAGGGGCAGAAACACAGTCCCACCATCTGCATGGACTGATCCAAACTGCACTGGAAAAGGGTGAGGCTCCAGAACACTTGCAGTACACTGATGACATTATCATATGGGGCAACACAGCAGAGGATGTGTTTGAGAGAGGGGAGAAGATAATCTAATCCTCCTGAAGGCTGATTTTGCTGTAAAACAAAGTAAGGTCAAGGGACCTGCTCAGGAAATTCAGTTTTTAGGAATAAAATGGCAAGATGGACGTCATCAGAGTCCAATGGATGTGGTCAACAAAATAGCAGTTTTGTCCCCATTGACTAGCAAAAAGGACAACACAGGCTTTCCTAGGCACTGTGGGCTCTCGGAGAATGCATGTTCCAGATTACAGCCAGATTGTAAAACCTCTCTATCATGTGACCTGAAAGAATAATGATTTCAAGTGGGGTCCTGAACAGCAACAAGGTTTGAAACAAATTAAGCAGGGGATTGTTCATGCAGTAGTCCTTGGGCCAGTCAGGACAGGACAGGATGTAAAAAAGTGCAGACAGGGAGAATGGTCCTTCCTGGGATCTCTGGCAAAAAGTACCTGGAGAGACTTGAGGACAATCTCTTGCGTTCTGGAGTCAGGGATACAAAGGATCTGAGGCCTGTTACACTTCAACTGAAAAAGAGATCTTAGCGACTGATGAAGGGGCTCAAGCTGCCTCAAAAGTGATTTGCACCAAAGCACAACTCTTTCTGCCAGTACTGGGTTGGATGTTCAAAGCAAAAGGCCCTTCCAGACATCCTGTCGCTCATGCCACATGGAGCAAGGGGATTGTTCTGATCACACAGTGAGCTTGAACAGGAAATCCAAATTGCCCTGGGATCTTGGAAGTCATCATAAACCAGACCAAAGGTGAAAATTGCAGATTATTTTCAGAAGAGAAGGAGGAGAACGTGTCTCATGCTGACGATACCCCACCATGTCATCAACTACCAGAGAATGAAAAGCAATATGCTCTCTTCACTGACGGTTCCTGCTGTATCGCAGGGATACACCAGAAGTGGAAAGCTGCTGTATGGCATCCTACACAGCAAGTTGCAGAAGCTAGTGAGAGACAAGGATCCAGCCAGATTGCAGAGCTGAGAGCCACCCAGCTGGCTTTGGTTATCACTGAACAAGAGAAATAGCCAACACTCTACACTGGCTCATGGAAGATAGCAAATACTTTGTGGAGGTGGCTGGCATGATGGAAAAAGGCCAATTGGCAGCACAAAGAGAAACCCACCCAGGCTGCCGAAGTGTGGTGAGGCATCACTGCCGAGGTAGAGAATTCACTGTGAAAGTCCATCATGTGGACGCACACATACCCAAGAGCTGGGCTACTGAAGAACATCACAACAATGGACAGGTGGATCAGGCTGCCAAGATTAAAGTGTCTCAGGTGGATCTGGATTGGCAATATAAGTGTGAGTTATTTCTGGCTCAGTGGGCCCATGACACCCCAGGGCATCAGGGAAGAGATGCAACATATTGATAGGCCAGTGACCGATGGGGGGGGACTTTACCATGGACACTATATCCCAAGTTATCCATGACTGTGAAACATATGCTGCAGTCAAGCAGGGCCAAGCTGGTAAAGCCCCTGTGGTATGGGGGGGCAAATGGTCAAAATATAAGTATGGGGAGGCCTGGCAGATTGATTGCATCTCACTGCCTAAAACCCGCCGTGGCAAGCACTGCATTGCTGACAATGGTTGAAACAACCACTGGAGACCTACCCCATGCTTCACGCCACTGCCCAGAACACCATCTTGGAATTTGAAAAGCAAGTTCTGTAGAGACATGGAACCCAAGAAAGAATTAAATCAGACAATGGCACTTATTTAAAAAATAGCCTCATAGACACCTGGGCCAGAGAGCACAGGACTGAGTGGGTGTATCATATTCCCTGCCATGCATCCCTGGGAACATTGAATGGTGCAATGGACTGCTAAAAACCACTTTGAAAGCAATGGGTGGTAGGCCCTGCAAACATTGGGATCTACATTTAGCAAAGGCCACCTGGTCAGTTAATACCCAAGGCTGTACCAGTCAAGCTGGCCCTGCCCAGTGAAAACCTCCATGTACCATAGAGTGGGATAAAGTCCCCACGGTGCATATGAGAAATGTGTTAGGGAGGACAGCTTGGATTAGTCTTGCCTCAAGCAAAGGCAAATCCATCCATGGGATCATTTTTGCTGAAGGACTTGGGTGCAGTTGGCAGGTGAGGCAGAGGGACAGGGAAACACAATGTGTCCCTCAAGGGGGTCTGATTTTTGGTGTCTGTAATGTCAAATTGTATAATATTGGTTGTTGCAGAATGGTCTGCTACTGTGTGCCATAACTACCATGGACAATGAGGATAGACTGCTCCAGATACACCAGTCATGAGCTCTTAATGCAGCAACCACCTGACAGCGCACCAACCCTCATGCCCTGGAAGACATCTAGACTGTGGGCTAGAACCCACAGTCATGGACTAAATGAATTCAACAGACATCTTAAAGGGACAGGCCCTGACTATGGAAGTCAAAACACTGACTATGGAAGACAGACACTGACTACGGAAGAAAAGTCTTGGGCTTGTGTTTATTTTTTTATATATATATATGTATGTGTTGAAGGTTGGGGGGCTGTAAGGGTCGATCAAAGAATCGAGTTCTGTCTCAATATTTCTCATCAGAAACTATAGGTGCAGGACTTAAGCAGACAATGCTTTGTACCTACTCAAAGCTGGTACGGAGCGAATGCTCTGTACCTAGCCAAAGCTGGTACGGAGCAGATGCTTTGTACCTACCAAAGCTGGTATAGAACAAAGGCCTTGTGCCTGCCCAAGCTGGTACGTGACGAATGCTTTGCAGCCGTTGCCCTGACACCGATTATTCACTATTGCAAAAAACCTGCCTCCAAAGCCAGCCATGCCTCAGACACTCCTCTCTTGGAATGTGTGGCCTGCCAGGTGGAGTTTGGCATGCCTCCACAAGATTTAAAGGGGAGCGAAGGTGGGTTACAAGAAGGGACCAGGTGTATGGACTAGCATAAAAGACAGCTCTCGAATGACTGAATTCTGAAGATCTTCTCCACCATAAGATCACATCGACCAATGCAGAGGCAGAGGAATGCCTTCTGGACAGGACCCTCAGAGACGCCGGATGTATGTGGACCCATGGTGGTAGCTATAGAGCCCATTCCTTCCCTTTTCTCCCAGACTTTCCCCAATTCTCTCTCTCTCTCTCTCACTCTATCACAGGCCGCTTTATGGGCTAAATTAATAAACTCCCTATTTGGCCGCGGGCGGTGGCCCGTCACGGGCCGGCTTGCTGCGGCACGCTGGGCCGAAGGAGGCGGCCCACGTTTCCGGCCGCGCCGCTTTCCCGCCGAGGGCAGAGCGGGCCGGGAGGCCTGCGCAGCTCTGGGCACACGCGGCGCTGCCCGGGCCCTGCAAAGGGCGCCGGGAGCGGCCGGGCAGGAGCCTTCGGCAAGTGACCGGCGTTCGCTGGCTTCTCTCCGCAGAGTGCCGACAGCTGATCCGCTGGTGTTTGTCCAAGCACCCCGCGGACAGGCCGGCGCTGGAGGAGATCTTGCGCCACCCTTGGGTGCGGAGCAGGCGTCTTTGATGCCTCGCCGGAGCCTCTGCCGCACCCACTTCCCCCCGCCCCAGTCCCCCACAGGACTGAGGACCCGAAAAATAAAACATCAACAAACTCATTCCGGGCTGTCAAGGGTGGTTCCTGGTAGCAACTGAAGAAACCTCTTTGTTACTTTGTTACTAAAGAAACCTCTCTGGCAAAGGGCTGATCAGCGTGATCCTTTCTGCCTTTGGCAAGCTTTCGATGCCTTTTCTCCAGGATGGCAGTTTGGTGTCTTTAAGCAGGGGCTGTGCTTAAAAAGGTAGGAGGGAGGGGCTTTGACAAGCCGAGAAATGCACCAGTGAAGCAACAGCTGCCCTTTCAAAGCGAGGCAGCTGCTTGGGTTCACCCCAAGTGGCACAGGGTCCCCTGGGTGCACACCAAGGGCCAGCGGGTGGCAAGGGACGGAGACGTTGATCCGCTGCCAAAGCTGGGAGAAGAACCAGAAGCGGCCAAACATCATTTCAGGTGGAGCCCTGGTGGACTCTTCCTCTTTCTTCCCTCCCCCACCCGCCCCACCCAATGGGCAGGCAGGGCAAAGGCAGCTCGCTCTGCCTGGCTTCAGGGGACAGCGGCATGCAAAGGAGCCGTGCAGGGATGCGCAGATGCCGAAAGGGACTCGAGGACAGATGGACACGCTTCAGCAGGCTCAGTCCCCCACGCTGGGGCAGGGGAAGGGCATGAGAAGACCCCCGTTGCGGAGGAAGGAGCCGCAGAGAAAGTCATCCCTAGGGACTCCAAGGGAAAGCCCTTGCTGTTGCCAGGCTCTAAGCGTGTCTCCCGTCCAGGAGTTGTGCTGTGGAAGGGAGCGATTCGCGGTAACTTGGTCACACCATGCAGCCCGGAGCTTTATAACACTGCGGGGAAGCAGTGCCATTTCCAGCCAGCCCCCTTCTGGAGCCTTTGCAGCTCCAACAAAGGATCACCGAATGCCCAGAGCACTTCCGCACCAGCAAGGGAGGCTTCTCCCTGCGCTCGTGCAGCCCCGTGGGGTATGGTTTTGTCAGCTCTGAATTTTCCCTTCTCTACCTTCAGGATGAGAAAAAAACCCGGCTTTCTCTCTTGGCTTTCCTGCTCGTTCCCAGCCGAAAGCTCTCGTGATCCTGGGGTCGCCCCCACAGTGTTGACCTCTTTGTGCCTCCCCCCAAATACCTTCCTCTACCTTGAAAAAGCCACCTGTTGGAGGCGCAAAGTGCAGTAAGCAGTCCAGTTGCAGCAAAGCACCCAGGCGCCTGCCCTGGCCCCGTGGACAGGTGCCAGCTACAAGCCCGTGCCACCTGCTGTCTACCGCCCCGACCTACCAAAACCGGGTTTGGGAAGAAAACAGGTTTTTTCATAAATGCACCTGCTCTTTCATTTTTCTTCAACATTCATCCCTCCATTCCCAATGGAAAACATGCCCACGTGCCATGGCACGCTACAGAGTCCTTGAAGGGGGCAAGCCCTGCTCAGCAGAAACCAAACCAGCCCCGTGTGATGCACAGCATTCCCATCGTGAATCCAAACCCAGCATGTGCCAGCTATTGGCAAGAAAGGAACCCCATGGCAGTGAAAAGCAGAGCAGTGGGAGCACCATGAGCGTTGCTTGGGAAACCCCGATTGATTTAGAACAGAGGCACCGCAGAAGCTGGTGAGCTGCTAAGAGAGACCTCTTCCTGGCCCTCGACAGCCACGTCTGGAGAGCTCCCCAGAGGCGGAGGAACTTCAACCCCCTTTGTCTCTGGAGGATCTTTTCAGGCACAGCGCAGTGGCTGTCTCCCGCTGGCAGCGCTGCAGCGTTCTGGGAGCCATGGGGTGCACAGCGGTGGCACCGAGGATCCTTCCTGATGTGCCGCTCGCTCCAGGGAATGCTTCACTGCAACGGGCTGACTTGCCGTTCTCACTCCCAGGCTTTTTCTGGCCACGAGCGTCTCCAGGGATGAGCCGGCTCCGCTGAGCCCTGAGGCGGGCGGGGCTGTGACGGCACAAAGGGGCTGAGCGCCAGCGTGAGGCAGGGCTGTGATGTCACAGGGCTGCGCTGGCGTGAGGCACTGTGACGTCACAGTGCCGTGGCTCGCTATATAAGGCGGGCCGGCAGCCGCAGCTGCCAGTGCAGTTGCGATGGGACGTGCCGGAGCCATGTGTGACGGTGGCGTCCTGATGACTGCGCTTGTCCTGCTGCTGGTCGCTGTGGCTGTCTGGTGGGCCCTTGGCCACCGGATACCACAGGGGCGGCATGCACGGACAACCAAGAGGCGCAAGCGCCCCGGGGTGCGGCCCAGAGGCTCACGGAGGAACGGAGGAGCCCCTGTGGCTCCCAGGTTCTCCAAGCTTCGGCCCACCCCTCCTCTCAAGCGGCCACGTGCTCCCGCGAGACCCCTGGACAGCCCCTGCAGCTGCGGCCCCTGCCTGCCAGTGGCCCAGGAGCTGCAGGAACTGCTCATCTTGCTGTGGGCTCGCAATGGGACACGCGTGCCGCTCTACTCTGGGATGTGGCAGGCGTTGTGGAAAGAACTGCAGGAGCTGCTGGAGCGAGGCCACCTGCCCTGCTGTGCTTCGGCCAGCTCCCCCAAGAGCCTCCATCCCTCCAAGAGGCTGCTCCCAGCAAGAGTCTCCATCGCTGGGAGAGCCTCAGGCCTTGCAAGGACGGCACCCCATCCGACATCCGCCATCCATGCAAGAACCTCAGGCTGTCAGAGCTCCTCCATCCTGCCAGGAGCCTCTGCACTCTCTGACAGCCTCCAGCCCTGCCAGAGGCCCGGTGAGACCTGTCAGCCAGCAGAGGGTGCAGAGCCCGTGGACAGGTCTCCCAGCTCCCTCGGACTCGCAGACACCAGCAACACGGGCGCACCCCTGAGCACTGCCGTGGCCAGGGAAAGCCCAGAAGTCCCGGTGGGAGCCCGGCCCGATGCAGGGGGCCCTTCTCCGGAGCAGGCGGCGGAGCAGCAAGCGTGCAGAAGCCAGCAGTTGCCGGCCCACAGCTGCCAGGACGCAGTGCCGGCTGTGCCAGCTGGCAACAGCCCGTGCTTGGTGGCGGAGACTATCCCCAAGAGACCCAGGAGGTTCCTCCGTCTCCAGGAAGCTGCTCCAAGACGGCCACAAACCAACTGGAAGGCCTTTCCCATAGCAGGTGGGATCTTCTGAGGAGCTGCCTGAGGCTCCCCCGGGGCTCTTGAGGGACATCCCCAGGCCACGCCAGGGCCCCCGAGAGCAGCCTAGTCCCTGGCTGCTTCCGGTGCCTCTGCCGCCACGGCTCCCAAAAACGCCTCTCTGCTTTGCAGTCGCTCCTTGGAGCCCCCTGTGTGAAGAAGCATCGGGCCGTAGCCCCGGCCGTCCTCAACAGCAGAGTCCAGCCCAGGACGCCGGGGAGAGCGACGGTGCCGCCCTGCCCCGCTGCACTCCGGCTCCTGCAGCCGCCTCTGCGCGCTGCCCTGGCCCAGCTGTGCCGCTCGCCAGCCCGACGGCTGTGAGGCTGTGGCCACTGCCCGGCGCGCAGCAGGAAGCAGGTGAGAGCAAGGCGGCCCGCGGTGGCCCGGCCCGCTTCCCTCGCGGGCACCTGGGGTGTGCGGGGAGCCCTGGGCGGAAGGCTGATGACTGGGTCTTGGCCGCAGGGCAAAAGAAGAAGCTGCAGGAGCTGTACCAGCTGGGCCCGCAGCTGGGGCGCGGTGGCTTCGGCACCGTTTTCTCGGGGAGCCGCCTCTCGGACGGCAGCCCGGTAAGTGGGCGGGACGGCCGGGCGCGAGAGGAGGGCCGGGGCCGGGGCCGGGGCCGGGGCCGGGGGCCGGGCAGGGCTGGAGCTCAGCCCGCCTCTCTCGTGGGCCTGCAGGTGGCCATCAAACACGTCGCCCGGGAGGGCGTGGTGCAGTGGCACGAGCTGGTGAGTGAGCGAGCGGGGCCAGCGGGGGCGGAGCGGGGCGTGGCGGGCAGGGATAAGACCGGAGCACGGAGGGTGGGAGGCGGGGGACGGCGGGGGGAACGGGGCGCGGCCCCAGCGTGCGAGCCGCAGCACGGCGGGCCCGGGGGTGCCGAACACCGGCGGAGGGGCCGGGCAGGGGGGCAACCCGCAAGCATGCCCTGGGCGGGAGGAAGGCCGAGGCGCAGGGAGGCTGCCCAAGGGGGTGCTGGGGCATCCCAGGCAGGGGGCGGCAGAGCCACTGGGCAGCATCAGGCCTGCTGGAGGCGTTGTCTCCTCCTCCTGACAGCCCGACGGCACCCGTGTTCCGATGGAGATCGTGCTCCTGGAGAAGGTGGGCTCTGGTTGCCGCCACATCATCCAGCTCCTCGACTGGTTTGAGCTGCCTGACAGCTTCCTGCTGGTCATGGAGCGTCCGGAGCCATCGCAGGATCTCCGGCACTTCCTGCTGGAGCGGGAGTTCCTGTGCGAGGAGGTGGCGCGCCGGCTTTTCCGCCAGGTGCTGGAGGCCGTGCGGCACTGCACCGCCTGCGGCGTCCTGCACCGCGACATCAAGCCGGAGAACCTCCTCGTGAACCCGGAGAGCGGCCACCTGAAGCTCATCGACTTCGGCTGCGGCGCCTTCCTCCAGGAGCAGCCCTTCGACTACTTTGCCGGTGAGCCCACACCCGGGGCCGTGCTCCCAGCACCAGGCACTGCACGGCCCCGTCCGTTCCCTCCTGGGCTGCGGGGCGCAGCATTCGGCCGGCTGCCCTTTGGCTCAGGGCGGATGCTGCGCCCCAGGATGGGGTGCTGCCGGTCCTGCCGACAGAGCGCGGCTGCAAAAGCCAGGCCCCAGCCGCTTGGCCTGGCAGGCCCGTGAGGGCTAGGGCTGCGCCGCTGCCCTTCTTTGCCTGCTGGCAGAGAGGTCTCTTGGCTTTGGCCAGTGTGCCGGGGCATGGGCTGCGGCCTCGGGGGGAAGGTGTGGCCACCGCCGCAGCCCCTGCCTCGGCCAGGAGGCTGGGGGGGCCTCTGGCCGCCAGCAGCCTGTGCCTGGACAGCGCCCGCGCCCGTCTCCCCTAGGAACACGCGTGTACAGCCCACCCGAGTGGATCCGCCATGGCTGCTACCACGGCCATGGGGCGACCGTCTGGTCCCTGGGCGTGCTGCTGTTCGTCATGGTCTGCGGGAACATCCCCTTCTGGGAGGACCATGACATCGTGTCGGGGCAGCCCTGCTTCAGGCAGCAGCTCTCTCCAGGTTGGTATGCGGCCAGGAGAAGGCAGGCTTTGGGCTTTGGCACATGGCACCGCACAGCAGCCCAGCGTGGCCCAGCTCACGCGGCTCCTCCGCCCCCGGTGGATCTGCCGGCGAGGGCTGCCCGCGGGCGGTGGCCCGTCACGGGCCGGCTTGCTGTGGCACGCTGGGCCGAAGGAGGCGGCCCACGTTTCCGGCCGCGCCGCTCTCCCGCCGAGGGCAGAGCGGGCCGGGAGGCCTGCGCAGCTCTGGGCACACGCGGCGCTGCCCGGGCCCTGCAAAGGGCGCCGGGAGCGGCCGGGCAGGAGCCTTCGGCAAGTGACCGGCGTTCGCTGGCTTCTCTCCGCAGAGTGCCGACAGCTGATCCGCTGGTGTTTGTCCAAGCACCCCGCGGACAGGCCGGCGCTGGAGGAGATCTTGCGCCACCCTTGGGTGCGGAGCAGGCGTCTTTGATGCCTCGCCGGAGCCTCTGCCGCACCCACTTCCCCCCGCCCCAGTCCCCCACAGGACTGAGGACCCGAAAAATAAAACATCAACAAACTCATTCCGGGCTGTCAAGGGTGGTTCCTGGTAGCAACTGAAGAAACCTCTTTGTTACTTTGTTACTAAAGAAACCTCTCTGGCAAAGGGCTGATCAGCGTGATCCTTTCTGCCTTTGGCAAGCTTTCGATGCCTTTTCTCCAGGATGGCAGTTTGGTGTCTTTAAGCAGGGGCTGTGCTTAAAAAGGTAGGAGGGAGGGGCTTTGACAAGCCGAGAAATGCACCAGTGAAGCAACAGCTGCCCTTTCAAAGCGAGGCAGCTGCTTGGGTTCACCCCAAGTGGCACAGGGTCCCCTGGGTGCACACCAAGGGCCAGCGGGTGGCAAGGGACGGAGACGTTGATCCGCTGCCAAAGCTGGGAGAAGAACCAGAAGCGGCCAAACATCATTTCAGGTGGAGCCCTGGTGGACTCTTCCTCTTTCTTCCCTCCCCCACCCGCCTCACCCAATGGGCAGGCAGGGCAAAGGCAGCTCGCTCTGCCTGGCTTCAGGGGACAGCGGCATGCAAAGGAGCCGTGCAGGGATGCGCAGATGCCGAAAGGGACTCGAGGACAGATGGACACGCTTCAGCAGGCTCAGTCCCCCACGCTGGGGCAGGGGAAGGGCATGAGAAGACCCCCGTTGCGGAGGAAGGAGCCGCAGAGAAAGTCATCCCTAGGGACTCCAAGGGAAAGCCCTTGCTGTTGCCAGGCTCTAAGCGTGTCTCCCGTCCAGGAGTTGTGCTGTGGAAGGGAGCGATTCGCGGTAACTTGGTCACACCATGCAGCCCGGAGCTTTATAACACTGCGGGGAAGCAGTGCCATTTCCAGCCAGCCCCCTTCTGGAGCCTTTGCAGCTCCAACAAAGGATCACCGAATGCCCAGAGCACTTCCGCACCAGCAAGGGAGGCTTCTCCCTGCGCTCGTGCAGCCCCGTGGGGTATGGTTTTGTCAGCTCTGAATTTTCCCTTCTCTACCTTCAGGATGAGAAAAAAACCCGGCTTTCTCTCTTGGCTTTCCTGCTCGTTCCCAGCCGAAAGCTCTCGTGATCCTGGGGTCGCCCCCACAGTGTTGACCTCTTTGTGCCTCCCCCCAAATACCTTCCTCTACCTTGAAAAAACCACCTGTTGGAGGCGCAAAGTGCAGTAAGCAGTCCAGTTGCAGCAAAGCACCCAGGCGCCTGCCCTGGCCCCGTGGACAGGTGCCAGCTACAAGCCCGTGCCACCTGCTGTCTACCGCCCCGACCTACCAAAACCGGGTTTGGGAAGAAAACAGGTTTTTTCATAAATGCACCTGCTCTTTCATTTTTCTTCAACATTCATCCCTCCATTCCCAATGGAAAACATGCCCACGTGCCATGGCACGCTACAGAGTCCTTGAAGGGGGCAAGCCCTGCTCAGCAGAAACCAAACCAGCCCCGTGTGATGCACAGCATTCCCATCGTGAATCCAAACCCAGCATGTGCCAGCTATTGGCAAGAAAGGAACCCCATGGCAGTGAAAAGCAGAGCAGTGGGAGCACCATGAGCGTTGCTTGGGAAACCCCGATTGATTTAGAACAGAGGCACCGCAGAAGCTGGTGAGCTGCTAAGAGAGACCTCTTCCTGGCCCTCGACAGCCACGTCTGGAGAGCTCCCCAGAGGCGGAGGAACTTCAACCCCCTTTGTCTCTGGAGGATCTTTTCAGGCACAGCGCAGTGGCTGTCTCCCGCTGGCAGCGCTGCAGCGTTCTGGGAGCCATGGGGTGCACAGCGGTGGCACCGAGGATCCTTCCTGATGTGCCGCTCGCTCCAGGGAATGCTTCACTGCAACGGGCTGACTTGCCGTTCTCACTCCCAGGCTTTT
Organism: Entomyzon cyanotis; assembly: GCA_024500445.1. Lineage (NCBI taxonomy): Eukaryota > Metazoa > Chordata > Aves > Passeriformes > Meliphagidae > Entomyzon > Entomyzon cyanotis. The sequence continues at coordinate 8,015,621 of JAKEPQ010001025.1, forward strand.
TCTGGCCACGAGCGTCTCCAGGGATGAGCCGGCTCCGCTGAGCCCTGAGGCGGGCGGGGCTGTGACGGCACAAAGGGGCTGAGCGCCAGCGTGAGGCAGGGCTGTGATGTCACAGGGCTGCGCTGGCGTGAGGCACTGTGACGTCACAGTGCCGTGGCTCGCTATATAAGGCGGGCCGGCAGCCGCAGCTGCCAGTGCAGTTGCGATGGGACGTGCCGGAGCCATGTGTGACGGTGGCGTCCTGATGACTGCGCTTGTCCTGCTGCTGGTCGCTGTGGCTGTCTGGTGGGCCCTTGGCCACCGGATACCACAGGGGCGGCATGCACGGACAACCAAGAGGCGCAAGCGCCCCGGGGTGCGGCCCAGAGGCTCACGGAGGAACGGAGGAGCCCCTGTGGCTCCCAGGTTCTCCAAGCTTCGGCCCACCCCTCCTCTCAAGCGGCCACGTGCTCCCGCGAGACCCCTGGACAGCCCCTGCAGCTGCGGCCCCTGCCTGCCAGTGGCCCAGGAGCTGCAGGAACTGCTCATCTTGCTGTGGGCTCGCAATGGGACACGCGTGCCGCTCTACTCTGGGATGTGGCAGGCGTTGTGGAAAGAACTGCAGGAGCTGCTGGAGCGAGGCCACCTGCCCTGCTGTGCTTCGGCCAGCTCCCCCAAGAGCCTCCATCCCTCCAAGAGGCTGCTCCCAGCAAGAGTCTCCATCGCTGGGAGAGCCTCAGGCCTTGCAAGGACGGCACCCCATCCGACATCCGCCATCCATGCAAGAACCTCAGGCTGTCAGAGCTCCTCCATCCTGCCAGGAGCCTCTGCACTCTCTGACAGCCTCCAGCCCTGCCAGAGGCCCGGTGAGACCTGTCAGCCAGCAGAGGGTGCAGAGCCCGTGGACAGGTCTCCCAGCTCCCTCGGACTCGCAGACACCAGCAACACGGGCGCACCCCTGAGCACTGCCGTGGCCAGGGAAAGCCCAGAAGTCCCGGTGGGAGCCCGGCCCGATGCAGGGGGCCCTTCTCCGGAGCAGGCGGCGGAGCAGCAAGCGTGCAGAAGCCAGCAGTTGCCGGCCCACAGCTGCCAGGACGCAGTGCCGGCTGTGCCAGCTGGCAACAGCCCGTGCTTGGTGGCGGAGACTATCCCCAAGAGACCCAGGAGGTTCCTCCGTCTCCAGGAAGCTGCTCCAAGACGGCCACAAACCAACTGGAAGGCCTTTCCCATAGCAGGTGGGATCTTCTGAGGAGCTGCCTGAGGCTCCCCCGGGGCTCTTGAGGGACATCCCCAGGCCACGCCAGGGCCCCCGAGAGCAGCCTAGTCCCTGGCTGCTTCCGGTGCCTCTGCCGCCACGGCTCCCAAAAACGCCTCTCTGCTTTGCAGTCGCTCCTTGGAGCCCCCTGTGTGAAGAAGCATCGGGCCGTAGCCCCGGCCGTCCTCAACAGCAGAGTCCAGCCCAGGACGCCGGGGAGAGCGACGGTGCCGCCCTGCCCCGCTGCACTCCGGCTCCTGCAGCCGCCTCTGCGCGCTGCCCTGGCCCAGCTGTGCCGCTCGCCAGCCCGACGGCTGTGAGGCTGTGGCCACTGCCCGGCGCGCAGCAGGAAGCAGGTGAGAGCAAGGCGGCCCGCGGTGGCCCGGCCCGCTTCCCTCGCGGGCACCTGGGGTGTGCGGGGAGCCCTGGGCGGAAGGCTGATGACTGGGTCTTGGCCGCAGGGCAAAAGAAGAAGCTGCAGGAGCTGTACCAGCTGGGCCCGCAGCTGGGGCGCGGTGGCTTCGGCACCGTTTTCTCGGGGAGCCGCCTCTCGGACGGCAGCCCGGTAAGTGGGCGGGACGGCCGGGCGCGAGAGGAGGGCCGGGGCCGGGGCGGGGCGGGGCCGGGGCCGGGGCCGGGGCCGGGCAGGGCTGGAGCTCAGCCCGCCTCTCTCGTGGGCCTGCAGGTGGCCATCAAACACGTCGCCCGGGAGGGCGTGGTGCAGTGGCACGAGCTGGTGAGTGAGCGAGCGGGGCCAGCGGGGGCGGAGCGGGGCGTGGCGGGCAGGGATAAGACCGGAGCACGGAGGGTGGGAGGCGGGGGGACGGCGGGGGGAACGGGCGCGGCCCCAGCGTGCGAGCCGCAGCACGGCGGGCCCGGGGGTGCCGAACACCGGCGGAGGGGCCGGGCAGGGGGGCAACCCGCAAGCATGCCCTGGGCGGGAGGAAGGCCGAGGCGCAGGGAGGCTGCCCAAGGGGGTGCTGGGGCATCCCAGGCAGGGGGCGGCAGAGCCACTGGGCAGCATCAGGCCTGCTGGAGGCGTTGTCTCCTCCTCCTGACAGCCCGACGGCACCCGTGTTCCGATGGAGATCGTGCTCCTGGAGAAGGTGGGCTCTGGTTGCCGCCACATCATCCAGCTCCTCGACTGGTTTGAGCTGCCTGACAGCTTCCTGCTGGTCATGGAGCGTCCGGAGCCATCGCAGGATCTCCGGCACTTCCTGCTGGAGCGGGAGTTCCTGTGCGAGGAGGTGGCGCGCCGGCTTTTCCGCCAGGTGCTGGAGGCCGTGCGGCACTGCACCGCCTGCGGCGTCCTGCACCGCGACATCAAGCCGGAGAACCTCCTCGTGAACCCGGAGAGCGGCCACCTGAAGCTCATCGACTTCGGCTGCGGCGCCTTCCTCCAGGAGCAGCCCTTCGACTACTTTGCCGGTGAGCCCACACCCGGGGCCGTGCTCCCAGCACCAGGCACTGCACGGCCCCGTCCGTTCCCTCCTGGGCTGCGGGGCGCAGCATTCGGCCGGCTGCCCTTTGGCTCAGGGCGGATGCTGCGCCCCAGGATGGGGTGCTGCCGGTCCTGCCGACAGAGCGCGGCTGCAAAAGCCAGGCCCCAGCCGCTTGGCCTGGCAGGCCCGTGAGGGCTAGGGCTGCGCCGCTGCCCTTCTTTGCCTGCTGGCAGAGAGGTCTCTTGGCTTTGGCCAGTGTGCCGGGGCATGGGCTGCGGCCTCGGGGGGAAGGTGTGGCCACCGCCGCAGCCCCTGCCTCGGCCAGGAGGCTGGGGGGGCCTCTGGCCGCCAGCAGCCTGTGCCTGGACAGCGCCCGCGCCCGTCTCCCCTAGGAACACGCGTGTACAGCCCACCCGAGTGGATCCGCCATGGCTGCTACCACGGCCATGGGGCGACCGTCTGGTCCCTGGGCGTGCTGCTGTTCGTCATGGTCTGCGGGAACATCCCCTTCTGGGAGGACCATGACATCGTGTCGGGGCAGCCCTGCTTCAGGCAGCAGCTCTCTCCAGGTTGGTATGCGGCCAGGAGAAGGCAGGCTTTGGGCTTTGGCACATGGCACCGCACAGCAGCCCAGCGTGGCCCAGCTCACGCGGCTCCTCCGCCCCCGGTGGATCTGCCGGCGAGGGCTGCCCGCGGGCGGTGGCCCGTCACGGGCCGGCTTGCTGTGGCACGCTGGGCCGAAGGAGGCGGCCCACGTTTCCGGCCGCGCCGCTCTCCCGCCGAGGGCAGAGCGGGCCGGGAGGCCTGCGCAGCTCTGGGCACACGCGGCGCTGCCCGGGCCCTGCAAAGGGCGCCGGGAGCGGCCGGGCAGGAGCCTTCGGCAAGTGACCGGCGTTCGCTGGCTTCTCTCCGCAGAGTGCCGACAGCTGATCCGCTGGTGTTTGTCCAAGCACCCCGCGGACAGGCCGGCGCTGGAGGAGATCTTGCGCCACCCTTGGGTGCGGAGCAGGCGTCTTTGATGCCTCGCCGGAGCCTCTGCCGCACCCACTTCCCCCCCGCCCCAGTCCCCCACAGGACTGAGGACCCGAAAAATAAAACATCAACAAACTCATTCCGGGCTGTCAAGGGTGGTTCCTGGTAGCAACTGAAGAAACCTCTTTGTTACTTTGTTACTAAAGAAACCTCTCTGGCAAAGGGCTGATCAGCGTGATCCTTTCTGCCTTTGGCAAGCTTTCGATGCCTTTTCTCCAGGATGGCAGTTTGGTGTCTTTAAGCAGGGGCTGTGCTTAAAAAGGTAGGAGGGAGGGGCTTTGACAAGCCGAGAAATGCACCAGTGAAGCAACAGCTGCCCTTTCAAAGCGAGGCAGCTGCTTGGGTTCACCCCAAGTGGCACAGGGTCCCCTGGGTGCACACCAAGGGCCAGCGGGTGGCAAGGGACGGAGACGTTGATCCGCTGCCAAAGCTGGGAGAAGAACCAGAAGCGGCCAAACATCATTTCAGGTGGAGCCCTGGTGGACTCTTCCTCTTTCTTCCCTCCCCCACCCGCCTCACCCAATGGGCAGGCAGGGCAAAGGCAGCTCGCTCTGCCTGGCTTCAGGGGACAGCGGCATGCAAAGGAGCCGTGCAGGGATGCGCAGATGCCGAAAGGGACTCGAGGACAGATGGACACGCTTCAGCAGGCTCAGTCCCCCACGCTGGGGCAGGGGAAGGGCATGAGAAGACCCCCGTTGCGGAGGAAGGAGCCGCAGAGAAAGTCATCCCTAGGGACTCCAAGGGAAAGCCCTTGCTGTTGCCAGGCTCTAAGCGTGTCTCCCGTCCAGGAGTTGTGCTGTGGAAGGGAGCGATTCGCGGTAACTTGGTCACACCATGCAGCCCGGAGCTTTATAACACTGCGGGGAAGCAGTGCCATTTCCAGCCAGCCCCCTTCTGGAGCCTTTGCAGCTCCAACAAAGGATCACCGAATGCCCAGAGCACTTCCGCACCAGCAAGGGAGGCTTCTCCCTGCGCTCGTGCAGCCCCGTGGGGTATGGTTTTGTCAGCTCTGAATTTTCCCTTCTCTACCTTCAGGATGAGAAAAAAACCCGGCTTTCTCTCTTGGCTTTCCTGCTCGTTCCCAGCCGAAAGCTCTCGTGATCCTGGGGTCGCCCCCACAGTGTTGACCTCTTTGTGCCTCCCCCCAAATACCTTCCTCTACCTTGAAAAAGCCACCTGTTGGAGGCGCAAAGTGCAGTAAGCAGTCCAGTTGCAGCAAAGCACCCAGGCGCCTGCCCTGGCCCCGTGGACAGGTGCCAGCTACAAGCCCGTGCCACCTGCTGTCTACCGCCCCGACCTACCAAAACCGGGTTTGGGAAGAAAACAGGTTTTTTCATAAATGCACCTGCTCTTTCATTTTTCTTCAACATTCATCCCTCCATTCCCAATGGAAAACATGCCCACGTGCCATGGCACGCTACAGAGTCCTTGAAGGGGGCAAGCCCTGCTCAGCAGAAACCAAACCAGCCCCGTGTGATGCACAGCATTCCCATCGTGAATCCAAACCCAGCATGTGCCAGCTATTGGCAAGAAAGGAACCCCATGGCAGTGAAAAGCAGAGCAGTGGGAGCACCATGAGCGTTGCTTGGGAAACCCCGATTGATTTAGAACAGAGGCACCGCAGAAGCTGGTGAGCTGCTAAGAGAGACCTCTTCCTGGCCCTCGACAGCCACGTCTGGAGAGCTCCCCAGAGGCGGAGGAACTTCAACCCCCTTTGTCTCTGGAGGATCTTTTCAGGCACAGCGCAGTGGCTGTCTCCCGCTGGCAGCGCTGCAGCGTTCTGGGAGCCATGGGGTGCACAGCGGTGGCACCGAGGATCCTTCCTGATGTGCCGCTCGCTCCAGGGAATGCTTCACTGCAACGGGCTGACTTGCCGTTCTCACTCCCAGGCTTTTTCTGGCCACGAGCGTCTCCAGGGATGAGCCGGCTCCGCTGAGCCCTGAGGCGGGCGGGGCTGTGACGGCACAAAGGGGCTGAGCGCCAGCGTGAGGCAGGGCTGTGATGTCACAGGGCTGCGCTGGCGTGAGGCACTGTGACGTCACAGTGCCGTGGCTCGCTATATAAGGCGGGCCGGCAGCCGCAGCTGCCAGTGCAGTTGCGATGGGACGTGCCGGAGCCATGTGTGACGGTGGCGTCCTGATGACTGCGCTTGTCCTGCTGCTGGTCGCTGTGGCTGTCTGGTGGGCCCTTGGCCACCGGATACCACAGGGGCGGCATGCACGGACAACCAAGAGGCGCAAGCGCCCCGGGGTGCGGCCCAGAGGCTCACGGAGGAACGGAGGAGCCCCTGTGGCTCCCAGGTTCTCCAAGCTTCGGCCCACCCCTCCTCTCAAGCGGCCACGTGCTCCCGCGAGACCCCTGGACAGCCCCTGCAGCTGCGGCCCCTGCCTGCCAGTGGCCCAGGAGCTGCAGGAACTGCTCATCTTGCTGTGGGCTCGCAATGGGACACGCGTGCCGCTCTACTCTGGGATGTGGCAGGCGTTGTGGAAAGAACTGCAGGAGCTGCTGGAGCGAGGCCACCTGCCCTGCTGTGCTTCGGCCAGCTCCCCCAAGAGCCTCCATCCCTCCAAGAGGCTGCTCCCAGCAAGAGTCTCCATCGCTGGGAGAGCCTCAGGCCTTGCAAGGACGGCACCCCATCCGACATCCGCCATCCATGCAAGAACCTCAGGCTGTCAGAGCTCCTCCATCCTGCCAGGAGCCTCTGCACTCTCTGACAGCCTCCAGCCCTGCCAGAGGCCCGGTGAGACCTGTCAGCCAGCAGAGGGTGCAGAGCCCGTGGACAGGTCTCCCAGCTCCCTCGGACTCGCAGACACCAGCAACACGGGCGCACCCCCTGAGCACTGCCGTGGCCAGGGAAAGCCCAGAAGTCCCGGTGGGAGCCCGGCCCGATGCAGGGGGCCCTTCTCCGGAGCAGGCGGCGGAGCAGCAAGCGTGCAGAAGCCAGCAGTTGCCGGCCCACAGCTGCCAGGACGCAGTGCCGGCTGTGCCAGCTGGCAACAGCCCGTGCTTGGTGGCGGAGACTATCCCCAAGAGACCCAGGAGGTTCCTCCGTCTCCAGGAAGCTGCTCCAAGACGGCCACAAACCAACTGGAAGGCCTTTCCCATAGCAGGTGGGATCTTCTGAGGAGCTGCCTGAGGCTCCCCCGGGGCTCTTGAGGGACATCCCCAGGCCACGCCAGGGCCCCCGAGAGCAGCCTAGTCCCTGGCTGCTTCCGGTGCCTCTGCCGCCACGGCTCCCAAAAACGCCTCTCTGCTTTGCAGTCGCTCCTTGGAGCCCCCTGTGTGAAGAAGCATCGGGCCGTAGCCCCGGCCGTCCTCAACAGCAGAGTCCAGCCCAGGACGCCGGGGAGAGCGACGGTGCCGCCCTGCCCCGCTGCACTCCGGCTCCTGCAGCCGCCTCTGCGCGCTGCCCTGGCCCAGCTGTGCCGCTCGCCAGCCCGACGGCTGTGAGGCTGTGGCCACTGCCCGGCGCGCAGCAGGAAGCAGGTGAGAGCAAGGCGGCCCGCGGTGGCCCGGCCCGCTTCCCTCGCGGGCACCTGGGGTGTGCGGGGAGCCCTGGGCGGAAGGCTGATGACTGGGTCTTGGCCGCAGGGCAAAAGAAGAAGCTGCAGGAGCTGTACCAGCTGGGCCCGCAGCTGGGGCGCGGTGGCTTCGGCACCGTTTTCTCGGGGAGCCGCCTCTCGGACGGCAGCCCGGTAAGTGGGCGGGACGGCCGGGCGCGAGAGGAGGGCCGGGGCCGGGGCCGGGGGCCGGGGCCGGGGCCGGGGCCGGGCAGGGCTGGAGCTCAGCCCGCCTCTCTCGTGGGCCTGCAGGTGGCCATCAAACACGTCGCCCGGGAGGGCGTGGTGCAGTGGCACGAGCTGGTGAGTGAGCGAGCGGGGCCAGCGGGGGCGGAGCGGGGCGTGGCGGGCAGGGATAAGACCGGAGCACGGAGGGTGGGAGGCGGGGGACGGCGGGGGGAACGGGCGCGGCCCCAGCGTGCGAGCCGCAGCACGGCGGGCCCGGGGGTGCCGAACACCGGCGGAGGGGCCGGGCAGGGGGGCAACCCGCAAGCATGCCCTGGGCGGGAGGAAGGCCGAGGCGCAGGGAGGCTGCCCAAGGGGGTGCTGGGGCATCCCAGGCAGGGGGCGGCAGAGCCACTGGGCAGCATCAGGCCTGCTGGAGGCGTTGTCTCCTCCTCCTGACAGCCCGACGGCACCCGTGTTCCGATGGAGATCGTGCTCCTGGAGAAGGTGGGCTCTGGTTGCCGCCACATCATCCAGCTCCTCGACTGGTTTGAGCTGCCTGACAGCTTCCTGCTGGTCATGGAGCGTCCGGAGCCATCGCAGGATCTCCGGCACTTCCTGCTGGAGCGGGAGTTCCTGTGCGAGGAGGTGGCGCGCCGGCTTTTCCGCCAGGTGCTGGAGGCCGTGCGGCACTGCACCGCCTGCGGCGTCCTGCACCGCGACATCAAGCCGGAGAACCTCCTCGTGAACCCGGAGAGCGGCCACCTGAAGCTCATCGACTTCGGCTGCGGCGCCTTCCTCCAGGAGCAGCCCTTCGACTACTTTGCCGGTGAGCCCACACCCGGGGCCGTGCTCCCAGCACCAGGCACTGCACGGCCCCGTCCGTTCCCTCCTGGGCTGCGGGGCGCAGCATTCGGCCGGCTGCCCTTTGGCTCAGGGCGGATGCTGCGCCCCAGGATGGGGTGCTGCCGGTCCTGCCGACAGAGCGCGGCTGCAAAAGCCAGGCCCCAGCCGCTTGGCCTGGCAGGCCCGTGAGGGCTAGGGCTGCGCCGCTGCCCTTCTTTGCCTGCTGGCAGAGAGGTCTCTTGGCTTTGGCCAGTGTGCCGGGGCATGGGCTGCGGCCTCGGGGGGAAGGTGTGGCCACCGCCGCAGCCCCTGCCTCGGCCAGGAGGCTGGGGGGGCCTCTGGCCGCCAGCAGCCTGTGCCTGGACAGCGCCCGCGCCCGTCTCCCCTAGGAACACGCGTGTACAGCCCACCCGAGTGGATCCGCCATGGCTGCTACCACGGCCATGGGGCGACCGTCTGGTCCCTGGGCGTGCTGCTGTTCGTCATGGTCTGCGGGAACATCCCCTTCTGGGAGGACCATGACATCGTGTCGGGGCAGCCCTGCTTCAGGCAGCAGCTCTCTCCAGGTTGGTATGCGGCCAGGAGAAGGCAGGCTTTGGGCTTTGGCACATGGCACCGCACAGCAGCCCAGCGTGGCCCAGCTCACGCGGCTCCTCCGCCCCCGGTGGATCTGCCGGCGAGGGCTGCCCGCGGGCGGTGGCCCGTCACGGGCCGGCTTGCTGTGGCACGCTGGGCCGAAGGAGGCGGCCCACGTTTCCGGCCGCGCCGCTCTCCCGCCGAGGGCAGAGCGGGCCGGGAGGCCTGCGCAGCTCTGGGCACACGCGGCGCTGCCCGGGCCCTGCAAAGGGCGCCGGGAGCGGCCGGGCAGGAGCCTTCGGCAAGTGACCGGCGTTCGCTGGCTTCTCTCCGCAGAGTGCCGACAGCTGATCCGCTGGTGTTTGTCCAAGCACCCCGCGGACAGGCCGGCGCTGGAGGAGATCTTGCGCCACCCTTGGGTGCGGAGCAGGCGTCTTTGATGCCTCGCCGGAGCCTCTGCCGCACCCACTTCCCCCCGCCCCAGTCCCCCACAGGACTGAGGACCCGAAAAATAAAACATCAACAAACTCATTCCGGGCTGTCAAGGGTGGTTCCTGGTAGCAACTGAAGAAACCTCTTTGTTACTTTGTTACTAAAGAAACCTCTCTGGCAAAGGGCTGATCAGCGTGATCCTTTCTGCCTTTGGCAAGCTTTCGATGCCTTTTCTCCAGGATGGCAGTTTGGTGTCTTTAAGCAGGGGCTGTGCTTAAAAAGGTAGGAGGGAGGGGCTTTGACAAGCCGAGAAATGCACCAGTGAAGCAACAGCTGCCCTTTCAAAGCGAGGCAGCTGCTTGGGTTCACCCCAAGTGGCACAGGGTCCCCTGGGTGCACACCAAGGGCCAGCGGGTGGCAAGGGACGGAGACGTTGATCCGCTGCCAAAGCTGGGAGAAGAACCAGAAGCGGCCAAACATCATTTCAGGTGGAGCCCTGGTGGACTCTTCCTCTTTCTTCCCTCCCCCACCCGCCTCACCCAATGGGCAGGCAGGGCAAAGGCAGCTCGCTCTGCCTGGCTTCAGGGGACAGCGGCATGCAAAGGAGCCGTGCAGGGATGCGCAGATGCCGAAAGGGACTCGAGGACAGATGGACACGCTTCAGCAGGCTCAGTCCCCCACGCTGGGGCAGGGGAAGGGCATGAGAAGACCCCCGTTGCGGAGGAAGGAGCCGCAGAGAAAGTCATCCCTAGGGACTCCAAGGGAAAGCCCTTGCTGTTGCCAGGCTCTAAGCGTGTCTCCCGTCCAGGAGTTGTGCTGTGGAAGGGAGCGATTCGCGGTAACTTGGTCACACCATGCAGCCCGGAGCTTTATAACACTGCGGGGAAGCAGTGCCATTTCCAGCCAGCCCCCTTCTGGAGCCTTTGCAGCTCCAACAAAGGATCACCGAATGCCCAGAGCACTTCCGCACCAGCAAGGGAGGCTTCTCCCTGCGCTCGTGCAGCCCCGTGGGGTATGGTTTTGTCAGCTCTGAATTTTCCCTTCTCTACCTTCAGGATGAGAAAAAAACCCGGCTTTCTCTCTTGGCTTTCCTGCTCGTTCCCAGCCGAAAGCTCTCGTGATCCTGGGGTCGCCCCCACAGTGTTGACCTCTTTGTGCCTCCCCCCAAATACCTTCCTCTACCTTGAAAAAGCCACCTGTTGGAGGCGCAAAGTGCAGTAAGCAGTCCAGTTGCAGCAAAGCACCCAGGCGCCTGCCCTGGCCCCGTGGACAGGTGCCAGCTACAAGCCCGTGCCACCTGCTGTCTACCGCCCCGACCTACCAAAACCGGGTTTGGGAAGAAAACAGGTTTTTTCATAAATGCACCTGCTCTTTCATTTTTCTTCAACATTCATCCCTCCATTCCCAATGGAAAACATGCCCACGTGCCATGGCACGCTACAGAGTCCTTGAAGGGGGCAAGCCCTGCTCAGCAGAAACCAAACCAGCCCCGTGTGATGCACAGCATTCCCATCGTGAATCCAAACCCAGCATGTGCCAGCTATTGGCAAGAAAGGAACCCCATGGCAGTGAAAAGCAGAGCAGTGGGAGCACCATGAGCGTTGCTTGGGAAACCCCGATTGATTTAGAACAGAGGCACCGCAGAAGCTGGTGAGCTGCTAAGAGAGACCTCTTCCTGGCCCTCGACAGCCACGTCTGGAGAGCTCCCCAGAGGCGGAGGAACTTCAACCCCCTTTGTCTCTGGAGGATCTTTTCAGGCACAGCGCAGTGGCTGTCTCCCGCTGGCAGCGCTGCAGCGTTCTGGGAGCCATGGGGTGCACAGCGGTGGCACCGAGGATCCTTCCTGATGTGCCGCTCGCTCCAGGGAATGCTTCACTGCAACGGGCTGACTTGCCGTTCTCACTCCCAGGCTTTTTCTGGCCACGAGCGTCTCCAGGGATGAGCCGGTTCCGCTGAGCCCTGAGGCGGGCGGGGCTGTGACGGCACAAAGGGGCTGAGCGCCAGCGTGAGGCAGGGCTGTGATGTCACAGGGCTGCGCTGGCGTGAGGCACTGTGACGTCACAGTGCCGTGGCTCGCTATATAAGGCGGGCCGGCAGCCGCAGCTGCCAGTGCAGTTGCGATGGGACGTGCCGGAGCCATGTGTGACGGTGGCGTCCTGATGACTGCGCTTGTCCTGCTGCTGGTCGCTGTGGCTGTCTGGTGGGCCCTTGGCCACCGGATACCACAGGGGCGGCATGCACGGACAACCAAGAGGCGCAAGCGCCCCGGGGTGCGGCCCAGAGGCTCACGGAGGAACGGAGGAGCCCCTGTGGCTCCCAGGTTCTCCAAGCTTCGGCCCACCCCTCCTCTCAAGCGGCCACGTGCTCCCGCGAGACCCCTGGACAGCCCCTGCAGCTGCGGCCCCTGCCTGCCAGTGGCCCAGGAGCTGCAGGAACTGCTCATCTTGCTGTGGGCTCGCAATGGGACACGCGTGCCGCTCTACTCTGGGATGTGGCAGGCGTTGTGGAAAGAACTGCAGGAGCTGCTGGAGCGAGGCCACCTGCCCTGCTGTGCTTCGGCCAGCTCCCCCAAGAGCCTCCATCCCTCCAAGAGGCTGCTCCCAGCAAGAGTCTCCATCGCTGGGAGAGCCTCAGGCCTTGCAAGGACGGCACCCCATCCGACATCCGCCATCCATGCAAGAACCTCAGGCTGTCAGAGCTCCTCCATCCTGCCAGGAGCCTCTGCACTCTCTGACAGCCTCCAGCCCTGCCAGAGGCCCGGTGAGACCTGTCAGCCAGCAGAGGGTGCAGAGCCCGTGGACAGGTCTCCCAGCTCCCTCGGACTCGCAGACACCAGCAACACGGGCGCACCCCTGAGCACTGCCGTGGCCAGGGAAAGCCCAGAAGTCCCGGTGGGAGCCCGGCCCGATGCAGGGGGCCCTTCTCCGGAGCAGGCGGCGGAGCAGCAAGCGTGCAGAAGCCAGCAGTTGCCGGCCCACAGCTGCCAGGACGCAGTGCCGGCTGTGCCAGCTGGCAACAGCCCGTGCTTGGTGGCGGAGACTATCCCCAAGAGACCCAGGAGGTTCCTCCGTCTCCAGGAAGCTGCTCCAAGACGGCCACAAACCAACTGGAAGGCCTTTCCCATAGCAGGTGGGATCTTCTGAGGAGCTGCCTGAGGCTCCCCCGGGGCTCTTGAGGGACATCCCCAGGCCACGCCAGGGCCCCCGAGAGCAGCCTAGTCCCTGGCTGCTTCCGGTGCCTCTGCCGCCACGGCTCCCAAAAACGCCTCTCTGCTTTGCAGTCGCTCCTTGGAGCCCCCTGTGTGAAGAAGCATCGGGCCGTAGCCCCGGCCGTCCTCAACAGCAGAGTCCAGCCCAGGACGCCGGGGAGAGCGACGGTGCCGCCCTGCCCCGCTGCACTCCGGCTCCTGCAGCCGCCTCTGCGCGCTGCCCTGGCCCAGCTGTGCCGCTCGCCAGCCCGACGGCTGTGAGGCTGTGGCCACTGCCCGGCGCGCAGCAGGAAGCAGGTGAGAGCAAGGCGGCCCGCGGTGGCCCGGCCCGCTTCCCTCGCGGGCACCTGGGGTGTGCGGGGAGCCCTGGGCGGAAGGCTGATGACTGGGTCTTGGCCGCAGGGCAAAAGAAGAAGCTGCAGGAGCTGTACCAGCTGGGCCCGCAGCTGGGGCGCGGTGGCTTCGGCACCGTTTTCTCGGGGAGCCGCCTCTCGGACGGCAGCCCGGTAAGTGGGCGGGACGGCCGGGCGCGAGAGGAGGGCCGGGGCCGGGGCCGGGGCGGGGCCGGGGCCGGGGCCGGGGCCGGGCAGGGCTGGAGCTCAGCCCGCCTCTCTCGTGGGCCTGCAGGTGGCCATCAAACACGTCGCCCGGGAGGGCGTGGTGCAGTGGCACGAGCTGGTGAGTGAGCGAGCGGGGCCAGCGGGGGCGGAGCGGGGCGTGGCGGGCAGGGATAAGACCGGAGCACGGAGGGTGGGAGGCGGGGGACGGCGGGGGGAACGGGCGCGGCCCCAGCGTGCGAGCCGCAGCACGGCGGGCCCGGGGGTGCCGAACACCGGCGGAGGGGCCGGGCAGGGGGGCAACCCGCAAGCATGCCCTGGGCGGGAGGAAGGCCGAGGCGCAGGGAGGCTGCCCAAGGGGGTGCTGGGGCATCCCAGGCAGGGGGCGGCAGAGCCACTGGGCAGCATCAGGCCTGCTGGAGGCGTTGTCTCCTCCTCCTGACAGCCCGACGGCACCCGTGTTCCGATGGAGATCGTGCTCCTGGAGAAGGTGGGCTCTGGTTGCCGCCACATCATCCAGCTCCTCGACTGGTTTGAGCTGCCTGACAGCTTCCTGCTGGTCATGGAGCGTCCGGAGCCATCGCAGGATCTCCGGCACTTCCTGCTGGAGCGGGAGTTCCTGTGCGAGGAGGTGGCGCGCCGGCTTTTCCGCCAGGTGCTGGAGGCCGTGCGGCACTGCACCGCCTGCGGCGTCCTGCACCGCGACATCAAGCCGGAGAACCTCCTCGTGAACCCGGAGAGCGGCCACCTGAAGCTCATCGACTTCGGCTGCGGCGCCTTCCTCCAGGAGCAGCCCTTCGACTACTTTGCCGGTGAGCCCACACCCGGGGCCGTGCTCCCAGCACCAGGCACTGCACGGCCCCGTCCGTTCCCTCCTGGGCTGCGGGGCGCAGCATTCGGCCGGCTGCCCTTTGGCTCAGGGCGGATGCTGCGCCCCAGGATGGGGTGCTGCCGGTCCTGCCGACAGAGCGCGGCTGCAAAAGCCAGGCCCCAGCCGCTTGGCCTGGCAGGCCCGTGAGGGCTAGGGCTGCGCCGCTGCCCTTCTTTGCCTGCTGGCAGAGAGGTCTCTTGGCTTTGGCCAGTGTGCCGGGGCATGGGCTGCGGCCTCGGGGGGAAGGTGTGGCCACCGCCGCAGCCCCTGCCTCGGCCAGGAGGCTGGGGGGGCCTCTGGCCGCCAGCAGCCTGTGCCTGGACAGCGCCCGCGCCCGTCTCCCCTAGGAACACGCGTGTACAGCCCACCCGAGTGGATCCGCCATGGCTGCTACCACGGCCATGGGGCGACCGTCTGGTCCCTGGGCGTGCTGCTGTTCGTCATGGTCTGCGGGAACATCCCCTTCTGGGAGGACCATGACATCGTGTCGGGGCAGCCCTGCTTCAGGCAGCAGCTCTCTCCAGGTTGGTATGCGGCCAGGAGAAGGCAGGCTTTGGGCTTTGGCACATGGCACCGCACAGCAGCCCAGCGTGGCCCAGCTCACGCGGCTCCTCCGCCCCCGGTGGATCTGCCGGCGAGGGCTGCCCGCGGGCGGTGGCCCGTCACGGGCCGGCTTGCTGTGGCACGCTGGGCCGAAGGAGGCGGCCCACGTTTCCGGCCGCGCCGCTCTCCCGCCGAGGGCAGAGCGGGCCGGGAGGCCTGCGCAGCTCTGGGCACACGCGGCGCTGCCCGGGCCCTGCAAAGGGCGCCGGGAGCGGCCGGGCAGGAGCCTTCGGCAAGTGACCGGCGTTCGCTGGCTTCTCTCCGCAGAGTGCCGACAGCTGATCCGCTGGTGTTTGTCCAAGCACCCCGCGGACAGGCCGGCGCTGGAGGAGATCTTGCGCCACCCTTGGGTGCGGAGCAGGCGTCTTTGATGCCTCGCCGGAGCCTCTGCCGCACCCACTTCCCCCCCGCCCCAGTCCCCCACAGGACTGAGGACCCGAAAAATAAAACATCAACAAACTCATTCCGGGCTGTCAAGGGTGGTTCCTGGTAGCAACTGAAGAAACCTCTTTGTTACTTTGTTACTAAAGAAACCTCTCTGGCAAAGGGCTGATCAGCGTGATCCTTTCTGCCTTTGGCAAGCTTTCGATGCCTTTTCTCCAGGATGGCAGTTTGGTGTCTTTAAGCAGGGGCTGTGCTTAAAAAGGTAGGAGGGAGGGGCTTTGACAAGCCGAGAAATGCACCAGTGAAGCAACAGCTGCCCTTTCAAAGCGAGGCAGCTGCTTGGGTTCACCCCAAGTGGCACAGGGTCCCCTGGGTGCACACCAAGGGCCAGCGGGTGGCAAGGGACGGAGACGTTGATCCGCTGCCAAAGCTGGGAGAAGAACCAGAAGCGGCCAAACATCATTTCAGGTGGAGCCCTGGTGGACTCTTCCTCTTTCTTCCCTCCCCCACCCGCCTCACCCAATGGGCAGGCAGGGCAAAGGCAGCTCGCTCTGCCTGGCTTCAGGGGACAGCGGCATGCAAAGGAGCCGTGCAGGGATGCGCAGATGCCGAAAGGGACTCGAGGACAGATGGACACGCTTCAGCAGGCTCAGTCCCCCACGCTGGGGCAGGGGAAGGGCATGAGAAGACCCCCGTTGCGGAGGAAGGAGCCGCAGAGAAAGTCATCCCTAGGGACTCCAAGGGAAAGCCCTTGCTGTTGCCAGGCTCTAAGCGTGTCTCCCGTCCAGGAGTTGTGCTGTGGAAGGGAGCGATTCGCGGTAACTTGGTCACACCATGCAGCCCGGAGCTTTATAACACTGCGGGGAAGCAGTGCCATTTCCAGCCAGCCCCCTTCTGGAGCCTTTGCAGCTCCAACAAAGGATCACCGAATGCCCAGAGCACTTCCGCACCAGCAAGGGAGGCTTCTCCCTGCGCTCGTGCAGCCCCGTGGGGTATGGTTTTGTCAGCTCTGAATTTTCCCTTCTCTACCTTCAGGATGAGAAAAAAACCCGGCTTTCTCTCTTGGCTTTCCTGCTCGTTCCCAGCCGAAAGCTCTCGTGATCCTGGGGTCGCCCCCACAGTGTTGACCTCTTTGTGCCTCCCCCCAAATACCTTCCTCTACCTTGAAAAAGCCACCTGTTGGAGGCGCAAAGTGCAGTAAGCAGTCCAGTTGCAGCAAAGCACCCAGGCGCCTGCCCTGGCCCCGTGGACAGGTGCCAGCTACAAGCCCGTGCCACCTGCTGTCTACCGCCCCGACCTACCAAAACCGGGTTTGGGAAGAAAACAGGTTTTTTCATAAATGCACCTGCTCTTTCATTTTTCTTCAACATTCATCCCTCCATTCCCAATGGAAAACATGCCCACGTGCCATGGCACGCTACAGAGTCCTTGAAGGGGGCAAGCCCTGCTCAGCAGAAACCAAACCAGCCCCGTGTGATGCACAGCATTCCCATCGTGAATCCAAACCCAGCATGTGCCAGCTATTGGCAAGAAAGGAACCCCATGGCAGTGAAAAGCAGAGCAGTGGGAGCACCATGAGCGTTGCTTGGGAAACCCCGATTGATTTAGAACAGAGGCACCGCAGAAGCTGGTGAGCTGCTAAGAGAGACCTCTTCCTGGCCCTCGACAGCCACGTCTGGAGAGCTCCCCAGAGGCGGAGGAACTTCAACCCCCTTTGTCTCTGGAGGATCTTTTCAGGCACAGCGCAGTGGCTGTCTCCCGCTGGCAGCGCTGCAGCGTTCTGGGAGCCATGGGGTGCACAGCGGTGGCACCGAGGATCCTTCCTGATGTGCCGCTCGCTCCAGGGAATGCTTCACTGCAACGGGCTGACTTGCCGTTCTCACTCCCAGGCTTTTTCTGGCCACGAGCGTCTCCAGGGATGAGCCGGCTCCGCTGAGCCCTGAGGCGGGCGGGGCTGTGACGGCACAAAGGGGCTGAGCGCCAGCGTGAGGCAGGGCTGTGATGTCACAGGGCTGCGCTGGCGTGAGGCACTGTGACGTCACAGTGCCGTGGCTCGCTATATAAGGCGGGCCGGCAGCCGCAGCTGCCAGTGCAGTTGCGATGGGACGTGCCGGAGCCATGTGTGACGGTGGCGTCCTGATGACTGCGCTTGTCCTGCTGCTGGTCGCTGTGGCTGTCTGGTGGGCCCTTGGCCACCGGATACCACAGGGGCGGCATGCACGGACAACCAAGAGGCGCAAGCGCCCCGGGGTGCGGCCCAGAGGCTCACGGAGGAACGGAGGAGCCCCTGTGGCTCCCAGGTTCTCCAAGCTTCGGCCCACCCCTCCTCTCAAGCGGCCACGTGCTCCCGCGAGACCCCTGGACAGCCCCTGCAGCTGCGGCCCCTGCCTGCCAGTGGCCCAGGAGCTGCAGGAACTGCTCATCTTGCTGTGGGCTCGCAATGGGACACGCGTGCCGCTCTACTCTGGGATGTGGCAGGCGTTGTGGAAAGAACTGCAGGAGCTGCTGGAGCGAGGCCACCTGCCCTGCTGTGCTTCGGCCAGCTCCCCCAAGAGCCTCCATCCCTCCAAGAGGCTGCTCCCAGCAAGAGTCTCCATCGCTGGGAGAGCCTCAGGCCTTGCAAGGACGGCACCCCATCCGACATCCGCCATCCATGCAAGAACCTCAGGCTGTCAGAGCTCCTCCATCCTGCCAGGAGCCTCTGCACTCTCTGACAGCCTCCAGCCCTGCCAGAGGCCCGGTGAGACCTGTCAGCCAGCAGAGGGTGCAGAGCCCGTGGACAGGTCTCCCAGCTCCCTCGGACTCGCAGACACCAGCAACACGGGCGCACCCCTGAGCACTGCCGTGGCCAGGGAAAGCCCAGAAGTCCCGGTGGGAGCCCGGCCCGATGCAGGGGGCCCTTCTCCGGAGCAGGCGGCGGAGCAGCAAGCGTGCAGAAGCCAGCAGTTGCCGGCCCACAGCTGCCAGGACGCAGTGCCGGCTGTGCCAGCTGGCAACAGCCCGTGCTTGGTGGCGGAGACTATCCCCAAGAGACCCAGGAGGTTCCTCCGTCTCCAGGAAGCTGCTCCAAGACGGCCACAAACCAACTGGAAGGCCTTTCCCATAGCAGGTGGGATCTTCTGAGGAGCTGCCTGAGGCTCCCCCGGGGCTCTTGAGGGACATCCCCAGGCCACGCCAGGGCCCCCGAGAGCAGCCTAGTCCCTGGCTGCTTCCGGTGCCTCTGCCGCCACGGCTCCCAAAAACGCCTCTCTGCTTTGCAGTCGCTCCTTGGAGCCCCCTGTGTGAAGAAGCATCGGGCCGTAGCCCCGGCCGTCCTCAACAGCAGAGTCCAGCCCAGGACGCCGGGGAGAGCGACGGTGCCGCCCTGCCCCGCTGCACTCCGGCTCCTGCAGCCGCCTCTGCGCGCTGCCCTGGCCCAGCTGTGCCGCTCGCCAGCCCGACGGCTGTGAGGCTGTGGCCACTGCCCGGCGCGCAGCAGGAAGCAGGTGAGAGCAAGGCGGCCCGCGGTGGCCCGGCCCGCTTCCCTCGCGGGCACCTGGGGTGTGCGGGGAGCCCTGGGCGGAAGGCTGATGACTGGGTCTTGGCCGCAGGGCAAAAGAAGAAGCTGCAGGAGCTGTACCAGCTGGGCCCGCAGCTGGGGCGCGGTGGCTTCGGCACCGTTTTCTCGGGGAGCCGCCTCTCGGACGGCAGCCCGGTAAGTGGGCGGGACGGCCGGGCGCGAGAGGAGGGCCGGGGCCGGGGCCGGGGCGGGGCCGGGGCCGGGGCCGGGCAGGGCTGGAGCTCAGCCCGCCTCTCTCGTGGGCCTGCAGGTGGCCATCAAACACGTCGCCCGGGAGGGCGTGGTGCAGTGGCACGAGCTGGTGAGTGAGCGAGCGGGGCCAGCGGGGGCGGAGCGGGGCGTGGCGGGCAGGGATAAGACCGGAGCACGGAGGGTGGGAGGCGGGGGGACGGCGGGGGGAACGGGCGCGGCCCCAGCGTGCGAGCCGCAGCACGGCGGGCCCGGGGGTGCCGAACACCGGCGGAGGGGCCGGGCAGGGGGGCAACCCGCAAGCATGCCCTGGGCGGGAGGAAGGCCGAGGCGCAGGGAGGCTGCCCAAGGGGGTGCTGGGGCATCCCAGGCAGGGGGCGGCAGAGCCACTGGGCAGCATCAGGCCTGCTGGAGGCGTTGTCTCCTCCTCCTGACAGCCCGACGGCACCCGTGTTCCGATGGAGATCGTGCTCCTGGAGAAGGTGGGCTCTGGTTGCCGCCACATCATCCAGCTCCTCGACTGGTTTGAGCTGCCTGACAGCTTCCTGCTGGTCATGGAGCGTCCGGAGCCATCGCAGGATCTCCGGCACTTCCTGCTGGAGCGGGAGTTCCTGTGCGAGGAGGTGGCGCGCCGGCTTTTCCGCCAGGTGCTGGAGGCCGTGCGGCACTGCACCGCCTGCGGCGTCCTGCACCGCGACATCAAGCCGGAGAACCTCCTCGTGAACCCGGAGAGCGGCCACCTGAAGCTCATCGACTTCGGCTGCGGCGCCTTCCTCCAGGAGCAGCCCTTCGACTACTTTGCCGGTGAGCCCACACCCGGGGCCGTGCTCCCAGCACCAGGCACTGCACGGCCCCGTCCGTTCCCTCCTGGGCTGCGGGGCGCAGCATTCGGCCGGCTGCCCTTTGGCTCAGGGCGGATGCTGCGCCCCAGGATGGGGTGCTGCCGGTCCTGCCGACAGAGCGCGGCTGCAAAAGCCAGGCCCCAGCCGCTTGGCCTGGCAGGCCCGTGAGGGCTAGGGCTGCGCCGCTGCCCTTCTTTGCCTGCTGGCAGAGAGGTCTCTTGGCTTTGGCCAGTGTGCCGGGGCATGGGCTGCGGCCTCGGGGGGAAGGTGTGGCCACCGCCGCAGCCCCTGCCTCGGCCAGGAGGCTGGGGGGGCCTCTGGCCGCCAGCAGCCTGTGCCTGGACAGCGCCCGCGCCCGTCTCCCCTAGGAACACGCGTGTACAGCCCACCCGAGTGGATCCGCCATGGCTGCTACCACGGCCATGGGGCGACCGTCTGGTCCCTGGGCGTGCTGCTGTTCGTCATGGTCTGCGGGAACATCCCCTTCTGGGAGGACCATGACATCGTGTCGGGGCAGCCCTGCTTCAGGCAGCAGCTCTCTCCAGGTTGGTATGCGGCCAGGAGAAGGCAGGCTTTGGGCTTTGGCACATGGCACCGCACAGCAGCCCAGCGTGGCCCAGCTCACGCGGCTCCTCCGCCCCCGGTGGATCTGCCGGCGAGGGCTGCCCGCGGGCGGTGGCCCGTCACGGGCCGGCTTGCTGTGGCACGCTGGGCCGAAGGAGGCGGCCCACGTTTCCGGCCGCGCCGCTCTCCCGCCGAGGGCAGAGCGGGCCGGGAGGCCTGCGCAGCTCTGGGCACACGCGGCGCTGCCCGGGCCCTGCAAAGGGCGCCGGGAGCGGCCGGGCAGGAGCCTTCGGCAAGTGACCGGCGTTCGCTGGCTTCTCTCCGCAGAGTGCCGACAGCTGATCCGCTGGTGTTTGTCCAAGCACCCCGCGGACAGGCCGGCGCTGGAGGAGATCTTGCGCCACCCTTGGGTGCGGAGCAGGCGTCTTTGATGCCTCGCCGGAGCCTCTGCCGCACCCACTTCCCCCCGCCCCAGTCCCCCACAGGACTGAGGACCCGAAAAATAAAACATCAACAAACTCATTCCGGGCTGTCAAGGGTGGTTCCTGGTAGCAACTGAAGAAACCTCTTTGTTACTTTGTTACTAAAGAAACCTCTCTGGCAAAGGGCTGATCAGCGTGATCCTTTCTGCCTTTGGCAAGCTTTCGATGCCTTTTCTCCAGGATGGCAGTTTGGTGTCTTTAAGCAGGGGCTGTGCTTAAAAAGGTAGGAGGGAGGGGCTTTGACAAGCCGAGAAATGCACCAGTGAAGCAACAGCTGCCCTTTCAAAGCGAGGCAGCTGCTTGGGTTCACCCCAAGTGGCACAGGGTCCCCTGGGTGCACACCAAGGGCCAGCGGGTGGCAAGGGACGGAGACGTTGATCCGCTGCCAAAGCTGGGAGAAGAACCAGAAGCGGCCAAACATCATTTCAGGTGGAGCCCTGGTGGACTCTTCCTCTTTCTTCCCTCCCCCACCCGCCTCACCCAATGGGCAGGCAGGGCAAAGGCAGCTCGCTCTGCCTGGCTTCAGGGGACAGCGGCATGCAAAGGAGCCGTGCAGGGATGCGCAGATGCCGAAAGGGACTCGAGGACAGATGGACACGCTTCAGCAGGCTCAGTCCCCCACGCTGGGGCAGGGGAAGGGCATGAGAAGACCCCCGTTGCGGAGGAAGGAGCCGCAGAGAAAGTCATCCCTAGGGACTCCAAGGGAAAGCCCTTGCTGTTGCCAGGCTCTAAGCGTGTCTCCCGTCCAGGAGTTGTGCTGTGGAAGGGAGCGATTCGCGGTAACTTGGTCACACCATGCAGCCCGGAGCTTTATAACACTGCGGGGAAGCAGTGCCATTTCCAGCCAGCCCCCTTCTGGAGCCTTTGCAGCTCCAACAAAGGATCACCGAATGCCCAGAGCACTTCCGCACCAGCAAGGGAGGCTTCTCCCTGCGCTCGTGCAGCCCCGTGGGGTATGGTTTTGTCAGCTCTGAATTTTCCCTTCTCTACCTTCAGGATGAGAAAAAAACCCGGCTTTCTCTCTTGGCTTTCCTGCTCGTTCCCAGCCGAAAGCTCTCGTGATCCTGGGGTCGCCCCCACAGTGTTGACCTCTTTGTGCCTCCCCCCAAATACCTTCCTCTACCTTGAAAAAGCCACCTGTTGGAGGCGCAAAGTGCAGTAAGCAGTCCAGTTGCAGCAAAGCACCCAGGCGCCTGCCCTGGCCCCGTGGACAGGTGCCAGCTACAAGCCCGTGCCACCTGCTGTCTACCGCCCCGACCTACCAAAACCGGGTTTGGGAAGAAAACAGGTTTTTTCATAAATGCACCTGCTCTTTCATTTTTCTTCAACATTCATCCCTCCATTCCCAATGGAAAACATGCCCACGTGCCATGGCACGCTACAGAGTCCTTGAAGGGGGCAAGCCCTGCTCAGCAGAAACCAAACCAGCCCCGTGTGATGCACAGCATTCCCATCGTGAATCCAAACCCAGCATGTGCCAGCTATTGGCAAGAAAGGAACCCCATGGCAGTGAAAAGCAGAGCAGTGGGAGCACCATGAGCGTTGCTTGGGAAACCCCGATTGATTTAGAACAGAGGCACCGCAGAAGCTGGTGAGCTGCTAAGAGAGACCTCTTCCTGGCCCTCGACAGCCACGTCTGGAGAGCTCCCCAGAGGCGGAGGAACTTCAACCCCCTTTGTCTCTGGAGGATCTTTTCAGGCACAGCGCAGTGGCTGTCTCCCGCTGGCAGCGCTGCAGCGTTCTGGGAGCCATGGGGTGCACAGCGGTGGCACCGAGGATCCTTCCTGATGTGCCGCTCGCTCCAGGGAATGCTTCACTGCAACGGGCTGACTTGCCGTTCTCACTCCCAGGCTTTTTCTGGCCACGAGCGTCTCCAGGGATGAGCCGGCTCCGCTGAGCCCTGAGGCGGGCGGGGCTGTGACGGCACAAAGGGGCTGAGCGCCAGCGTGAGGCAGGGCTGTGATGTCACAGGGCTGCGCTGGCGTGAGGCACTGTGACGTCACAGTGCCGTGGCTCGCTATATAAGGCGGGCCGGCAGCCGCAGCTGCCAGTGCAGTTGCGATGGGACGTGCCGGAGCCATGTGTGACGGTGGCGTCCTGATGACTGCGCTTGTCCTGCTGCTGGTCGCTGTGGCTGTCTGGTGGGCCCTTGGCCACCGGATACCACAGGGGCGGCATGCACGGACAACCAAGAGGCGCAAGCGCCCCGGGGTGCGGCCCAGAGGCTCACGGAGGAACGGAGGAGCCCCTGTGGCTCCCAGGTTCTCCAAGCTTCGGCCCACCCCTCCTCTCAAGCGGCCACGTGCTCCCGCGAGACCCCTGGACAGCCCCTGCAGCTGCGGCCCCTGCCTGCCAGTGGCCCAGGAGCTGCAGGAACTGCTCATCTTGCTGTGGGCTCGCAATGGGACACGCGTGCCGCTCTACTCTGGGATGTGGCAGGCGTTGTGGAAAGAACTGCAGGAGCTGCTGGAGCGAGGCCACCTGCCCTGCTGTGCTTCGGCCAGCTCCCCCAAGAGCCTCCATCCCTCCAAGAGGCTGCTCCCAGCAAGAGTCTCCATCGCTGGGAGAGCCTCAGGCCTTGCAAGGACGGCACCCCATCCGACATCCGCCATCCATGCAAGAACCTCAGGCTGTCAGAGCTCCTCCATCCTGCCAGGAGCCTCTGCACTCTCTGACAGCCTCCAGCCCTGCCAGAGGCCCGGTGAGACCTGTCAGCCAGCAGAGGGTGCAGAGCCCGTGGACAGGTCTCCCAGCTCCCTCGGACTCGCAGACACCAGCAACACGGGCGCACCCCTGAGCACTGCCGTGGCCAGGGAAAGCCCAGAAGTCCCGGTGGGAGCCCGGCCCGATGCAGGGGGCCCTTCTCCGGAGCAGGCGGCGGAGCAGCAAGCGTGCAGAAGCCAGCAGTTGCCGGCCCACAGCTGCCAGGACGCAGTGCCGGCTGTGCCAGCTGGCAACAGCCCGTGCTTGGTGGCGGAGACTATCCCCAAGAGACCCAGGAGGTTCCTCCGTCTCCAGGAAGCTGCTCCAAGACGGCCACAAACCAACTGGAAGGCCTTTCCCATAGCAGGTGGGATCTTCTGAGGAGCTGCCTGAGGCTCCCCCGGGGCTCTTGAGGGACATCCCCAGGCCACGCCAGGGCCCCCGAGAGCAGCCTAGTCCCTGGCTGCTTCCGGTGCCTCTGCCGCCACGGCTCCCAAAAACGCCTCTCTGCTTTGCAGTCGCTCCTTGGAGCCCCCTGTGTGAAGAAGCATCGGGCCGTAGCCCCGGCCGTCCTCAACAGCAGAGTCCAGCCCAGGACGCCGGGGAGAGCGACGGTGCCGCCCTGCCCCGCTGCACTCCGGCTCCTGCAGCCGCCTCTGCGCGCTGCCCTGGCCCAGCTGTGCCGCTCGCCAGCCCGACGGCTGTGAGGCTGTGGCCACTGCCCGGCGCGCAGCAGGAAGCAGGTGAGAGCAAGGCGGCCCGCGGTGGCCCGGCCCGCTTCCCTCGCGGGCACCTGGGGTGTGCGGGGAGCCCTGGGCGGAAGGCTGATGACTGGGTCTTGGCCGCAGGGCAAAGAAGAAGCTGCAGGAGCTGTACCAGCTGGGCCCGCAGCTGGGGCGCGGTGGCTTCGGCACCGTTTTCTCGGGGAGCCGCCTCTCGGACGGCAGCCCGGTAAGTGGGCGGGACGGCCGGGGCGCGAGAGGAGGGCCGGGGCCGGGGCGGGGGCCGGGGCCGGGGCCGGGGCCGGGCAGGGCTGGAGCTCAGCCCGCCTCTCTCGTGGGCCTGCAGGTGGCCATCAAACACGTCGCCCGGGAGGGCGTGGTGCAGTGGCACGAGCTGGTGAGTGAGCGAGCGGGGCCAGCGGGGGCGGAGCGGGGGCGTGGCGGGCAGGGATAAGACCGGAGCACGGAGGGTGGGAGGCGGGGGGACGGCGGGGGGAACGGGGCGCGGCCCCAGCGTGCGAGCCGCAGCACGGCGGGCCCGGGGGTGCCGAACACCGGCGGAGGGGCCGGGCAGGGGGGCAACCCGCAAGCATGCCCTGGGCGGGAGGAAGGCCGAGGCGCAGGGAGGCTGCCCAAGGGGGTGCTGGGGCATCCCAGGCAGGGGGCGGCAGAGCCACTGGGCAGCATCAGGCCTGCTGGAGGCGTTGTCTCCTCCTCCTGACAGCCCGACGGCACCCGTGTTCCGATGGAGATCGTGCTCCTGGAGAAGGTGGGCTCTGGTTGCCGCCACATCATCCAGCTCCTCGACTGGTTTGAGCTGCCTGACAGCTTCCTGCTGGTCATGGAGCGTCCGGAGCCATCGCAGGATCTCCGGCACTTCCTGCTGGAGCGGGAGTTCCTGTGCGAGGAGGTGGCGCGCCGGCTTTTCCGCCAGGTGCTGGAGGCCGTGCGGCACTGCACCGCCTGCGGCGTCCTGCACCGCGACATCAAGCCGGAGAACCTCCTCGTGAACCCGGAGAGCGGCCACCTGAAGCTCATCGACTTCGGCTGCGGCGCCTTCCTCCAGGAGCAGCCCTTCGACTACTTTGCCGGTGAGCCCACACCCGGGGCCGTGCTCCCAGCACCAGGCACTGCACGGCCCCGTCCGTTCCCTCCTGGGCTGCGGGGCGCAGCATTCGGCCGGCTGCCCTTTGGCTCAGGGCGGATGCTGCGCCCCAGGATGGGGTGCTGCCGGTCCTGCCGACAGAGCGCGGCTGCAAAAGCCAGGCCCCAGCCGCTTGGCCTGGCAGGCCCGTGAGGGCTAGGGCTGCGCCGCTGCCCTTCTTTGCCTGCTGGCAGAGAGGTCTCTTGGCTTTGGCCAGTGTGCCGGGGCATGGGCTGCGGCCTCGGGGGGAAGGTGTGGCCACCGCCGCGGCCCCTGCCTCGGCCAGGAGGCTGGGGGGGCCTCTGGCCGCCAGCAGCCTGTGCCTGGACAGCGCCCGCGCCCGTCTCCCCTAGGAACACGCGTGTACAGCCCACCCGAGTGGATCCGCCATGGCTGCTACCACGGCCATGGGGCGACCGTCTGGTCCCTGGGCGTGCTGCTGTTCGTCATGGTCTGCGGGAACATCCCCTTCTGGGAGGACCATGACATCGTGTCGGGGCAGCCCTGCTTCAGGCAGCAGCTCTCTCCAGGTTGGTATGCGGCCAGGAGAAGGCAGGCTTTGGGCTTTGGCACATGGCACCGCACAGCAGCCCAGCGTGGCCCAGCTCACGCGGCTCCTCCGCCCCCGGTGGATCTGCCGGCGAGGGCTGCCCGCGGGCGGTGGCCCGTCACGGGCCGGCTTGCTGTGGCACGCTGGGCCGAAGGAGGCGGCCCACGTTTCCGGCCGCGCCGCTCTCCCGCCGAGGGCAGAGCGGGCCGGGAGGCCTGCGCAGCTCTGGGCACACGCGGCGCTGCCCGGGCCCTGCAAAGGGCGCCGGGAGCGGCCGGGCAGGAGCCTTCGGCAAGTGACCGGCGTTCGCTGGCTTCTCTCCGCAGAGTGCCGACAGCTGATCCGCTGGTGTTTGTCCAAGCACCCCGCGGACAGGCCGGCGCTGGAGGAGATCTTGCGCCACCCTTGGGTGCGGAGCAGGCGTCTTTGATGCCTCGCCGGAGCCTCTGCCGCACCCACTTCCCCCCGCCCCAGTCCCCCACAGGACTGAGGACCCGAAAAATAAAACATCAACAAACTCATTCCGGGCTGTCAAGGGTGGTTCCTGGTAGCAACTGAAGAAACCTCTTTGTTACTTTGTTACTAAAGAAACCTCTCTGGCAAAGGGCTGATCAGCGTGATCCTTTCTGCCTTTGGCAAGCTTTCGATGCCTTTTCTCCAGGATGGCAGTTTGGTGTCTTTAAGCAGGGGCTGTGCTTAAAAAGGTAGGAGGGAGGGGCTTTGACAAGCCGAGAAATGCACCAGTGAAGCAACAGCTGCCCTTTCAAAGCGAGGCAGCTGCTTGGGTTCACCCCAAGTGGCACAGGGTCCCCTGGGTGCACACCAAGGGCCAGCGGGTGGCAAGGGACGGAGACGTTGATCCGCTGCCAAAGCTGGGAGAAGAACCAGAAGCGGCCAAACATCATTTCAGGTGGAGCCCTGGTGGACTCTTCCTCTTTCTTCCCTCCCCCCACCCGCCTCACCCAATGGGCAGGCAGGGCAAAGGCAGCTCGCTCTGCCTGGCTTCAGGGGACAGCGGCATGCAAAGGAGCCGTGCAGGGATGCGCAGATGCCGAAAGGGACTCGAGGACAGATGGACACGCTTCAGCAGGCTCAGTCCCCCACGCTGGGGCAGGGGAAGGGCATGAGAAGACCCCCGTTGCGGAGGAAGGAGCCGCAGAGAAAGTCATCCCTAGGGACTCCAAGGGAAAGCCCTTGCTGTTGCCAGGCTCTAAGCGTGTCTCCCGTCCAGGAGTTGTGCTGTGGAAGGGAGCGATTCGCGGTAACTTGGTCACACCATGCAGCCCGGAGCTTTATAACACTGCGGGGAAGCAGTGCCATTTCCAGCCAGCCCCCTTCTGGAGCCTTTGCAGCTCCAACAAAGGATCACCGAATGCCCAGAGCACTTCCGCACCAGCAAGGGAGGCTTCTCCCTGCGCTCGTGCAGCCCCGTGGGGTATGGTTTTGTCAGCTCTGAATTTTCCCTTCTCTACCTTCAGGATGAGAAAAAAACCCGGCTTTCTCTCTTGGCTTTCCTGCTCGTTCCCAGCCGAAAGCTCTCGTGATCCTGGGGTCGCCCCCACAGTGTTGACCTCTTTGTGCCTCCCCCCAAATACCTTCCTCTACCTTGAAAAAGCCACCTGTTGGAGGCGCAAAGTGCAGTAAGCAGTCCAGTTGCAGCAAAGCACCCAGGCGCCTGCCCTGGCCCCGTGGACAGGTGCCAGCTACAAGCCCGTGCCACCTGCTGTCTACCGCCCCGACCTACCAAAACCGGGTTTGGGAAGAAAACAGGTTTTTTCATAAATGCACCTGCTCTTTCATTTTTCTTCAACATTCATCCCTCCATTCCCAATGGAAAACATGCCCACGTGCCATGGCACGCTACAGAGTCCTTGAAGGGGGCAAGCCCTGCTCAGCAGAAACCAAACCAGCCCCGTGTGATGCACAGCATTCCCATCGTGAATCCAAACCCAGCATGTGCCAGCTATTGGCAAGAAAGGAACCCCATGGCAGTGAAAAGCAGAGCAGTGGGAGCACCATGAGCGTTGCTTGGGAAACCCCGATTGATTTAGAACAGAGGCACCGCAGAAGCTGGTGAGCTGCTAAGAGAGACCTCTTCCTGGCCCTCGACAGCCACGTCTGGAGAGCTCCCCAGAGGCGGAGGAACTTCAACCCCCTTTGTCTCTGGAGGATCTTTTCAGGCACAGCGCAGTGGCTGTCTCCCGCTGGCAGCGCTGCAGCGTTCTGGGAGCCATGGGGTGCACAGCGGTGGCACCGAGGATCCTTCCTGATGTGCCGCTCGCTCCAGGGAATGCTTCACTGCAACGGGCTGACTTGCCGTTCTCACTCCCAGGCTTTTTCTGGCCACGAGCGTCTCCAGGGATGAGCCGGCTCCGCTGAGCCCTGAGGCGGGCGGGGCTGTGGCGGCACAAAGGGGCTGAGCGCCAGCGTGAGGCAGGGCTGTGATGTCACAGGGCTGCGCTGGCGTGAGGCACTGTGACGTCACAGTGCCGTGGCTCGCTATATAAGGCGGGCCGGCAGCCGCAGCTGCCAGTGCAGTTGCGATGGGACGTGCCGGAGCCATGTGTGACGGTGGCGTCCTGATGACTGCGCTTGTCCTGCTGCTGGTCGCTGTGGCTGTCTGGTGGGCCCTTGGCCACCGGATACCACAGGGGCGGCATGCACGGACAACCAAGAGGCGCAAGCGCCCCGGGGTGCGGCCCAGAGGCTCACGGAGGAACGGAGGAGCCCCTGTGGCTCCCAGGTTCTCCAAGCTTCGGCCCACCCCTCCTCTCAAGCGGCCACGTGCTCCCGCGAGACCCCTGGACAGCCCCTGCAGCTGCGGCCCCTGCCTGCCAGTGGCCCAGGAGCTGCAGGAACTGCTCATCTTGCTGTGGGCTCGCAATGGGACACGCGTGCCGCTCTACTCTGGGATGTGGCAGGCGTTGTGGAAAGAACTGCAGGAGCTGCTGGAGCGAGGCCACCTGCCCTGCTGTGCTTCGGCCAGCTCCCCCAAGAGCCTCCATCCCTCCAAGAGGCTGCTCCCAGCAAGAGTCTCCATCGCTGGGAGAGCCTCAGGCCTTGCAAGGACGGCACCCCATCCGACATCCGCCATCCATGCAAGAACCTCAGGCTGTCAGAGCTCCTCCATCCTGCCAGGAGCCTCTGCACTCTCTGACAGCCTCCAGCCCTGCCAGAGGCCCGGTGAGACCTGTCAGCCAGCAGAGGGTGCAGAGCCCGTGGACAGGTCTCCCAGCTCCCTCGGACTCGCAGACACCAGCAACACGGGCGCACCCCTGAGCACTGCCGTGGCCAGGGAAAGCCCAGAAGTCCCGGTGGGAGCCCGGCCCGATGCAGGGGGCCCTTCTCCGGAGCAGGCGGCGGAGCAGCAAGCGTGCAGAAGCCAGCAGTTGCCGGCCCACAGCTGCCAGGACGCAGTGCCGGCTGTGCCAGCTGGCAACAGCCCGTGCTTGGTGGCGGAGACTATCCCCAAGAGACCCAGGAGGTTCCTCCGTCTCCAGGAAGCTGCTCCAAGACGGCCACAAACCAACTGGAAGGCCTTTCCCATAGCAGGTGGGATCTTCTGAGGAGCTGCCTGAGGCTCCCCCGGGGCTCTTGAGGGACATCCCCAGGCCACGCCAGGGCCCCCGAGAGCAGCCTAGTCCCTGGCTGCTTCCGGTGCCTCTGCCGCCACGGCTCCCAAAAACGCCTCTCTGCTTTGCAGTCGCTCCTTGGAGCCCCCTGTGTGAAGAAGCATCGGGCCGTAGCCCCGGCCGTCCTCAACAGCAGAGTCCAGCCCAGGACGCCGGGGGAGAGCGACGGTGCCGCCCTGCCCCGCTGCACTCCGGCTCCTGCAGCCGCCTCTGCGCGCTGCCCTGGCCCAGCTGTGCCGCTCGCCAGCCCGACGGCTGTGAGGCTGTGGCCACTGCCCGGCGCGCAGCAGGAAGCAGGTGAGAGCAAGGCGGCCCGCGGTGGCCCGGCCCGCTTCCCTCGCGGGCACCTGGGGTGTGCGGGGAGCCCTGGGCGGAAGGCTGATGACTGGGTCTTGGCCGCAGGGCAAAAGAAGAAGCTGCAGGAGCTGTACCAGCTGGGCCCGCAGCTGGGGCGCGGTGGCCCGGCACCGTTTTCTCGGGGAGCCGCCTCTCGGACGGCAGCCCGGTAGAGTGGGCGGGACGGCCGGGGCGCGAGAGGAGGGCCGGGGCCGGGGCGGGGCGGGGCCGGGGCCGGGGGCCGGGCAGGGCTGGAGCTCAGCCCGCCTCTCTCGTGGGCCTGCAGGTGGCCATCAAACACGTCGCCCGGGAGGGCGTGGTGCAGTGGCACGAGCTGGTGAGTGAGCGGCGGGGCCAGCGGGGGCGGAGCGGGGCGTGGCGGGCAGGGATAAGACCGGAGCACGGAGGGTGGGAGGCGGGGGGACGGCGGGGGGAACGGGGCGCGGCCCCAGCGTGCGAGCCGCAGCACGGCGGGCCCGGGGGTGCCGAACACCGGCGGAGGGGCCGGGCAGGGGGGCAACCCGCAAGCATGCCCTGGGCGGGAGGAAGGCCGAGGCGCAGGGAGGCTGCCCAAGGGGTGCTGGGGCATCCCAGGCAGGGGGCGGCAGAGCCACTGGGCAGCATCAGGCCTGCTGGAGGCGTTGTCTCCTCCTCCTGACAGCCCGACGGCACCCGTGTTCCGATGGAGATCGTGCTCCTGGAGAAGGTGGGCTCTGGTTGCCGCCACATCATCCAGCTCCTCGACTGGTTTGAGCTGCCTGACAGCTTCCTGCTGGTCATGGAGCGTCCGGAGCCATCGCAGGATCTCCGGCACTTCCTGCTGGAGCGGGAGTTCCTGTGCGAGGAGGTGGCGCGCCGGCTTTTCCGCCAGGTGCTGGAGGCCGTGCGGCACTGCACCGCCTGCGGCGTCCTGCACCGCGACATCAAGCCGGAGAACCTCCTCGTGAACCCGGAGAGCGGCCACCTGAAGCTCATCGACTTCGGCTGCGGCGCCTTCCTCCAGGAGCAGCCCTTCGACTACTTTGCCGGTGAGCCCACACCCGGGGCCGTGCTCCCAGCACCAGGCACTGCACGGCCCCGTCCGTTCCCTCCTGGGCTGCGGGGCGCAGCATTCGGCCGGCTGCCCTTTGGCTCAGGGCGGATGCTGCGCCCCAGGATGGGGTGCTGCCGGTCCTGCCGACAGAGCGCGGCTGCAAAAGCCAGGCCCCAGCCGCTTGGCCTGGCAGGCCCGTGAGGGCTAGGGCTGCGCCGCTGCCCTTCTTTGCCTGCTGGCAGAGAGGTCTCTTGGCTTTGGCCAGTGTGCCGGGGCATGGGCTGCGGCCTCGGGGGGAAGGTGTGGCCACCGCCGCGGCCCCTGCCTCGGCCAGGAGGCTGGGGGGGGCCTCTGGCCGCCAGCAGCCTGTGCCTGGACAGCGCCCGCGCCCGTCTCCCCTAGGAACACGCGTGTACAGCCCACCCGAGTGGATCCGCCATGGCTGCTACCACGGCCATGGGGCGACCGTCTGGTCCCTGGGCGTGCTGCTGTTCGTCATGGTCTGCGGGAACATCCCCTTCTGGGAGGACCATGACATCGTGTCGGGGCAGCCCTGCTTCAGGCAGCAGCTCTCTCCAGGTTGGTATGCGGCCAGGAGAAGGCAGGCTTTGGGCTTTGGCACATGGCACCGCACAGCAGCCCAGCGTGGCCCAGCTCACGCGGCTCCTCCGCCCCCGGTGGATCTGCCGGCGAGGGCTGCCCGCGGGCGGTGGCCCGTCACGGGCCGGCTTGCTGTGGCACGCTGGGCCGAAGGAGGCGGCCCACGTTTCCGGCCGCGCCGCTCTCCCGCCGAGGGCAGAGCGGGCCGGGAGGCCTGCGCAGCTCTGGGCACACGCGGCGCTGCCCGGGCCCTGCAAAGGGCGCCGGGAGCGGCCGGGCAGGAGCCTTCGGCAAGTGACCGGCGTTCGCTGGCTTCTCTCCGCAGAGTGCCGACAGCTGATCCGCTGGTGTTTGTCCAAGCACCCCGCGGACAGGCCGGCGCTGGAGGAGATCTTGCGCCACCCTTGGGTGCGGAGCAGGCGTCTTTGATGCCTCGCCGGAGCCTCTGCCGCACCCACTTCCCCCCCGCCCCAGTCCCCCACAGGACTGAGGACCCGAAAAATAAAACATCAACAAACTCATTCCGGGCTGTCAAGGGTGGTTCCTGGTAGCAACTGAAGAAACCTCTTTGTTACTTTGTTACTAAAGAAACCTCTCTGGCAAAGGGCTGATCAGCGTGATCCTTTCTGCCTTTGGCAAGCTTTCGATGCCTTTTCTCCAGGATGGCAGTTTGGTGTCTTTAAGCAGGGGCTGTGCTTAAAAGGTAGGAGGGAGGGGCTTTGACAAGCCGAGAAATGCACCAGTGAAGCAACAGCTGCCCTTTCAAAGCGAGGCAGCTGCTTGGGTTCACCCCAAGTGGCACAGGGTCCCCTGGGTGCACACCAAGGGCCAGCGGGTGGCAAGGGACGGAGACGTTGATCCGCTGCCAAAGCTGGGAGAAGAACCAGAAGCGGCCAAACATCATTTCAGGTGGAGCCCTGGTGGACTCTTCCTCTTTCTTCCCTCCCCCCACCCGCCTCACCCAATGGGCAGGCAGGGCAAAGGCAGCTCGCTCTGCCTGGCTTCAGGGGACAGCGGCATGCAAAGGAGCCGTGCAGGGATGCGCAGATGCCGAAAGGGACTCGAGGACAGATGGACACGCTTCAGCAGGCTCAGTCCCCCACGCTGGGGCAGGGGAAGGGCATGAGAAGACCCCCGTTGCGGAGGAAGGAGCCGCAGAGAAAGTCATCCCTAGGGACTCCAAGGGAAAGCCCTTGCTGTTGCCAGGCTCTAAGCGTGTCTCCCGTCCAGGAGTTGTGCTGTGGAAGGGAGCGATTCGCGGTAACTTGGTCA
Organism: Entomyzon cyanotis; assembly: GCA_024500445.1. Taxonomy (NCBI): domain Eukaryota; kingdom Metazoa; phylum Chordata; class Aves; order Passeriformes; family Meliphagidae; genus Entomyzon; species Entomyzon cyanotis. The sequence goes on from JAKEPQ010001025.1 coordinate 8,048,159, forward strand.
CACCATGCAGCCCGGAGCTTTATAACACTGCGGGGAAGCAGTGCCATTTCCAGCCAGCCCCCTTCTGGAGCCTTTGCAGCTCCAACAAAGGATCACCGAATGCCCAGAGCACTTCCGCACCAGCAAGGAGGCTTCTCCCTGCGCTCGTGCAGCCCCGTGGGGTATGGTTTTGTCAGCTCTGAATTTTCCCTTCTCTACCTTCAGGATGAGAAAAAAACCCGGCTTTCTCTCTTGGCTTTCCTGCTCGTTCCCAGCCGAAAGCTCTCGTGATCCTGGGGTCGCCCCCACAGTGTTGACCTCTTTGTGCCTCCCCCAAATACCTTCCTCTACCTTGAAAAAGCCACCTGTTGGAGGCGCAAAGTGCAGTAAGCAGTCCAGTTGCAGCAAAGCACCCAGGCGCCTGCCCTGGCCCCGTGGACAGGTGCCAGCTACAAGCCGTGCCACCTGCTGTCTACCGCCCCGACCTACAAAACCGGGTTTGGGAAGAAAAAGGTTTTTTATAAATGCTTTTTATTTAGAGCTTTAGAACTGTCAGAGTTTGAGATAGGACATTAATTGCCAGGAGGACGCACGATAAAGAAAAAGGGCAAGCAGGCTTCCAGGTTAAAGTTGCAAAAAGTGTTTTAATTGCCTAACAGAGATTGAGGATAAATTCAAGGCAAAAATAAACTTTTCATACAGTTTTTGTTCACGCCCCCCTTCCCTCTTACGAACCTATAGTATTCACCTCCTTTTCCTCCCTTATAATCCAGAAGCCGGGTAGGGGGCAGTGTGTGGGGGTCTCTTCTCAGTCCACAGAGCAGATTCCTGAATTTATTCATCACCACAATTCTTCTGCTACAAATACTCTTTATCTCTACTTCTTTCTCTCTCTCTCTCCAGAGAGTTTTTTTCTGCTCTCACCCCCCACCCTCTTAAGAAGCATTCCACTCACCCCCTTCCCTCTTTCCAGACCAGCAACAAAGACATGGGGCAGGGTAAGAGGGGTTTTCTGGTCAGTCCAGTCAGGGAGAGGGGGTTCTCTACTTAGCCAGGGGTCCTTCCCATGAGAGACAGTCCTCTGGGAACTTCTTTGGCGTGGGTCCAATCTCACGAGCAACATCCCGCCCAAATTCTGCTGCAACATGAGTCTTTTTTGTCCATAGGGTGCTGTGCAGACTCTCCCGAGACAAGGCCAAGCTGCTTCCATGCCAGGAGCAAGGCCTTTCTCTCCTTTGCAAGGCCTTTGCAGTTTTAACTCTTAGATGAGACTCCCACTGGTTCACAGTCTTTTCCAAGCATCCACCTGCTCCTCTGGTGTGAGCTGTGGGTGGATTTCTGCACTCCTATGGGCTCCCTGGGCTGCAGGGGGGCCTCCTGTCCCCCCCCGCCATGGCCTTCACCATGGCTAGCAGAGAGTTTTCAGCTCCAGCACTGTGAGCCCCTCCTCCCCCACCTTCTTCACTGACCTTCAAGTCTCCATGCAGTTCTTCCTCACATATTTTCACCTCCACCTCCTCCTCCTCCAACTACAAAGAAGTGAAAGAAGTGCATGCCTGCTTTGTTTTGATTTTTTCTTAAATATGTTTTCACAGAGGCATAACCAGCACCTCCAATTGGCTCAAACTTGGCCAGCAGCATGTCCATCACCTTCAGAGCCATCAGAGATTGACTCTGCTGGACTTGATGTAAAAACTTTCAGAACTTTCACTCAGGACACACAGGAGCCATCTTTGTGCCACTCCAGGCCTACCACAACAGCTTCTGAGGGGTCCAAATTTCTCCTAGATGTTAAAAATACTTTACTGATGTTTTGGGCCAATCATAACCACCACAAGAACCCTGCGGGGAAGCAGTGCCATTTCCAGCCAGCCCCCTTCTGGAGCCTTTGCAGCTCCAACAAAGGATCACCGAATGCCCAGAGCACTTCCGCACCAGCAAGGGAGGCTTCTCCCTGTACTCGTGCAGCCCCGTGGGGTATGGTTTTGTCAGCTCTGAATTTTCCCTTCTCCACCTTTAGGACGAGAAAAAAACCTGGCTTTCTCTCTTGGCTTTCCTGCTCATTCCCAGCCAAAAGCTCTTGTGATCTTCATGCTTTTTTCTGCTTCATGAAGTGTTGGGCAGCGCTTGCACTGCGGAGCACAGGGTGCAGCGAGAAGGAGACAAAAGAAGCTTGCCCCAGCTTCAGGCGGGTATATCTCCAGCAGCTGGAGCTGCCGCAGAAGGAAGCAGGCGAAGAGAAGGCGTTCTTTCAGTTCCCCCCCTCTTTTCGCAGCCTTGCCTGGCTGCAGAGAGCTGTTTGCGGCTTTCTCGCCTAAAAAAGCACTTTAGCGCCAGAGAAGCTCTCTGGGTCTCCTATTTCTCACTCTTTTTTTTTATTTTTAACTATGGAAGTTTTTTGCTTCCATAAAATGGTACAGGCTTTAGGAACATTCGTATATAATAATAATAACAATGATGATAAGTAATAGCAGAAGTAGTTGTCATAGTAGGAGATTACTATTTGAAAGAGTGTTCCCTGACCGTCAGCTTCAAAACAGAAGACAGATATTTTTCTCTGAGGAAGAGGATGTGTCTGTCAGCATTTCAGTTGCTTTTCTACCTGGCCTCCATCATTAACTCCAATTCAGATAATCTTTTAATCCTTACAAGCATTTTATTATTGGAGGACTTGCATGACATTTCTAGAGCTGATGGTTAGCAAATGCTGGCTGAGTACTTGTACATGACCCAAACCAATTCCTTCTGCCTCCCCTGTTCTTGTTTCAGGAAAAGGAGCCCATTGATGTGCCATCCGTTGAAGAAATTTTAAAGGTAAGTGCTCTTCAAGAGTAGATCTCTGTATTTGCTTCTGTTTTGCAGACATAAAGGAAATGGGTGGGGAAAAATACATTGTTCAGCTCCTGTGCACTCAGCAGATGTTGCCCTTACTAAAAGTGTGTTTTGGGGTGGGCTGAGGAGAAATAAAGATGGAAGCTGGAGGTGTAATCTCTTAAAGATTGCTCTTCCTATCAGCCTGTGTGTGTAACACAGTCTAGTGCAGTTCAAGAGCCAGACTGACAACTCATGCCAAGCCTCAGGGCACTTTGCCACTCCTCTCTGCCCCCCGTCCTCCCCCGCCGCTCTTTCACCTGCCCCCCGAACACACACCCCACCCCCGCCCCCTCTCGGAGGGGAAGAAACTCCCAACAGCTGCAGCCGTCCCGAGTTCGTGGAAAGCCTCCCCCCACCAAGGCACTCCCCCCCCACCATGTCCTCGTCGCCATGACCTGGCAGCCGCCAAAGGGGAAGAGGCCGAGGCAGGGAGGGGACCAGGGCGCAAATGCCGGCTCGGCCTGGAGCAGGGCGGGGGTGGGGAGGGAATTCCCGCTACTCCGGGGTCGGCGGCGCCGTTGCCGGGAAGCAGGCCACGTCGTAGCTGGAAGCAGCCGCTACGGCGGCCGGCAAGGGCCAATTCATAGAGGCAAATGGAGCCCGAACGGAGGCTGGCCGGGGGCGGGGCCGGCTCGGCTCGGCACCACTCGGCGCCGGCAGGCATCAGCCATGCGAAGTGTCTTTATCATGGTCAGCCGAGCCGCCTGCCGGGAGCTCTCAGCACCAGGAAATGCAGCATTTTCGAGGCTGCCCGTGGGCGCAGCGCCTGCAGAAGCTGCGGGACGCTTGGGGGAGGCGGGGCTCCGAGGGCTCGGACTAGCCATAGGGGGCCGATAGGTGCGGGGGTCGCCGTCACTTGGCGGAGGGGAGCCAGCGTCTATCTAAAACGAGTTTACGACTGCTTGCGCTCCCGGCTGACATAGGGAAGCGCCCTCCCTTTGGCCCCCCGCCGTGGGCCAGGACGCGGTGCCAGAGCGCAGAGGGCCCCGAGCAGACACTTTCCGATTCTGCCCGCTTGGTGGGGGCGGGGCTTTGCTGCGCAGCCTGCTCCTCCCAGCTTCCCCTCCGCTCCATGCCCCCCCCCAAACTCTGGCTGTGTTCCCGGCCTGGCAGACTCTGTAGGAAAGGGACACCGTCTCCGTACCCCCACCCCGTTCCTCCGTCCCCCCGTCCGTCGTCCCCCCTCCCCTCCCCCCAAACAGGACATTTCTGGCTCACCTCTCGACAGAAATCACAGCGGCAGACTGCCTGCCACTGGCTTTTGGGCCTCCAAGCTGCCCAAACCGGCCTTTGCAGGGAGCTGCTGGGGGTGCGGCACGGCCCTGGCTGTTCGTCGGAGAGGGTTGCCTGCCTTGGCTCGCACAGGGGCTCGGTGTCACCCGGCACGGGCAGCTGCAGCACGGTGTGCAGGCCACCGGATCATCCTTGCTGCTTTCCCGCCCCAGGGTCCTCCCTCTGGCATGGAGCTCCTGGCCACCCAGCCACCCACTCCTGCAGCCAAGGGCTAACTGGGAGCCTGGGGCCCATGCGAGCCAGGGGCCATTGTGACACGGTGGCGGGGCTGCCCATGCGTTGACACCCAGCAGCGGGCACCCTGGAGACCCTGGTGTGTGGACGCCTTGGAACTCCATTGGAAGCCAGGCTCCCCCTGGGACACCATGGCGCCTTGGGGAAGGAAGCCCGGAGACGGGCTGCAGACTTCACTTAGGGAAGCTGACGCAAGCAGCGTCACTGGCACCACCGGCAAGCTACGGAAGCTGGTGGAACCGAGGGGCAGAGGGATTTTTGCCTTTTCTCTTTCTTCCACTTGTAACCTTGCCAGCGCTTTTTGCCTACCCTTTCGCCCGGCTCGAAAGGCCAAAGCCATTGCACAGCTCCGAGGCCTGCAGGCTATGAGAGCCCTCTCCTGTCTTGGTTCTTCCCAAGAACCAAGGTTGAGAACAAAATTTCTGAGACACGCTGTCATGGCACACGTGGAGCTGCTGTCAGACGAATGCTCGGAGGAGACGGTCTGAAGCTCATCCTCGCAGCACTGACGCAGCAAGGCAGCCGCTGAAAGCTTCGCTCAACCCTATCGTTCAAGGGTTGGGCTCCCTTTGGCCTCGGCCCCCCCACAGGGATCAGAAAAGTTCGTCAGTTTTTGGGAATTGCCTGAGATCTGTCCATTCCTTGCTTGCCCCAGACAAGCAGGTAAGGCCGAAGGTGTAGATGGAACTCTCAAAACGCTGACGAGTCCAACTGGTGAAAACCATCCGAGACGTACGCTCAGGCCTTGCCCCTAGCCTTCCCGAAAACCTGCGTACAACCGAGGCAGAGAGACAACAGAAGTCCTTCGGAAGTATTTATCGCACAGCAGGCTGTGCAGCTCAAATGGTGTCTGTGACAAGAAAAGCGCCCAGCTGAGAAAGTAGCTTACCTTGCCAAGGTATCGAACATCTTTGAAGTTCCACTTTGCAGAAGCTGCGGAGATTCGTCCCCTTCTCCAGATGCACCTGCCCATCTGTTCCAAGCTGGAGACTGAATCCCTGCAAACGGAAAACGGGGACTTTAGAAAAAGTCGGAAGGACCATTCCAGGTCCCGATGAGCCTCGGCAAAGGCAAAGCTGCGGACAGAGGAGCCGCCATTCCCTGCTCCAGAGGGAAGGAAACCTCTGCTCCAGGAACAGCTAGAAGACAAAAGCCCATCCAAAACAAGATCATGCCACTTCTGTTGCTCTTTTTGTGTCTGTTATCTGCGTACTTTGGAACCACGATTCAGATTCAGGCCCCAAACCTGTGTATAACTTTCATCCCAAATGTATCCAAAAGCTCTCCACAAGAACCACTTGCACAAATGGTATCCAGTATGTAACCGTGAGGTCTGGTGAGTTTGGCCCCCTAAATCAAGATCAAGACCGTGCCCTCGAGGCTGTGCTTCCAAACAGAACCTTTGCTCCTGTGACGGATGACTGAACATCTCAAAAAGCCAATTCCAGACACAATTGCAGCCTTAGAACAAGTCCACGATTTGTCAATTAGAGTTTTACAAATCAAAACAGCTCTTCATGGCCTACCAGCCTTACCCTCGTTAACACAAGTTGCTGTTCTTATGGAAATCAAAGAAAAAAAGTGAAGAAGGATTTCGTTCAAATTTGGAAGCAAACTCCAATTTCACATCAAGGAGCTTTCCAAAAGCTCACTGCGCCTTTGGGACGCTTTCTTCACTTGCACTGAGGGGCACAAGGTGCGAACAAACCAGCGGCACAGCCACTGCTGCAGCGTTCCGTCAGAACTTGGCCCACGTGCACCAGAAAGCTGCTTTTCAGCCACAATGTGCTCAGAATGCTTGTTTCTGCTTCAGCAAGCTCCTGGCAGCATTTGCACTGAGAGGCATAAGGTGCAGCGAGAAGGAAGGAAATGGA